>JPKZ01002486.1:722278-734620 GCA_000803305.1 Toxocara canis | reverse complement strand
CTCCTCTTTTTTTTCCGCTAAACAAATGTGTTGCGAGTTCATGACGCACGCAAATATCGCCGTGTCGGATGGGTGGGGCGGAGGAAGACGGTGGAGGACAGCGGATATCACCCCGACGAGGACGATGGTGAGGGTGTAATAAATTTCGTAACTTTTGCTTCAGCGATTCCCGAATTGAAGCTACCACACAAAAACATAAACATGCATATACAAAATGACGGACAAGACCGAGCTGCAATAATTTCGCAATTTGCAAGATGTAACAAAATCGCATGAAAACTACGAAAATTTTCGTCGGCAGCTGATTAAACATGGTAGCATAGATGCTTGCATTGATGAGGCTCCTAATAAGAATACCTACTAGATCGAATAACCTTAAAAAGCGTCCGATGAAAGCCTTGTCAACCGCACAAATAAAACCGCTCACCCGCACCAACCTTCGATGTCGTGAACGAATGAAGCGTTGGCAAAATCCCATTTGACATAGCAACCCGAATTCGTAACAGATGAATGTGGGTGATGCGGTCCCTTGCATGGTATGCAAATAGATTTGGTGCGGGACAAGCAGCGGTCTTCTTTTGGGAGAGGGGAGGGAGAGGGGGAGGGGGTTAGAGTTGGTTCCGAATAAATGGGTTGGGGATTGGTTTCAGGTGACGTCACGATCCGAAAATGGTGCAGGGGCGACGTGTTGGTGATTAAGAGGGGACATGGGAGACATAGCTGTGCACAGTTATAAAAAGTTACCAAATCTCTTGCTTGCACCGATCGACTGAAGAAGATGTCATACCTTTTGTGGATAAGTGAAGCCACTCGATTCCCATATTGATTTCTGCAGAAGCCACTCGATTCCCATATTGATTTCTGCAGAAGCTTAGGTTACTCGTAACCTAAGCTTCTACAGAAATCAATATGGAAATCGAGTGGCTTCACTTACGAAAAGTGCCCCTATTAGCGCAGTAAGGCAACGCTGTTCACCAGCGCAGCGTTCGTATACGTTTGAAAAAATGCGGAACTGAAGCGACCCTCTTTGGCAGATTCCTGAAATTAGCCGATGCGGCGTTAGACAATTGCGCCTCTAGCAGTTGCGCCATCGATATTTGTGTACTAACTGAACGCTAGCCAGACGACTTGCTGGGGGGGGGATGTTAATTTGCTAGTGAACAGCAATTTTTCTCGAATGGAAGGGTACCTGATTTATATTCTCTGATAGTGAAAATCGTTTGAGAGTGTCATTCGACATCCAAAAAAGGTGATTTTTTTAAAAATAATCAAGCGGAGCGAATGCGCAACATCACGCTCCTTTCCCACGCATGCAATGCTCAGCCTACGATTGTTGATCGCCTTCAGCCTCAGAATCGTAAAACAACATCGGGAGGCGCATTTGTGCGGTTGCGTTTGCCGAGCGCGTTGACGAGGTGTGGCGCGTCGACGAAAAAAGAGCGATGTGGCATGTCACAACTGTTCTCAGTTTTTGTCTGAGATGGCATTGTTATAATGAAGTTGCTGTTGAAGCCCCATTTATATGGTGTAGCTCACACCGATCGTATAGCAAAAAACGTTCATATAATAACAGAAGGAACAGTTTCAGAAGTGGGGTAAGCGCATAAGAAACGATAAAGCACAAAAATGATTTGTGTTAAAAGCGAGGCACTTTTGTAGCGGTGGCAATGTGCAAAGATTTCCTTCTCATCGAATGCCATTAATTATATCATCATAATTTGTATTGCAAGGTCATGCAAAGTCATGCAAGGTCATGCAAAATCATGCAAGATCATGCAAGCACCCTAAACTAAAAATTTCAAGACACTCATATAACAGTCTATTTTGCTGCTCGAGAAAATTCTTTCGATTTCGAAATGGTTATAATTATTCACTACTTTATATTTGTGCCTTCTTTTTGTTTGTTCCACTTCTTGCCATTTGAAAGTTACTATTTATTACATACAATTCTTTGATTCCATTTTCTTTTTTACAAACATAATATGTCAAATTTTCAGGATGGCAAACCCAACCGCTCTGTCGGATTCGGAAAAAGAAAATTGTAATTTCTCGTTTTCGTTGCTGCACTCACATATCAGTGAATGGGACGTTTTTACGAAAAAGCTGTCAGCCTTATCGTAAGGTCGTCTTCCTCCATTCTTTCGAAAGATGACTTCGAAAGGAAAATAGAAGCTTCATGCTTAACAGCGTAGTTTTTTTTTGCTTGATAGTGTATTAATGCTTAACAGCTTGACAGCATAGCAAACGCATAACAATAGCGGTCAACTCGAGCTTAGTTTTTGATGTAACATTTAACGTACCTTTTTTGTCGTTTCTGCCGCCGATGTTAAGAAAGAGCGGCGCAGCGTCACATGTCCGAATGGTGAGTGATTCACTTGGACGCTCCACGCTCTTACCGAATCTCGGGTTGCTATCGTTTGGGGGGAGTGATTACTTTGTTTGCTTGGTTTTTACTTCTAATTTGTCAGCCTACTTTGGTACTTTATGTTCCTTTACCACAGCATCTGAAATGACTAAGATTTTCGAGGTTTATTAAGATGTTTGCAAGAGTAGTTTATTCAGAAAACGTCAATAGTTACGAATCATCAATACGTGCGCTATTTTTAAGCTGTTATAATTTAGACTGTAAACGATGGAGATGAGTTTAGCAGTATGGCTGAAGGCTGTCATACGTAACAGGGTCGAAATATAGAGATCTTAGGGGTCAATGTTTTTCATTCTTCCTATAAGCAGTTCTTTTAATGTCTCGTCGATGCAGGCAATGTTAAAGTTTGTTTTGTGTATGTGTGTAATTTTGAAAAGCGTAGAAATTTTACGTTTCTGCTCGAGCGATATCACAAGACTGGGGGCTTATTATTAGTTCTGTGGTGCGATTCAGGCTTGGAGGGGGCGTGCACAAAGTCGGATACAGGTACAAAACGGCTCTATGTGCATCAGTGTAAAGGCAGTATATTAACTCACTCTCTTTCCTAACATTACAAAGCCATGTCGCAAAATAATTTTCCAGTTCTATTCGGACTGACTGCATCGCACCTCTGTGACTTACCGATCGATGGCATCCAGCGGGTTACTGCTTTCCTGTGTTATCAATATGAAGCGTGGCGTTTTTTTTTTTTTGCTTTTGGGAAGTTTCTGTGTTTCTTCGTATATATTCTTTTAAGGAGCGTTAGCCGATTTCGCATCGTTGTCGATATCTTACAGTGAGATGTCTCTAGACAGTAAGTTTTCACGATATGTACTGTTTCATGAACAAAGGTGAATAATTTTTTTTTAGAAGAGCCTACAAAACAAGCCGAAAATTTTTGACGTTTAAACAAACAAAGCGGTCCAAAAAGAATTGACCTCCGTTATGAGCTAACCTCCTCAACCCCCCCCCCCCCCCCCCCCCCCCCCCCCCCCCCCCCCCCCCCCCCCCCCCCCCCCCCCCCCCCCCCCCCCCCCCCCCCCCCCCCCCCCCCCCCCCCCCCCCCCCCCCCCCCCCCCCCCCCCCCCCCCCCCCCCCCCCCCCCCCCCCCCCCCCCCCCCCCCCCCCCCCCCCCCCCCCCCCCCCCCCCCCCCCCCCCCCCCCCCCCCCCCCCCCCCCCCCCCCCCCCCCCCCCCCCCCCCCCCCCCCCCCCCCCCCCCCCCCCCCCCCCCCCCCCCCCCCCCCCCCCCCCCCCCCCCCCCCCCCCCCCCCCCCCCCCCCCCCCCCCCCCCCCCCCCCCCCCCCCCCCCCCCCCCCCCCCCCCCCCCCCCCCCCCCCCCCCCCCCCCCCCCCCCCCCCCCCCCCCCCCCCCCCCCCCCCCCCCCCCCCCCCCCCCTCTCCACCCCCATCTACATCACTACCGAATTTAGGGGGTAATAGTCGCAAATCGCAGCCAACTTCCAATCGGGGAGCACAACTTAATCGAAAAAAAGACGGGATTGTCTGAAAAGAAAAAGAGAAGTGCAAAGGTGGGAGGAATGGAAAGCGGACTCGGAAACTGGTGCAGGCGAATAAGTTCACGTTATGGTTGGCATACTCGCAGAATTCTTCAACGGAAGCAACGAGCTGTTCATGCTGGCGAGATTGCCAAACTTTTCTTAATCGTGTAATTGAATTACCTATCGGATTTATGACCTTAAGACATTAAAACAAATAGGTGCATGCATTCCGAACGAGATGTCATGCATTCGTATGCATTTTTTTTTAAACGGAGCTGCAATATTAATTGTTTTATAAAAGAGTATTAGCTCTTTTAGAACATCTCTTCAATTTGAAGTTTGCGGCAAAAGAATTGGAAAGAAACGCGAAGAAATGCGAGAAGCAGGAGAAGGAAGAAAAAAACAAACTCACCAATGCCATTAAGGTTAACCATTTTGCTGATTTGTCTTTATAGGCCAACTACCCCTCACATATGGAGGTAGAGGGAGCAGGGAGGAGGGGACATGTTAGCGCTAAGTGTTAGGCGAATCTTTTTTTTAGGAGAGCCTCTAATTAATGAAGTGCTGTGTGTTCATTATTTTGGACACAGTGAATTGTCCTGGTCGAAACAACAGAAATGAATGATATGGGACGATAGAGCGGTGAGGAGAGGGTAGGTGTTCTAAATGTGAGGATTGCATTGTACAAAATAAAATTAACATTGAGTCAGGAAATCTTCACCATGATTTGTCTCAAAAATTATTTAGAAGGATAGCGTGGATGATTCTCCGTTATCGTGCTTCATTTTCTAAGGTGTAATTCTGGTTTCGAAATTCGTTTGAGTTTTTTGTACCCTAGCACCTTTTTGATTCCTTTCTTGTATTTCAAACTGTTTCGGTTGGTAAACTCACCTCTGGTAACGTTTATGGAGGGAACGTGGAAGATCTCTTTGTAAAGCTTGTAAGTGCCTTAATACTGATGGATGCGCCGTGTCTACATGAATTAAAGATGGTCATACTTTTTTATCATTTATTATACATCTACGAGGTGGTATCGTATGTATTTAGCCCAGAGAAATAATTTTAGTTGGTAAGAGAGTAAGACTAGAATGTAAGCTCATTGATGAAAAGCATAAGTGAACTTGTCGCCCGTCCCACTTCCAATTTCTAGGCTTAACTGGGACTTCAACTTTCACATTTACCGATTCCAGACTTCACCTGATTGTCTCTTTCATTTTCTTGTTTCATTTTTGCTCTCCTTTCTTTCCGTATTATTTCTTTCAATTCCTCTGGTGATCTATGACCCGAGCTCTGCTCCAGATTGAAGTTTGCAACCGCCAACCACACCTCCCCCCTCTCCCGCTCTAGTGAGAGTGAGTTTGAATCAGTTTTTTTTTTCACCTGTCATCAGTCGCAGGGCGACTTCTTTCAGAAGGGGAATATGGAAGTGGCACAAGTACATGCAGAGAACGCCATTCGGAAGAAGAATGAGGCACTTAATTATATTCGAATGTCGGCTCGCATTGACGCTGTCGCAGCTCGAGTGCAGGTAATACATTATTTATGTCGAAAACA
Source organism: Toxocara canis (assembly GCA_000803305.1). Classification (NCBI taxonomy): domain Eukaryota; kingdom Metazoa; phylum Nematoda; class Chromadorea; order Rhabditida; family Toxocaridae; genus Toxocara; species Toxocara canis. The sequence continues at coordinate 729,163 of JPKZ01002486.1, read as the reverse complement.
ATCGTTTACCTAGCAGTAGTGACACTAGGGCCAGTAAGGAGCTTAGCGTAGTTGGAAAACAATTTGTAAAATCACGTGATTCACGGATACTGAGTTTACGGTCTTTCATTGTTGAAGTGTTGTATGTAGAACCAGGTGAAAAACTGCGTTCAGGATCAGCATATACAATTGGCGTTTGGTCCATGCTGAGACCATTCCAAAATAAAAGAGTGCAATAGTTTGCCGGCGCATCCTGTTTTTCTTCGTACCATTATGAAAGACTTTCTTCGATCTTTTTTCAGGACCCTTAAACCGAATTATTCCCTTCACAACATTTGTTAAAGTAGGCGTATTCACAGCGAAAATCATGCTATTTGCAAGCAACGCGGCACTCGCAGTATAAGGTGTATCAGAAGAAGTATTGCTGTGTTGACAACTTCAGTTCATTCAGTGTGGTCAGGATATGAGTTTCGGTTTCATGGGAAAGTTATTTCCATGCGATCCATGCGACCATTGCGATCGAAATTCACATGTTAAGTGCATCGACCGAGTTGAGAAAACGGCTGCTAGTAGAAGTGGCCTTCATAATCTTTTGATTTCTCTCATACAATCGTCTATCGCGTTCCAAATTCGAGCTGAAAGCTTGAAATGGAGCGATCACTTCAGCGGTTGCGTGGGCAGAGCCAGTTGCACTTCACTGTTTCATGGCTTCGGGAATTGGTGGACTTTTACGCAAAGCGAAAAGTTAGGGGCATAGTGACGTTCAAAGGGGAGTTCACTCATTATTTTGCAGGACTTTTTATTCCGTTTTGTTCAACCTTAGCAGCGTTTTTCGCTTTGACGACAGTGTGACTGCAGATAGGCATTTTGCTTAATTTCTTTCTGCCAACTACTTTTTTGTTTAAAATTTCTTTCATCTCCTCAGTAACGAATTAGCCTTAAGCTGTTTCACATAAAGAACGCATATTAAAGGGATAGTACGAATATATTCCGAAGCAGTCATCTGCCTTTAACTTCAGCGATTATGGCAAAATTAGTAGAGGAGATAGTTAGCAGAATTTTCTTTGTTTGCGTGAGCTGATCGATACGCTTATGTGTAACAGCAAAAAAAAAGCGTTTTCTGCGTAGTACAAACTGGCATATAGCAGAGTATACCGGCAGTGTATCATCTGCCTCTGCCTTTTATCCTACACTTCTGAGCGCAGTTGATTCTGTAATCAGTTACTTTTATCGGGCGATGCTTTGATGATGGTGAAATGATGTAGCGAGTTTAGTTTGGCATAAACGATCAAAACTGTTGAGAAGATATGAAGAAGTATGCTTTGTGAAAAATGTTTTGAGGTTTAAAGGTCATAAAAACGATATCATCAATTATAGACAAACCTTTTTTTTAGATAAACTCAGTTATAGACTTTTTTCAGCGGAAGAGAAAGGGAGGTGCCGGTGTTTGGAAATGCGTTTTGGCGATGCTATTTTATGAGCAAAATATTTGCTCTTAAATATTCGAGATTTTATAGCAAAATATTAGAGATTCATTTATAGCGCTTTACATATTCATAAACTCATTTGGAGCGAGCTTAAAATTTTTAATCATTCCCAAGTGCTGTGATGTCGACTTGCCTACCCGAAGTCGAACACGTTACATACAGACTTCAGTTTTACAAAAGAGCGGAGGCAGATGTAAGCGTGTATAGAAATTCGAATATTATATGGGAACAGTTTAGACGGCAGCCACTCAAAAGCGCGTGACGCAGAGCATGTCGGGTGTGGTAAAAGCAATGGAGTCGGCGATGCGTTCAATGAACCTTGAGAAGGTGCAGAATCTAATGGACAGATTCGAGAAGGATTTCGAGAATCTCGACGTGCAATCTGCCACTATGGAGGGGTCGATGAATGCGACCACCACACTTAATGCGCCACAAGCGCAAGTCAACGCACTCATTCAGGAAGCTGCTGACAAGGCCGGGTATGCTTTGATCAATATCATCCGAGAGTGTGACATTGGTGCTGTCCAGTTCGTGCAGCAGAGAAGATCCGAGATCGCCCAATTTGCAGGACAATTCGGACATAAGGGGACGGGAGAGGTGGAGGGGGCGGAAGGCGAGGAGGGAGGGGCGAGAGGCGATCTAGGTGAACTGAGATCAGGGACTCTTCTTCGCCTTCTTTCGAATAGTTTTGCAGAGGGTGACAACGTGAAGCGGCCTCTATCATTTGGATTCCGATATGCGAACTGTGATTCAGGGCGACCATAACCGAAACCTCTTACCTAGGCGGGGTGGTCTGCGAAATATGAAGGAAAGCGATGTGATGTTGCTGGTGCTGAGCTGGAGTAGTTGCTGAATTGTTTTTCTGGGGATGTACTGGGCGAGCCCTTTTGAAATTATTAATAGTTAATCGCAGGAGAGCTGTTCTGCGGATGTAAAATCCTCACTTTCTCAGTGTTGTTTATGATTTTAAATAGATTTTCGACCTTAAGTTTGACGCACTCATCACCACTCGCATATGATGTGATCGCGGCTGAGTGCACCCAGTTATTAAACAGCGCATACTGGCTTTTATTCGTCATAAATAAGTTTACCTCTTCCATGTCCTCCCTCCCCATCGACCGCAACTGGGGCTTCGAATTGAGGTTCCAGATTGCTCAGAAATGTGGAAAGAGCAAAAGAGGAAGAGAAAGAAACCGAAAAAGAGTTTACAGACCAATGCAATTGAAAGCGGGAAGCGAGGAGCGGTAAGCTGATTAATGCTTTTCAAAATGACTATGATATGCTCACAAATTGCAGATTGGAACTAAACATGGAGATGCCAGCGCAAGCGACGACAACAATCGGAGGCCGTGTAGCGACGTCGAGTGCTGAGAACGATGAACTAACACAACGTCTCGCTGCACTCAGACAGAACTGAGTTTCTCGCTTAGTGCTGCACTGGGAATCTTTCAAAAATAAAAGGACAGTGACTGTGCATGTGAAGTTCCGTTCACTGTACCTTTTCCCAACTCCTGTTATATTGCTGGTCTCAGCTTCTTAAGTAACCTAATGCCTTATGCCTTTAGGAGGTGCTTTAGTGCCAGTGACAAATGGGGAGGAGTTGGAAGCAGGTAATGGATAAATGGTAGTGTTCATAAAATGGTAGGGGACTGCACGAGGTGTGAAATTAGGGTAAAGGTTGAAAGTTGTGCTCTTCCTGATGTTTCATTCCTACTCTTATCAAATTATGGCGTTATAAGAGGAGCATCATGCGGGTTGATAATGGTAAAGGTTGTTGAAGCAGTAAAAACCGTTCAAGATGATTTAACGTCAAAACAGGGACAAGATCATTTGTCGAGTTATTCTATAATGTATTCCTGGTTACAAGCAGATGTATGTGAAAAATATGGTCTAAGGCGTGTACTTTAAACTTCGTTTTATGCAAAGTGTTGTGCTAATTTTAACAGTTTATCACATCCGTTATATTATTGCAATGCAGTTGTAATCGCGGTGAAAGAAGCTATGTCGGGAATCGTACCTTCTCAGCTTTGGAAGCTGTTTAATCTATATTCTAATGTGAAGCAAAAATGTTCCTTAAAGTTGAAAGCCACTCGTGGAGATGGTATGGCATCTGAATGAAAGGTATGAGCTTCACTTATCACTTTTCGTGTTACGGTTCCTTTCTGTTTCCGGAAGGACCGTCGTTTCGGCATCTCGGCATCTAGGACCCTCTGAAATTCGATTACGCCAAGAACTTGCAGAGAATTGCAAAATTCATTGTTGTTGAAAGGTTTGTAACCAGATATTCTTTGGATTGGGTTGTAGCAGAGAATATATCATTTAGATTGGAACATAACTACTTCAAAGCTCGTCTCATTTTTTTTTTCAAATACTTAAGCGGAGATGAGCGCTGGAAACTGTGACTTAAGCTTGAGGTTGAGTTTTTGCGAAAATTCCGACGCTCAGGAATATAAAATAATTTGTGGCATTAGTCAGGGAGAACCCATGCCTCCTTCAAAAAGGTCTTTTTTTATCTTTGTAAAATTTTCCTGGCTGTATTTGCGTACGCTTATTTTTCCCTCAAACAAATTTTTCTACAGCTTTTTCCTTCATGTTTTATGCCTTCGCATTTTTATGTTACTTAGAGCTGCAATGTTCAGCCTGATTCTTTTATCGCGATGTGTTAATCGGCTACAATAACGCTCCGGTTATAACGTCATTCGTTTTGTATTTTACGTTAGTCATCCATTGCAAATGCGTTCTTCATATATCCAGTTTCTGTTGCTGCACGATGGGGTTGACGTGGATCACTGTAGTATGAAGCTGACATTGTCGACCTGTTTTCAGAAGAATGTTGCACATGCTCAGTCATGTAAATTCGCATTTGTACAACACCTCGTATAATGTGAAATAAGTGTAAATATTTTTGCTCAAGCGATTTTTTTGCTGTTAAATGATGAGGGCATGATTTCATGGCAAAGGACCGTCTAGCATCCGCCCACAGGTTTGCTGGTTGCATTCCATTTTCAAGTGACACTTTCAAAGGGCTTTACTACATGAGTAGCGTAAAGAACGCTCAGAGCCCGAGATCATAACACACACACACACACACACACTCCTGCTAATTCCAGGCACAACCATAGTATTTGCCTTGAAAAGCAGCAACTGCTACCTTCGTGAGAAGAAAATGATCGTTATTGTCAAGAATAGGTGAACTGATAAACAAACGCATTAGAGAGACTACTGACATTAGGATATTAGAACAATTACTTTTCGTCTAAGTTAGTAATTTTATTTTGAAAGTGATCACCTCGTGTCGTATCGAATAGCGAGCATCAACGTCTCAAAGGTAATGTTTAAAATTATTTGACGTATAAAATACCAGAGACGCCATACAATATAACTTTTATTACTACTTCGGGGAACATGCGTGAATGCACAAATCGATTCGTGGTCTAGCCGGGAACTAACCGTAATCGACCCGTGGTCTAGCCGGAAACCAACCATGGCCGACCCGTGGTCTAGCCGGAAACTAACCATAGTCGACCCTTGGTCTAGCCGGAAACTAACCATGGTCGACTCGTGGTCTAGAAGCCGGAAACTAACCAGCACTACCGGTTTGTAAACGCTATCTTTTCGAAGTGTCAGTCACCTCATCTCCACTCCTAGTTTATAACGATCACTATTCTCTTGAAACGATCGAAGGCCAACGCAGACTATTCAAGTCAACGTTAAAGGGTTCTGCACACGACTAGAAAACCTGTATCTTTCAGCCCAGTAAGAGAATGTTGTCTTTTTTTCTTTTGGGAATGTCAAATTGGTTTCCACATAATGATTTAGCTGAACAACCATCGTAATATGACAATGAGTACGTCAAATGAAACAGTAAGCATTCGAAAAAATTGAAGTTAAGATATTTACAAGTTCGCCAGTAAGTGAATGAGAACAACAGTCGTCATGTCACTGTGGGCTGTCCGAAACTCATCTACGTCTTTTTGACCAGGAATCGTTCGAAGGTCGTCGCCTTTTGTTAAACCTCATTTCAAAGTTGTTAACGATTACTCTCATATTGCATTCTATTGATCAATGTTTCCGTATTCTGACCAGCGTAACCGACCACAAGCTTCACATTTCCTAGTTGTTCCAGCTTATAGCTTTCACAGCTTCAGCCCCCAAGTAATGATTCACTTCCTTTTCAAGCCGTCCAGGTGTGCAATAAACTCTCCGTTAATATCGTTTTAGCACTTGGGGTGGTTGCATTCACAAGAGTGGCTTAGGCAATGTCGATCACAAAAATTTCGTTTCATTTGACACTTGCTTTCAGTTGTCATTATCGCAGAGTTTCTCCTATCGTAACTGTTTGCTGCACGTTCAAATTATTGTTTATTTTTCATGGCGAAATAAACGGCCACAACGACAAAGCAAGAAGAAAGTCAAATTTGTTTTGACTGAAAGTACTACCTTGTCCCAATTAGTTGTCTCGTCTCCTCTCATCTTCCGGACATGAAGGTGTCGTTAAGTCCCGTAATGCAAACTGCATAAAAATACCTTAGTGCAGTTCTTAACCATTTTTCATAGAAAATCCTCGGTTGTTCCCTATCAATGTGCTGGCTGCAAGCGAATCGCTCCTCAGAAGTGCTAAAATTTGTGCACTGTTTTCCCAGCACTTCACCAGGTGAATGATTTGTTATATGCGATTCGGTTACCAAAGCTGCTTAATGTAAGGATACAGTTACATGCTTACTCTATCCCTGGGATAAGATATAACGAAGCAAAATATAGAAGAAAAATCACATTCACTAGCTGTCGAACCGTTTCGTTTTCCGTACAGAAAACCATTTCTGGCTCCCATCCTTCCTATGACTCATTTCCCCACCCTCCTCTCGTCCTCCCACCCCCTCCACCGCTTCAAAAACCGCATGGTCAAACGCAAAGAAAGAAAACAACAAGAAGAAAAGCCTCTGAAGTCTACTTCACGGTTCCAATACTAAGAGTCACATTCAAAAATCTCATTGAAAGTCTGTTTTTTTCATGAACGACAACCATTAGCTCGAGATCATGCTCACAGGAAACTTGACCCGGCAAGTGCCATACGGACCTTAATCAGTATCGGGTGCTGAGGATCTTCCATAGTCAAATAATTCAGTCGTTCCATATAAGCGTATATGTTCTTCGCCACCGGTGGTGCCCCTGAAATTCAATCAACTCTCATCAGAACTCTGAAGCGCAAAAATTTTTGATGCTCTTACTAAGAAGTGAACCCCGCCTAAGAATTCCAATATTTTCGGATCTGAAGCCAGCAACAAATAGACTTCAGCAGCGCAGCCGACTCGTTTCGTCCATTACTGCTGGCAACACTATTGAACTCATTGGCGTTTTTGCCTTCCCTCGTGTCACTGACTTTCGTTTGCGGAAAACCCCCGGATCTGAAGCCGTCCCA
>JPKZ01002486.1:703465-715547 GCA_000803305.1 Toxocara canis | reverse complement strand
GGGGGGGGGGGGGAAAAGGATGAGGCTTACAAGATTTACCATTGGCCTTGACCAATATTTACCATTAGCCTTGACTAGAAATATCTACTTTTTTAAAATTACTTGGCGAGACTGAAACATGAATTATCCGTTTTAAATGACCTCCGAGAAATTTCACCAACAAAACAAATTTACATCCCACCCTTTTAAGAAACGTCACTAGGCACTTCCTCACAAGTCCCTCTTACTTCAGACTTACAAATGGAACTACCAAGACTTTATGAAGAAATAACTCTACTAATGGGTAGATAATACAATTTCGATTGGGATTATTGTTGAACCAGCCCCAAAACGAAATATGCTATCCGTAAAGCACAAATAGTGCGCTATCCACTAAAGAAAAACTTTAATTCACATAAAAATGATAAACACTCACTCGTTTTTGCTCGTCACTTAGCGCATTCCATCTACGACCAATGATGCTCATATGTTCAGAGAACGATGTATCGTTGCCTTTCGTCTGTGAACGCTTTTGTGTACTGTAATTTAATTACAATGAAATTAATAAACAATTATTTACACGTTGAGTGATCGAACGAAAAATCGCCTTACTTTGCCCACGAACAAGCTCTCTTTCGATTCCAGTAAAAAAATTTCGTAAAACGTCCAACAGAAGCACAGAAAATCATTTTAGCTCAATTCGAAAGAGGCAAATGACAATAAGTTTTCGATCTATTTGACTGCCTCTCCTCATTTAATAAACGATTTTTTCATAAATGAACTCAGTTTATGCAGCAAATCAAAATGCCACCCACCTCTTAACATGAAAAACTGCATGACAGCGCTTGCAATGTTAGTAAATTGCTATTGCGAAGTATCTTCTAGTGAACGTTACACGGCATATAAGCATTTCGCGAGATTCATAAAGGCTAATTTCGCCATTTGGATCCCGTTGCACTGAAGCAAATTTGATTGCAATAAAACATGCGTAGACCTGCAGCCCGCTCACTTGACTCGTTAATCGTTCGCCACCTCTCGTATGCAAAATAAAGTTGCGAATAGAGCCAAGGGACCGGCACGAGTTGCAATTTTGCCAATTCGCCTATCAGACAAACCGGTTTCACTCATTCCCACAATAGAACCATGGAATTTGCATAGCAATACACCTATACTGCCGCCCAACCGATCGTGAAAATTTCGGTCATAAATTCATTCCGTCTTTAAAATTATTTGGTCGATTCTATAGATCGCAAGATGCGCTTAAAGTGCAAACATTCAACCATTTTTAATGTACAAGGTATAGCGATAGAGGTGAGGAGGAGGGGATGGCATGTACGTAGGGAGAAGCGGTTTAAACCTCTTTAGCGGTTTCTAGGTTGCTCCAACAAATATATGGAGGAAGAGGCGGTTTAAACCTCTGTAGCGGTTGCTAGGTTGGTCCAACAAAAGTTATTATCGAAAATGGCATTGGTGCGGTCACTGCTCATGAACAATCACCTATTACTATACCTCGAGAAATGCAATCAGTATATTTGTCAGGCGAATATGCAGTGAATTTAACAACTCAAGAGCATTCCCCTACAATCGAAGAGTCTTTCAACAGTATGAAACAGTATATTCAATAAGCAAGAACGAGGATCTCTGTCGCCAATATGTCGAGAACTGCTATTTACATGACCCATTTTAAAAAAAATAGTGGAAAAATGAAAATAACCGCGTATACCGAACGCTCCCCATGCTCTTTTTATTTGCGCTCATCCTCTAAAATTTCGGTTTATATAACACGGTGTTGTCTAGCATGCTCTTCATACAAATAAAATGATCTTGCGAGGGCTTCTGACAAAAAAAAACAGCTCTGAAACAAACATACGCCAGAAAGAGTACGTAGGCGGTATGAGGCTTTTTTGGAGCATTTTTATCCTTCAGCTGCTTCCAGTGTTTCCTCTTCACCTCAGATTTCGATTGCAGACTCTGGAAAAACGTCGGCCCCGAACTGCCATCAAATGATTTGCGTGGTGATCAAGCAGTGATTCAAAACCAATCAGGAACAGAAACCAGTGCCGATGGTTGGCTGAGCTTTTGTTTTAAGGTGGAAATACACAGGCTGATGCCCTCTAACGACTGACACCTCACAGTGCGCGGTGACCACGTAAGGACGTAGCATGGGCATATAACAAATATTTAGGCGTACTAAAAGCTTTTTATTTCATGTCATTGCAACGGAGATTCGATAAACAGCTATCGTGTCAGACAGGACCAAAGTTTCGCATATTTGAGTTTATAAAATTTTGATGTTTCAGAACTGGCATTCCCAGAGTTCAAAAACGTTAACAACATAATCCCATAAAATCCTGCGCTGTTCCGACATCCCCCTCCCCCCAACGGTAGGTAGCCTCAGTACCTCGGGGTTTTAAATTTTTCAAAGCAAGCAAGGAACCCTATTTAGATGCCCAAAGTTTTGGCGTCAGAAATTCATCACACTTGTCTAAAAGAGTTATCAAACATACCGAAATGCTTACTTTGCTTTCAGCTACACCTACTTCCGGAACTCCTGCAACCGCAGACGGCAATCACGACCCCAAGAGGTGGAAATAAGAAATTTATTTTATAATTTTACAAAACCTCTCCAACCGGGTATTCAACAGGCTGAACATGAATTTCAACTTCATCTTTTCTTTTTTTTTTCAGCTCTTTTGTTTCTATGATAGTTGTCTCGTTTTTGTTTCTTCGTTTCTCTTGCGGGTTCTGTTTCAACACGTATATCAGTTCTCAGTCTTCGAACCTTTGTATATTCTTCCCGTTTTTTTTTTCTTCAGACAAACGCTTTTAATATTATTATCTTATGCTCTACTCATTTTCAGAGTCTCGACCCACGTGCGCAGTACACAGCTATGGCGTCTGACGATGGGACACGAGAGTATCGAGGTTCTAGGATCGAGTAAAGCGGATGATAAAGTAAGACATTCACAGCCTGCTCAAATGCTATCTAGACCAGACGCGGTGAAATCTCAAGGTCAAAAATTTGGCCTGCAATTGACGTCCAATTATATGAGCACCCTCCCCCCAAACCCCCAGAAAAACCACAGCGGAAGTCGCGCTATTATGCCGAATTTTAGAATGCAGGATGTGATAAACTCGCTTAGCATTATTCTTTACAAAACTGTACGAAAATCTGGCATCTGCTCAACTAGATGGCAATTATATTCAGCGCTCCCAATTTTCCAAACCAGTGCAAAGTATAGTGTACTTTTTTATTAAACGTTGACAAGTCTATACCACCTCCTTATGCTTAGGCTTCATTAAACGTCACATTACCTTTTCACTTTATCCCTGCCTTACACCATGTGTCATTGTAATATTGAAAAAGTACCAAAACAATACCTTTCTGGAGAGAGGAAAGGACCTTCTCCTCACACCTTTTGAGGAGTGCAACACATCTGTATCGATTTCTTTTGACCTTTCTTTCCGCGTACCTTTCATTTGTTTCCGACCAATCCTTAAAGCAAAAATTTGAAAGTTTTGTTAAATAACACAAATCTCAAATTTTTATTACGGAAGTTATTACGACTGATATGAGCACTGTGGTGCTGGGGCCGGTAATGGTCCCTTGTGGTAGGCATATGAATGAACTGGGGGTGTAGTGTACGAGCAATCGCAAGGAATCAGACGACACCTTAATAAACGTGTGCTCTGCCCCAGCACTAAGGCGCCTCACGTTTACCGTTAGTACTATGGCAACCGAGAGTACGTTCATATGTTGTACTCATCTGTTATTACTTTCTTTTTTGCACTTTTACAATTTTGGTGATGTTGACCGTTATAACTTTCATAAATGTTAGGGTCAGCTCCACCAAAATTGGAAAACAGTTCAGCAGCGAGCTCCTTGGAGCAGTACAGAACAAACATGGGCAGAACAACGGCTCGAAACGAAAATCACTATGAGTCAACTCTTCTCCATCGAGCGGCAAAAGTATCGGGCATAAAAAAAAACAGCTCTCTAGCACCTGCACACGCCCCTACCCCTTTTTCAGATGCATGCCACTTTGCTCTTTAATAACAGATGCTTTAATCAAAATATATTCATTCCGAGCACATCATAACAAATACCACCTATTGCTTATTCGATGAGTTCTAGCACGACATTCGGGTCATTCAACGACAAGCATCCACATACGCCACGCTAATAAGTTCAATATGATTCGTACGACACTACGCTCAACTGTCACTCAACTCCCAAGAAAATCGCTTTGAGAGAAATTCTGATACGATATATAAGTGTCGTTCGTCCACTACACAGTTATCGCTAAATCACTATTGTCGTTATCATAACACAGTCGACAATTCATCAGTTTGCAGATTTTTTGCAAATTTTAGCCGGTGACATTTGTCGTTTGCAACGAATATCGAAACGCGTTTTGAAAGGCTCGAAGTCTTAATGAATTTCTTGCTGAAAACGCATCACAAATAGCCATGCAGAGAGGTTGGGATAAAGTTTGGTTATCACCTGCCGGGAACATAGGTGATAGACTTTTTATAGCAACTGATGAATTAGTAACGGGCATTGCACCTTCTGTAGTCACTTGTTAATTAATAACAGGTATTATACCTGCTATGGTTACTTTTTAACTAGTAACTACAAACCACAGTAATTTTCAAATAAAAGGTCAACATGGAAATAATGGCACTAATTTTTTTTGCATTGCGTCTCAACGCCTGCTTAAAGCGCATTGTATCAAAAGCTGTTGTCATGCCTTACTTCCTCACCCCATTAAATTCTGGCCGACCCTAAGCTCCGACGGTGGCCGAAGGAAAGGTCACCATGTGTAAAATTTTCGAGGCAGCGAATTTGCCCTCACACACATGGTGCGATTAAGCGGAAAAGTAATTGGCAAGGAAAACGCAGCACAAGCCCCGTATGCAACAGCTTGAAACGGGTGCTTGGGTGAGGACATTGTCATGCCTTACTTCCTCACCCCATTAAATTCTGGCCGACCCTAAGCTCCGACGGTGGCCGAAGGAAAGGTCACCATGTGTAAAATTTTCGAGGCAGCGAATTTGCCCTCACACACATGGTGCGATTAAGCGGAAAAGTAATTGGCAAGGAAAACGCAGCACAAGCCCCGTATGCAACAGCTTGAAACGGGTGCTTGGGTGAGGACAAGCGACTGTACGTGGAAGCAATTAAATGAAAGCTATTGTCGACGACTTTCACATACTGTAAAGGCAATCGTTATGATACACAAGCTAGTTTGCAAAATACGCTTTAGAAAAAAAAAGCGCTCTTGCAGGAAGACACTAGCAGCTTCAAGTGAATTAGAAGACTTTTTCTGAAGCAGTCAACCGTGGAAATCAATTTCATCATTCCATCAGTTTCACCGTCAAATATATGAGGGTGAAATTGATGGAGTAACGTTTTCCATACGGACACGTTAATCCATATAAATTCTCATCAAAACTGGTTCGTCTTCGAAACTGGTACTACTTCTGACGTGCTTCCTCCCCTCACATCGATGGCAGTCACAACAGCGATGGTGGCAACAGTATTACTAGTGATGGTATTAGTAGTAATTGTCTGTAGTGGCCGTACACAGTAAATCTTTATTTGCAGAAAATTGCGCCATACTTATTTGTTGTATGCATCGATATCACAAAGCCCAAAAGTGTAACAAGCGGGATATACCTACGTTCAAGTTAATTAGTTTAGATTTACACAAACGCAAAAGGTACTGCAAAAAGTAATTCTGGCTGTGCAGTAATAGCTGACAAATTTTCTTTTTTTTGTTGGCGGCACATGCATAATAATGATCGCGAACTGAGTAAGTTCAAATACAAAAACCATTAAAAAATTAGTTTATCTCATTCTCTACGCGAGCATTTCTTCTTTGTTCCGCTGATTTGTGCCATTTCAGTTGCACTTTCCGAAGCCAATACGATCACCACCTGCCTTGGTACTTATGTTGCCCACTGGTAAACGTCAAAAACTAACATTGGACGACAAGATGCGCTATCGTAACGATTAACTTAGCGCTAGCAATAAATTCGGCAAAGAGAAGTCAATCAAGTCGACGAAATAGCGTCTCGTTGACCTCTCATTAATTAACCTGATTTACATATGTAACTTCCGGTATACGTTGATGTTATTTTTTTAATCATTTTGTGTGTTATTTCCGATTCGCTGCTATCGTTAGGATTACGTTTGTTTTTTCTTTGTCTCACGACTACACTGGTTTGTTTCGATGCTCGCTTTTATTCATTTTTTAAATTTCATTTTTTTTAAAAAAGGACTTTTGTACCGTTTTTTATGGCTTCCATTGTTTTGTTCCGTTATTTGAACAGAGACCTTTCTTCCTTTTCTTCTTCCAATTCAATTCTCTGCGTTCGAAAGTTGTTTTCTCTAAGGTTCGAGATCCTTACATTATAAAAAGCTGTGCATCGCTTCCATCTGCTATACACTACAAATAAAGTATCGGTAAAATAGATTAATGATCTAGCGTACCAGAGTCGTAGCAATTTGAAAGCACCAGCGCATCGTACAAACGTGAAACACCAAGAAATATAACATTTGCCAATTCCGATGAATTCCGATGCAGACTTATTTATTGCATGGCTCATGGACCGACTCGATTATTCAAGCTCTCGCGGTTTAGCCTGCACTAAAGGTGTAAGAGGATGTGAGCATATGAACTTCTGAGGATACAATTTAAGTTGAAAACTTCTATTCAGAGCAAGTTGTTATTTGTAATCATATGTAGCATATAAGCGTATGAGCATACACAGATCAATGGGCAAATTTCCACGAAGCTGTTAACGAGGTATTTCGTTAGAGAATATTTATTTCATTTGTGCTGTCACGCGTTGCTGATCTTTCGTGCGCACAGCTCACATTTATGCGCGCTTTACTTTTCACGACTGAATATTCCGATCCAAAAAGATAGTAGGAAGTTTTGTGGTCCGTTTATGTGCAAGCAACATGACGCCCAGATGTCAACAGTTATAACAGCCGGGAATGTGCTCGGGAAGCTGGCACCATAGGAACTTCGGCAATGTACCCATCAGATCAGCCGGTTTTATACCCTCTCCCTCTCCCTCCCCTCCTTCCCTCCCCCAGATGATGAAAATTAGTGTTTTGACTGATTTGACCTCTTGTGCAAACCTTCTACGAAAAATTCGTTTAAAGGTTTATTAAGCTTGTAATTTACACATAAAATTTAGTTTTATGCATGCACGTGTGTTTCTGTACATGGTTTCCCGCAGTTTCAACTCGAAAACCATTGAAGTCACGAAATATGTGCCTATACCCTGTTCCTCAGGCTCACTTTTCATACCTAGTTCAAACCAGGGTTGGGCTAGTTGAACGGTTGCTGAACGGTCGTGTCTACTTCCGCTCAGCTCGTTGCGTTGGTGGGTTGTGGAACGGCCGTCAGATATGACGCTTACCTGCGAATATGTTGAATAAGCAGGGGCGAACCAACCAACGGCGAAATCCATCAGGGTGTGACTGCGGTTGGCTGTGGCACGCCAGCAAATAAAAAATGATTACAATACCCAATGACGGTTTCGTGTCATGGCGAGTACGGTCCGTCGAAAAAGATCGCAGCCCCTACTGCCTTATAGGTACATCGTGGAAGAAGAAAGGCTAGGAGATGGGAACTCCGAACAACAGAAACCTACGTCGCCAGAGGCCGCCACCAGGCGATGTGCTACCGGCCACAGCAATATGGAAAGTAAGATAGGAGGATCCCATGGGACGTCTATATGGCGTTACTGGGACGCGGCGAGCTCAGGATCGCGACAGATGGGAAAATTGCTAGCTGCATTGATGGAAAGAACGATGAAATCGATGAAGACACAGCTGTTCAAGGTAATCAAGGTGAGGTAAGGTAACTTCAAACCAATCTATCAAACTCAGGGAAGTTAAACTCCCTTAAGAGATGAAAAACCCACATGCATTTTATGACCGGTCGGACTGTATATTCAACTAGTCAGATTCTATAATGGAACGGTCGGGTAGCAGGAAAACGATTCGCCAACAGATTTCTATGCGCTATGGGTAGAGTGATATTTGGATTTTTGTCGTTTGGAAACATTGTAAAGCTGGCTAATTAAATAGGTGTCCTGCACAAGCGCGATTCATGGCAGGCACGTAATACCTATTCCTGAATCGCTATGACTCAGCGAACGCGGTATACAACTGTGCAAACGGGACTGTGCAAATTTTAAAGCATTTTTAAGTGCCCATTACTTTGCTGTGGTCGTTGAATCGATTTGAAACTGAGCATAAGAGATTTAGATTGCAACTACCAAATTTCATAGCTCCAGACGAATTTGCGCATTACAAATGAATTTGTCAGCGTTTTCTTCGCACTGGACCTATGTAAGAATGCCGTAAAGAGCGCTTGCTTAATCTTATAAAGTATATCTGAACGTCTCTGGCGTGCAATTCTTTTGCGTCATCTTTCCAGCTAACTAAATCACATACATTTATAATATATAATACATACATATATATAAAGCACATTTATGCGCCGCGCAGTAGCTCAGTGGTAGACCTCCCGCTTCGTATGCGGGAAGACTTGGGTTCGGTTCCCGGTTGCTTTCCCGACGGGTCTCCAGCAGCCTGACCACCAGCCATTCAGTAACAGGTGGAAACAATCAGCCGTGGGCATAGTTGTCACTTGTATACGAGAATCGATGAAATTACAGCTTCCTTTGCATCCCTTTATATATCACATACCACTAGACGCATACATATATGTATATATATATATATATATAATATGTATATGTATAACCGTCTTCAACATAACGGCTAAATGACGAGCGCATCATATGCTTCTTTCGCCTACTGCGCTCCTAAACGATACGGAGGGTGTGTCTAAGCTGTGATGCAACTGAATGTTTCCTATATGAAACATTAGTCATCAAAATTCGCCACCATTGAATATTTTCCCGAATTATCTCAACATTACATTCCCTATTTCATAGAGTGCCTCACTATTTTTGCACTGTCGAATACATTTTGAGACCAATCTGATCCCCCTCCTCCCCCTGCCGGGATACCGTTCAGAAGCGGGGGAGGGGGCAGAGGTGCACTTTTATTTTATCGGAGACTAAACTACTAGGGATTACAAGAAAACGCACAAACGTTTTTTTTTTTTGAGTGAGGGCAAACTGTGCTACTTAGTGGTCGTAAGCGGTGAACAAAAGTCTTTTATCAGTGTACAAATAAGTAAAAAATTTCCATACAGCGTTAACAAACAGTACAACGCATTGAATAGCCGAATAGAAATTTTACTTCGCCGCTCATCGCAAACGAACTCATCAGTTCCATAATATTTACCTCTCAATAGGTTCGAGTATGCACCGGGCGACCTTACCAGATGTACGCACTGATGCGTTTTTCTTATTGATCTTTTTGCTAAAATGTTCAAAATTTCTATATAACTTATAGATGGAGACCATACTTAACCGTTGACAAACTTTATTAGTACTCGGACTAATGAGTTTCGTTTTTTCAATTTTTCAAATTCATCCTTTCGAGTGATACAGCATGAAAGTTTGAAACCGAGTAAATTTTATCGTAATCATATTGTTTATTAATAAAAAGGAGAAATATGACATGCGAAACAAGAAGAGCCATTTGGCAGTGAGATGACTGTATATTATAGGCCATAAATGCTTTTCAGGCAACTCCAAATTTCATCTCTATCAATTTTTTTTCGTTTAAAAAACATCGCAAAATAAGCAACAGCTAAGGGGGCGACTATTGCTGCCGAACAAAACAAGATGAGGTAAATTTTGTCTTTTTATAGTTATAATTTTAAAAAAAAGCTCATATTAATCGGAACTTTGTCTATCTCAACGATACGCTAATACAGTAATTTGTAATTGCAGTAATCTCCAACACGGTTATGAAACGAGATGTGCGCTTCAAAAATAGTCTCTCACTACATCAATGAACAACAGCTTGATCGCTAACAACATGCACACAACTCGGAGACACCGCCGCAAACTTCTCGATGATACGGTGGTGTTGAATTGGCGTATGGGGGATGTTTCAAATCTCTCCACCATTTTTATAAAGATGAATAAGGCGCTGCAACTCTGCTCGTTGATCAACTCCTTGAAAGACGTATGGTGCCGAAAAAAGAATTCCACATGTACCACCGACCGTAATCCCAAAGAAAACGTACAACAACAATCGGTCGATAATCATTGCCACATACTTCCAGTCGTCTCGATACTACAACAATATTTAATTATCACATATTGCCCTTACTGTACGACAGAAACATGCAGTAAGGCATATGAACGAGTGGCTAAGCGCTTGACTGCAGAGTGAAGAATGATTGGTTCGATTCTGTACGCTGATCTGTTGCCCTAAAGCGCTAATAATGGCATAGGCAAGCTGTGTTCATATGTAGTGCCAACGTATGATGGCGATCGTGACGATCGAGTAAAATCTGCATGACGGTGCTTGAAAAGCGACTTATTTCATTCCCTAATGCGACTCACAACGAAAGCACGTTATGACTACCGTCAGTCTGTGCGTATGCATGTATGTGTTTGTGTATATGTGTGTTTGTGCATATGTGTTTGTACCCTACTATCTGCTCATAGACCAGCTTAGCTACCGCGACGAAATTTGGCATGTATAATCTTTTGCTGTTCAAAAATTTATTGCTTCATTTGAATAGGGATTGCGAAAGGCGCATAACGCGCCAGCTCATGGCACTCTTTCTAAACTTTCTCTGTATAAGAAAACATAGGAGAGGTAGCAATGGAAGTTTCTTTGCGAAAAAATTTTGTGCAGATGTGACTTTGAATCTTTTCAGAAAAACCTCGCGAAAAAGTTTTCAGAATTTTTTTTCTGAAGGAAGTTAAACCTACTTGGGAAAAATAAGTTTCCTTAGCTGACCAACAAGTTGGTTACTCTCTACGTTAGTTCGCGAGAGCGTCAAACGAACACTTGGGCATGTTGTTTCAAAATTCGAACTCACATGTTGCCTTACTTCTAAAGACCACATAGAATTCCATAGAAATCACTGCCTTCCGCTCGCACTTTATTTTTGAAGTAATTATATTCAGTGAGTGCAGAAGACGAAACAGTCTTTCACCGTTTCGCACTTCTGCTTTTAAGTTTTTGCACTACCATTAAAAAGGTAACTGTGTACCGCAGTGAATAATCGAAAAGATTCAAAGCCGCATCATGTAACATTCAGAACTCCTGTTTTTTCACTGAATTTATTGTGAACGATACACCCAACATCTGAGTGGGTGCTGTGGTACGTCTGACGTTTATATATGCACATGTGAAGTATAGCGAGTGTTAAAAAGTAACGGACAGGTAATTTTACATATACACATATTATATATATATATATGCCTGTAATATATATATATATTTACCTACTTAGTCGTAAAAAAATTACCTGCGACCACCATGGCCAGACAAGCAATGTATTCCATTCTGACCATAATATGGATAGCGCGAGGCCACCTTGATCTATTTGCAAGGTGTGTATCCAAGCTTGCGCTTAAAGAGATACAAGGGTTGTTGCTCGCTGCTTGATAGAACCCTGTCAGATTTTTGTGAGGACCACAACCTTTTCGCTAGGCCATCGTAGAGTTTTCAAGCTATTTTCATACCTAATTTTCTTTCAGCTTAGTTGGTAGACAGTTAGCTTTACCATAGCACAACGAGAAATCATTCGCACGACGACAGTACGATTTCATCTCGACTGAGATTTGTATTAGTCGTTTCGTGGCACGATCGATTGCTGCCAAAAAGAATCCTCTACCCTCCTCCCCCTCCCCCCCCTCTCCCCTGATATTGAATTCGCTTAAATCGAAGCGCACCATTTTGTACTCTTCGTCCTGCTTCAGATGATCGGTGATGTACTCAATGGCGTCGATTGCTCGCAATGCATCTGCACTCAACGGATAGTATGCGCTCGTCGTCGGATCTCTCTCGAAATGTCGTACACTGTCTACGTGCGTTAGCTCGATAGCCGGTGGTTGGTACCTGGATTCAGTTAAGGCTGATTCTAGTAAAAAAAAAACAATTTAAACCCATTTCATGTTACAGTTTTCCGATAGGAGT
>JPKZ01002486.1:677382-703068 GCA_000803305.1 Toxocara canis | reverse complement strand
GAGGCAGGGGAGGGGAAGTGAACAGTCGCAGCAAACGATTTAAATCTCACTGAACATTCCAAAAAGTTAGCATTCTATTTGGTACCTTTATTTCGTCTAACCGCGTTTTAAAAATGGCGATACCACAACCCTTTCGTCCGCTACGACCACAACATGCTACAGTTCATTCATTTATCGACATTTTTCCATTCAGTCATAGCAAAAACGTTACGGTCTGTTGAATTGACTGTGTGAATGTGTATACGATAGCTGTGCTAACGTTTTTCTAGATCGATCGCAACCAATGAATACACTCGTTGGTTTCGTTCAGCACCGAATAGTCTTTTAAGTGCAAACTTTTTCTAGAGTCAACGCAGAATCTTTCCTTTCATAAATCGGAAACAAGAATATTTGAGGTGAACTGTTGGCTGACTTAATTTCAAAACTTCCTAACTGGTCATTATCAGCGAGTATCTGCGAACTTATCTTTCCCCTAGCTCAGCCGTGCCTTTGTGCATTCGGTAAACTTCTATGGTCGGGTCGCTACTTCTTCTATTATGGAATAATTTTTATGTCAGGCTAAACTTGAATTTTAGATCTTTTTTTTGTATGCCAATGATCGTACCCAAAGACTAGATGGACCACTGAATGCATACTTTGCAGCATGATTCTGACTTGATTAGCGATCGATATAGTAATGTTTTCATGCATCTTTCAATACCGAAGTGCCAAATGCTCCATATTAATGGCTCTAGTGACTCATCATTTTTTGCTAGCGATAATTTGCCGGAATATATTATACAGGTCGAATTTTTACGCGTTTTCGTGCCTAATACATCGAAATTCATCTTTAGCTGTGCCGATAAGGACGCCACAAAAAAACGCTTTGATGTTGCGTCTTTCAGATCTTTCGATCTTTCAAAAGACGCAACATTTTTTCGAACGCGTTTTCGTGCCTAATACATCGAAATTCATCTTTAGCTGTGCCGATAAGGACGCCACAAAAAAACGCTTTGATGTTGCGTCTTTCAGATCTTTCGATCTTTCAAAAGACGCAACATTTTTTCGATAATAAGAAAAGGATAATACTAAGTATCCTGTTGCGTCTCCTTTTTTTTTTGTTGGATAGACGTTCAGTATACCGATTATTATCAACATATGTTATCACGCTAAGATCACAATTTCTGATCACCATAGGCTCATCCCCACCCCCCTTTTCCTATATCCTCTTTGTTTCTCCTCTCTCCGAAATATCTATTTTACCGAACCAGTCAGATTCGCCCAGTCTTGCTACATATTTGCGTATTTTTGTGAGCTGATTCATTGCTCCTTTTACTTATTAATAAATCACATTGTTGCTCGTCTAGACAATGTCGACAACGAGTCAACAATTTTTTAAAACGTCCCTCTTCACATTTACGTTGTGCTCATCTCTTGTTTTATCGTTCTTTCGTTCGAAACATACTTCTTGCGGGAGCAGTTGCTAACAGTTATTTGATATGGTGCTTTTGTTGAGCATTTCGACTCACATCCTATAAGACCGAGATTTGCTGCAATCTTTCTCTTAATTAATTGCAAACGACGCACATAGTTCGCTTATTTCAATAAGCACGGGCACCCACGATCTAAATAGCTCTCATTTCGAACACTCTTCTTAAAAGTTCAACGTTTGTAGCAATACGTATCTGTGTTAGTAGGAAATTTAGCCAATGATGTTTTTAGGGGAACATCTCCGAGCTGATATTTCCAAACACAGCATTAAGGCTGGGACTTTGTACGATGCGGGAAGGGGGAGGGAAATGCTGGAAATACGGGGAATGTCGCTGTGATTATAAAAGGGAGCAGGCTTTTGATATCTGGGAATTTAAAAAGGAAGAGGAATCATCTGATATAAAAATTAAGATCCATTTGCTGAGAATGGAATCGCCTATTTGTTCATCCGTTATCAGTTAATCGATCGGCATGTATTTTTCAACAAAGTTTTACGGAAAACTGTCCGCATATGAGCGAGTCATTTATTTTTCGTTTATCGTTTCAATTACTACTCGCTATCATTTTAATTGCATATTTATCAGAGATATGTGCTCGCTTTCTTAATCGTATGTTCCCTAGTGCTGTTCATTTTGATATGTGAATGAGTTGCTTTTTTTCCTAATATTTTCTCCTAATTCCCTAGTGTTCGATTTGGTCGTTACCACCTTGTTAGAGATAGCCGACATGCTTCGTTTTAGGGGCTGTAGCGAGAAATGCCCTCATTTCTAATCGTTTCTCGAGAGGACTCATTTTTAGTGACAATGGTTTTATCTCACAGAGCAAAACCGTTCATGAGCTTTACAGAAATGGAGCGAATAAACGGTTTCAGTGCGATAAAGCGCACAAATGATAGATGAGGAGCAGAGAGGGAAGGGGAAGGGGGGAGGGGGTAGAGGATAGGGGGAACGAGCAACTGAAAGAACTACGCTTTTCCTGTACTTTTATTACGAGAAAAAGACAACGAAGCCACAATCAATTTATAGACCAGAAGTTTATGCGCACTTTAAGCTGCATACAGCCTTAGGTTTATTGGTTGAACTGACAATATAATATAAGGTAGTGAACTCACACTAACAGCAACATCTGGGTGACCAAATCACAAATTAGATGGATGAGTGCGAGGAATCCTTCGCAGATCTACCCACCTGTTAAACGAGCATCATCAATCGAACCCCCCCACCCCCCTCCGTCATTCCCTATTCAGTCAGCCATGGTTCAGTACTTCCTTTCTCTTCCAAGTCAGCCCTATGTGAAAATAGATCTGAAACGTCTCAACGCACCTAGCATCATCAGCCGAAGGGCAGAATGGATGATGGGCGGAAGGGTTGAGCGTGAACTCTCCGATACCCGGCAGTGCAGTCGCCATTGCGCCACCATTTGCCTTCTGTGCAGCTGCATGCGCGGCCATTTTGCGCAACAGCTGCTTTGGCCTCTGCATGCACAATAACTTGGGCATTACCTGAAATGAAACTTCAAAATATCGGAGTCGTTGGATATAAGTGCATCCCTTAGGCATGATAATTTTTTGATATGATAAATATGATTATCAGCTAACTTCGGGTAACTACAAGCTCACTTATTTCAAACATTATTCATCGCTAAAGAATGTCACCTCTAAAGTAGATTCGTTTACCTAGGACTTATACATCATAATAAAAGGGTATAAAGCTTGGTTGGAGAGTGTCCGCCTATGGGGGTTGTCGACATCTACATTCTGGCCAGGCTAAACTTCGAAAGAGTGAAGAACGCCCGTCTACTCTGTCAGCAGCTCCTCAGGTACTGCAAGGTATCGTTTCTCTGCACTCGAGAATATAAGCAGGGGAGAGACTTTGATCGTATCATATATCAAGTGTCGACTTCAGCCGACCCATGCACGGATACAAGAGTTGATGCGAACGAAGGAGTACGATCACAGCACATGCTCAGTCACTATCCGAGCGTTCAATTATATGCTCCAACTTTCCATTACAGGGCCGACCTTATACAACTGCTTTGTCAACCATATGGCAGGCATTGAAGGGTTTAAGTGAATGCATGTATTTTTACATGTGGACCGCAGTTACCCACAAAACTTTTAGAAAATATAAATGCGGGCTGTTCACCATAATCGACGATTCACATATTACTCCGAATAGGTTAACTGGCACACAGTTAGGTAACATCGTCTTACAGATTCGCTGCGGAAAAAGTTTTTAGTCCTTTTAAAGATCATCATATGTTGTTATCTTCTTCAAAATCATATTGTATCAAGCAATTTCTCCGAAAGGGCCATTTCGCGCACTATTTTCATCCACCACCGCATGAAATGCTCCATGCTTTCATTTCTGAAGTTCGCTTTGTGAACACTCGAATCGATCAGTCAACTGACGTTTAGCCGATAATAGTTCAACAAATCAATAAGACATATAAATAATTACCTGTAAAAACGTAGTTCGGACCCATTTGGGCATGCGATGGGTGGTGGGTCCACGAAAGTAGACATTAATAATGATCACAGTGACAAGAATAGTGATGACGTTGAGCACGAACGTGAGCAGCAAATACTTTGCCATAAGAGGGATCGTCGACGAGGTGGGTGGGAGGATTTTCGAGACTAGCAACAGGAACACAACTATAGACAGCAACACTGATATGGTGAGCGTCATCTTCTCGCCTTAATTCACCCTAACCATTAACGACAATGCAAAACAAATGCAAAGTAAATGCATTTAATGCGGAAAATTGCGAAGTGAACTTGCTTCAAAATTTCCGCGAATTCCAGGCTTTTAAGCACGGGGATCAAAAGTAAAATATCTTTTGTGACAGCCACCCTAAGTAAGGTCATGAGAAGGTTGGATAACTCAAGTAGAACTACTTTCATACGGTACCTACCGTCATTTTCGAGCTTCATACCCGCCGCGATGCCAACGAAGCTGTGAAGGGATAGGAAAAAAATCAGGAAAATTTACTCTATTTTCTATATCCTAGTCCAAAATTGAAGCCTTTCGACACATAACGGCAATTGGACATCGTATACCGATCGAAGCCTCATATGTAAGTTTTTTGGGAGGAGAAATGGGAATCGTTAGCAAACGAGCGCGAAATTTTTGAAAAAATGATCGCCAACAGCCACAAAAGCATGCTGTCTTTGAACCATCTCTTGAGTGGGCGTGCTATGTGTCAAGAGCATCTTTCGAGCAGAAATGCTTGTGAGCATAATTTTTAACGAGTCGTAGAGGTGGACAGGGCTGTACTATATAATTGCTAAGTAGGGAAATTGATAGGCAGTGAGAATAGCGATAAATAATGATGATCGATAATGATAATAGCTAAGAAATTAGAGTAATAGCAATAGGTAATAAATAACAATGCTGCGCCTGTTTGATATAAAAGATAAATGTGAGCAATGCACCAAAAATGGCTCTAAACGAGCAACCTTCACGAATCGTGGCACGGTCCAATTCTTAATGAGATCTCCAGAAGAGCGCTGCTTTCGAGATACAGAAACTTTTTGACATAGTTCTTTATATTGTTCGATTTATATGCATTCATCATTCATAAAATTAACCCAAAAACACATCCAAAGATGACTGACCTGAGTCGGTGGGAAGAAAGAATACGGCCATGCTTAGAAATGCCATCAACACTGTGGGAATGATTAATACAACGGTATAAAATAGCGTTTTCCTTCTAAAACAGAAGCGCTTGTTGTTAGGGAGCAACTACTCACTCGTTTACTTAGCATCATTTCAAAGAGAGATAAAAGTGAAAACCGATGCAATATTGTTGTCTGAAGCAAAAAGTGGATGCATAATCAGAGATGGATCACTGCGACGACGTTCGTCTAATGTGTACGAAAGAACTTGCATATTTCAACGCGAATACCATGCAAAAAATTATATATACGAAAAAATCGCATACGAAAAAATATACTAGCTATTATGATGAAGTAATTGGCTCTTTTGAAGCGATGCCATTTATCATGGAAATATTCGAGCTTGGCGATGAGCTTGCGTTAATTTTACGTCACAGCTTGCAGTGAATCTCATAAACGTTTAAACGGGTTTTCACTTCAAACCTAGCAGCGCCGATTTATTCGAATCCCCTCGTAATTAGAAATTTACTAATTAATTTAAGTTAGCATGTTAAAAGTCATTCTAGATCAACTAAGTTAACTTAGCATGATTTTTAACGTGTTAACCTTATTGGCTCTTTTTTTTTTTGCACGTATCACTAGCTCATCTTTCAAACAATTCACGAACCAGTTTACTGATTTTTAGATTATTTGATAGAAAGAAGAGTGCAATTGCGATATTCTAAAACAGGTAAGTCGTAAGGTCAAAAAAGAAATCGGAAGATTCAGGCGAAATTCTTTCATAGCTCGAATATGTGAAATTTTATAGAAAGTGGCGGAAAAGCAATGCTGAACATTGTGATATTAGATAGTGAACTTAAGAGTATTTATAATGAAAACAAGAGAAGCACTTACCGAATCCTGACTTGGAATTCAATCCTTGAGCGTTTGTTGACCAATGAAGCGGGTGCGTCCATCACATCCCAGATCGAGCTGGGTGCATATTCGGATAAATCAACCCACTCAGCCTGCTCAAACTCCAGCTTGATCTCGTTTTCGTTGTACTGAAACATATTTTTGCCTTATGAAATCATTAAATCTTGACATGAAAAAAATGTGTGAAAGTGGAGGAAAAATTAGGAGATGAAAAAAAAAGTAGACGAATGAAAAAGTTGAAGAATATTTGATAAGAAATGACTGAAAATAGAATTTAGAAAAACGGAATGCAGCCGCCAAGACGAAAAATGAAATAAATTTTCTAAAACTTAAGCCACGAGTGATGGAATGATTCGTTTTCGATGTGAAAACTATATGAGAATAATGTTGCCAACGACTGAATCCGGTGGCAGTGTTAATTGGAGTGATAAACTCCGAATCGTGATTTTAACTAGGAGGAGGAGGGATAATCAAATTTATAAAAACCGTTATATTTCATAGCGATATTTTCTAAAAATCAATTAAAACAACCCTTAATTTATGCAAGTTTAATGTACTATACGAATAACAATTTTATCCCGCTGAGTCGAGAGCAATGAGGCGAAGACAGCGAGAGTTACCTAAACACTTACCTCATCAAATTCATCTTTCAATTTCAAATACGACCTTACGAGTAATCCAATCGAGAGAGAGAGTTTTACAGATAAAATAACAACGATAAAGAAATCACTTTTTTTCTAAAATTCTTCCGACTTAACGGCACTCCAATAGCCGAAGACTGATAGCGTTGCTCATACAATTGATCTGCACTGAATTTTTCGATTGAAAAATTAACGCACTGAACAAATTTCGAAAATATCGAAAAGCAAAAATTTCGGAATTTCAGCCGATTTTATGATTGTTTTTAGCAGTGGAGAAAAAATGATAAAGGCGCGATGATGATAAGAAGAGTAGTCAACTTATTTTTTTTTTTGCCAATTTTCGTTGTTTCTCGTGTCTCCTCTCTTTTTCAAAGAATTTTCTCGTATCCAATATAAATTAGAGAAATAAGTGATAAAATGTAAAAGATTATACAAAATGTTAAGAAAAACTTCAAGAAATTTGTCTGATTAAAAGAAAAAAACCGTTTAATTTTATACAAAATGTCAAGAAAATTTTTCGGAACTTTGACTGATTAAATGAAACAAACCGTTTTCGTTTCTTGCCGTGAACCCTAAAACGAATTTACCCTACCATAACTTGTATACGAGAAAAAGAAACTCGAAAAAAGTAACATATATTTTTGAGAAATTCACTTCATTTAATCTATTGTGTCAAATCTTTTTCTTGTCATACATTCTGTAAAACCGATATGGAATTGTGATATTGTTGTTTTTTTCATTCTATGACGTTTTTGTGTTTCTTTTTTTGTTTCCTTTCGCTCATCTAATTTGTAAATGAAATCAAAAACATGTCGACATCATCGTTCAGTTCTTTCCAAAACCTCGTTGATCATTGCGCATCAGATGCGAAAAAAAAAAAACGAATTCCAATTGTGGTTAACGTAATCTAAACCTTAAAGTTTGTATTTCGGTTTTTTTTTTGCACGTATCACTAGCTCATCTTTCAAACAATTCGACGAACCAGTTACTGATTTTTAGATTATTTGATAGAAAGAAGAGTGCAATTGCGATATTCTAAAACAGGTAAGTCGTAAGGTCAAAAAAGAAATCGGAAGATTCAGGCGAAATTCTTTCATAGCTCGAATATGTGAAATTTTATAGAAAGTGGCGGAAAAGCAATGCTGAACATTGTGATATTAGATAGTGAACTTAAGAGTATTTATAATGAAAACAAGAGAAGCACTTACCGAATCCTGACTTGGAATTCAATCCTTGAGCGTTTGTTGACCAATGAAGCGGGTGCGTCCATCACATCCCAGATCGAGCTGGGTGCATATTCGGATAAATCAACCCACTCAGCCTGCTCAAACTCCAGCTTGATCTCGTTTTCGTTGTACTGAAACATATTTTTGCCTTATGAAATCATTAAATCTTGACATGAAAAAAATGTGTGAAAGTGGAGGAAAAATTAGGAGATGAAAAAAAAAGTAGACGAATGAAAAAGTTGAAGAATATTTGATAAGAAATGACTGAAAATAGAATTTAGAAAAACGGAATGCAGCCGCCAAGACGAAAAATGAAATAAATTTTCTAAAACTTAAGCCACGAGTGATGGAATGATTCGTTTTCGATGTGAAAACTATATGAGAATAATGTTGCCAACGACTGAATCCGGTGGCAGTGTTAATTGGAGTGATAAACTCCGAATCGTGATTTTAACTAGGAGGAGGAGGGATAATCAAATTTATAAAAACCGTTATATTTCATAGCGATATTTTCTAAAAATCAATTAAAACAACCCTTAATTTATGCAAGTTTAATGTACTATACGAATAACAATTTTATCCCGCTGAGTCGAGAGCAATGAGGCGAAGACAGCGAGAGTTACCTAAACACTTACCTCATCAAATTCATCTTTCAATTTCAAATACGACCTTACGAGTAATCCAATCGAGAGAGAGAGTTTTACAGATAAAATAACAACGATAAAGAAATCACTTTTTTTCTAAAATTCTTCCGACTTAACGGCACTCCAATAGCCGAAGACTGATAGCGTTGCTCATACAATTGATCTGCACTGAATTTTTCGATTGAAAAATTAACGCACTGAACAAATTTCGAAAATATCGAAAAGCAAAAATTTCGGAATTTCAGCCGATTTTATGATTGTTTTTAGCAGTGGAGAAAAAATGATAAAGGCGCGATGATGATAAGAAGAGTAGTCAACTTATTTTTTTTTTTGCCAATTTTCGTTGTTTCTCGTGTCTCCTCTCTTTTTCAAAGAATTTTCTCGTATCCAATATAAATTAGAGAAATAAGTGATAAAATGTAAAAGATTATACAAAATGTTAAGAAAAACTTCAAGAAATTTGTCTGATTAAAAGAAAAAAACCGTTTAATTTTATACAAAATGTCAAGAAAATTTTTCGGAACTTTGACTGATTAAATGAAACAAACCGTTTTCGTTTCTTGCCGTGAACCCTAAAACGAATTTACCCTACCATAACTTGTATACGAGAAAAAGAAACTCGAAAAAAGTAACATATATTTTTGAGAAATTCACTTCATTTAATCTATTGTGTCAAATCTTTTTCTTGTCATACATTCTGTAAAACCGATATGGAATTGTGATATTGTTGTTTTTTTCATTCTATGACGTTTTTGTGTTTCTTTTTTTGTTTCCTTTCGCTCATCTAATTTGTAAATGAAATCAAAAACATGTCGACATCATCGTTCAGTTCTTTCCAAAACCTCGTTGATCATTGCGCATCAGATGCGAAAAAAAAAAAACGAATTCCAATTGTGGTTAACGTAATCTAAACCTTAAAGTTTGTATTTCGGGCTCACTATTTTACAAACAAAAAAACTTCTAATAAAATAATGACTTAAATTCGATGGAATATTTATCGGATAAATTAAAAAGCAAGCAAATTCGATTGCCGACATTATGATCGAAATAAAGAATGCACAAACCGTCCACGAGCCGAATATCAAGTGGCAAGTTTGCTCATCGAATGGAAAGAATTCGACATCAATAATGCATGAACTCTTATAGATGGCAGGAGGTACCCATAACATATCACCTTTATGGTTTATTACCACATTGCACATAAATGACACTTCGTAGTTCCCATCCGCACTGAAATACGCAGCAAAGACTCTCAGTAATGGAAATACCAGCTTGAAAGTATTATTCACTTGTGAGCATGGTTGACTAAGTTATTTACCTACTTATGGTGGGTAAGTTACTTACCCACCTATGCGCACTGCTATAGACACACTGAACTTCTAAGAATAGTGCTCGAAACGCTCAACAAAACCACTATAACAAATGGTGAGTTCAGAGAGTAAAGCCTATGACCGGTCAGTGAGAGAGCCGGATTCAATCCGGGCCGCTCTGTTATGATTTCAATTGTCGGCGGTCATACACATATGTAAAATAATTGCAAAACAATAGCACTCACAAGAAGGATTTTTCGAATGATAGCGTAATTGAAGGAATATGAAAATTTGAAATAAGAATTCCAAATCAAAGTGAACGATTACCAAAAAACATAGGTACGAACAAAAACCATTATCAGCATGCAAACTGTCGTAAAGATCGAAGCGAACGCGTCACAAACTGTGCAAATAGCGTAGATTTCTTAATGAATGCTGATATGCTTTTTTCAATAACAAGTGCGAAATAGTTGCTTGCATAAGCGCTGCCACGTATTGCCTTTCCTTATCACCTATTCAATAATTAGGGTTTTGCAACTAGGAGACACAAAAAAAGATTACTAATTTGCCGATAAGAACTCTGAACAAAACAAATTACAGGTAGTCGTCGAGTTACGATCGAGATGCGTTACAACGACGCCACCATAACTTTAAACTATCATGAGTCGGAAACTGGCCTAGCCTCTCAACGAATCTCATGGAATGTTGACCAGTATGGAGTGATGCTATATAGTGGTGTTTCACAAGGCAAGAGATGCGCACATCCCGGCATCACTCAGAACATATCGTACCGCATATGGCGTTATGTTTTGCCGTCTGCGCGAAAATTCAATTAGTTTTATAATTTTGCCGTATCAGTATGATCACAGTAAGTTCGAAATATCGTGACTCGAAACATCGTAACTTGGCAAGCATATGTATTCTCATGAAGGGTCTTCACGCATGAGCTAACATGAACTACCTTTTTAAGCGGGCAGTCCAAGTTCCATTGATTGTTGTTCACTGACTGCAGTGCATCATAGAATCCCTTCAGAAAACATCCATTCCCGCATTTTCATTCAAAAAATGATGTAAAAAACGATACCATAATTCGAAAATCCGTTTCGCCAACATTATTGCCGTGGAATCCCGGAGTGGAGGAGGGGGGAGAGAGGGAGGGGCATCTATGTTAGTTTGAGCTCATAATAATGTACTAAAATCGCATCTATGCATATCAGGCGAGTTCTGAGTAGACTGCTGTAAATTTATACGCTTTGGCAAAGTTCCAAAAGTACATTGTGATGATATACGTCGTAGCTGGGCTTACGTGCGTATGCATGTAAATGGTCGTTTCTTATATGAATATTGGTAGGCGTAATCAACATCTTATGTTTACTGTTTTACCCGAATTCAAACCATTCCACCACACCACTGATAAACTACAACCCCTTCAACAATGAAGGGTAAATTTTTATGCACGTTCACGAGCAGTTGCATATATATATACATATATATATATATATATATATATATATATATATATATATATACGTTACTTTATGAATTGGCCCGCAGAAAGATAAATGTTTAGCAGATCTGTGCGAGCGATTGGTAAAAGCTGAATTTTCGTTACTTTACAGCTCTTGGTCAAGCCGACTAGTTTCACAGGGAAGCGCTTATTACATCAGCCCCTTAGTACGCCATTCTCGACTGTTATAATAGGCGAAATTAAGAGATTCTGAAAAAAGGCATGGGAGAAAGGGAAAGACAATTCCGTGGCAAGCGTTCGAATGTGCCTGAAACGGCAATAGACGCAGAAAATTCTACGGCACATTTCGCCGTGTTCAAATTGCCCGTACACCGATGAATTAAATGAGAAGGGTGAAGAACATTCTGAAAAGGGCGTTAAAAGCGTACTTGTTGAATAATACGATGTCTGGGAGCCAGACTTTATCGGGTG
Source organism: Toxocara canis (assembly GCA_000803305.1). Lineage (NCBI taxonomy): Eukaryota > Metazoa > Nematoda > Chromadorea > Rhabditida > Toxocaridae > Toxocara > Toxocara canis. The sequence goes on along the minus strand of JPKZ01002486.1, from coordinate 691,307 downwards.
CCACCCTAATGTTTTGGATCTCGCCATAATTGACAGGATTCCACTTCATTTGGAAATCGTGCCACTTCTGAAAACGTTTGTTTGTGAGCGTTCAGTTACGATCATTGATGTTTCGGAAAAACAGCATTCACGGTGAGCAATGGCTAACAATAAATAAGTTGATGTCAATATCAATTCCCTTTTCGTATCACGCAGCAAAAAACATATTACACATGAGCAAATGAGAAACTGACTAGGCAATAATACCATATGTTAGTGCATTTCGTCTGGCCAATTTTTTCCCGTCTATTCGATATACCCAAACCTATAAAACCGTGCATTATGGCACCTTATACAAGAACTCCCCCAAGAATGCTGACCAACGTCCTATAAGGAAACGGAAAACAGTGCAAAATTCAAAAGCTCATAATCGCCAATTTTATCCTCTTCCGTTTCTCACATTTCGAATTTCAGTTTCATTTATAAGAGTACTTCAACGCAATTAAACCGTTGCTCATTTCAGACTCAAGTATTTTTGGAAGCCTTCACTCTCGAAGACATCTTTCTAATGAAACGATTGCGCAGAATGCAAAACCCACACAAAATATGGCGGGGAAAAGTGGAGGGACGGAGGGTGGGGCTGGGAGAATGGAGGCGGGCTACTAAGTTTTACAATACCTGTTATGCCTGAATGCAAGTAATGACCACATACTTAAGACTTTATTGAGTAGTCGTCACCTATAAAAGCACAATTGACATTTGTATGAAAGACGCCTCCAGCGCTGACACCTTGATTACTAGTAACTGTTCGATCGCTATATGCAAAACTCAGTTGACCGAAAACGATTGAAGTGCTGTTGATATCTGCCACTTCCCCAAACGACACCCAAGGGTTCGTGGTGTGACTGCTAAGCCGTTCATACTCTAAACAACACTGCCATCAGCCCACATGAATTTTGCCTTACTTCAAAGCTATTCACATTGCAAGCATACCTTTATCCAACAAATTTAGTCATTCATTCAATCAAATTGAATCATTCGTACGTTTGTGGTATATCAGTTTGGGTTGCTTTAGCGTGCTAGAATAGATACCGATATCAAATTCTCCCTGTCGACATGGATCAGTTATGGGCAACTGCACAACATGTGTACTTTAAAAGAATGAGAGTAATAACGAAGGAGTCTACTCACCAGCGTAAGCCAAACGTTAGTATGCATAACCTGGTCCTTTTCATCCTATAAAAAATCTCATTCATTTAAGCTCATTAAAAGAATCAATTAAAGATCGTATTCCATTTTATGAGTATTCATTTCCAAAAAGCTTCCCATATTGTCTAATTGACGTTACATCATTCATTCGGTCACATTAAAATCAAAGAAATTGTGAAAGATGAGAAAAATCCTACACTATTCATTCCATTATTTACGCAAGACAAGATCATCTTGTTTGCAAATATGGCTCCTAGAATTACCAGGGAGAGTGTTGGACAACGGTGGAGGTAGTTGTCGAAGAGCAGCCATATAGAAGTTCGACAGCTCTCTACTTGTTGAACGATAGCAGCGATTCAGTTTTTCCATATAGCTCCAAAAAGCCACTGACCTGCTTTATATTAATCCGGACATAGGAGATAACAAAAAGTGCAACAGTTTTCGTTCCGTACTGTCTGTATAATCACATCACATGGTGCAAGCAAGCATAGCGCTGTTTTTTTTTTCGCTTTTTTTCGAGTGGTTGAATGTAGGCGACCATTATAGCAAAAATGCGTTCCCATAAAAACTGGATCCAAGCTCCAGAAAGAGCAGGACCGAAATCCGAAGCAGGGCCAAAACTCAGGAAACTCTGGGAACAAGTGGTCGAACTAAGGATGCTCGTTACGTTGAAGGATTGCCATAGTGACAGCGTTTTATTTAAGTGTGCATCGCTTAATCACCCATAGCCAAGTCTCTTTGAATTTTCACTTTCGGTTTTGTGAGGAAACCGCAAAATTCGGACAGCAATAAAATCATTGAAATTTCGGAACTCTGGATGCGGATTTCCAATGCAGTTCTAATAGTACGCTAATATTTGTAAGTTTGCCGAAATATTGATATTTTATTGGTAATGTTATTAGTAAGTTTGCCAAAATGTTTAGCAAGAAAGAAATAAGCTATAATTTTGATAAAGAAATTATTTATTGAAAAGGGTAGGATGATTCAAAACTGTAGTGGTGCGCTTACAACGTTGATGAGTAGAATAAGTTGAAGAGCAATTTTAACGATGATTGGTGTATCGCTGAGATTGCGCACCGGTTGGATAAGCGAATTGTATCCACGGAACACATCCACCATCAAACGCTCTTCGTCATCCGAACAATCCACAAAACCTTTATTCAAAAAAAAAACATTTGTTATTGATTTTTTGATAAGTACAAAACGCTCGCAAACAAATACCTAAAAAAGAACATTATGAGATTTTCCTCATCATTAAAGAAGACAGCAAAGGGGTCGGCTCATATAAATGTCCGAGTAAACAGCACCATAATGAGTTTTGCTCATCATATAGTGTTAATAGCGTTGCGCATTTATATGAGCCGACCCGCTTTCTGTCTTCTTTAATGAAGAAGAAAATCTCATAATGTTCTTTTTTTAGTTATTTGTTTGCGAGCTTTTTGCACTTATCAAGAATCAATAATTGGAATGGAATATAACCCTCAAAATATGGAATATAATTTCAAAGAATGACTTTATTATAAGAAAATATAACGTAGACATCCTTTTATATATTTGCTTAACGAGATTTTGCGTTACGTTATCTAATCTAGTGTTTAATGTGTTTTTCATATGCAAAACAGTGTTACAAAGGTTGTTATAGTTGAATTTTATAATCTAAGGAATTGAATTAGGCGAATGAATTATGCTGTTTGTCTCAATCCTCTTTTATAGGTTCATTCATTATTTGAAACATCGACTAAACGATTTAATTCAAAAGTTCAAAAAAAGCGATTTTCGAGGTACCATTTTTAAGAAGTTCGACAATGGTGTAGTAGGTGACGATAAGGGTGGGTAACGACAGGCGCATAACTGCCCACAGCAGCTACCATACTAGTTCCACCCTATCGCCTGCCTCTTACAAAGGTTGCACATCGAGATTCCACTATCCAATGTCAGCACCTTAAACGATATTGCAATCCAGTCAGTTTTTGACAACGATAACTTTCGAAAACGCATGCTGAGAACAGCGTACACAGTTAATTCGATTACGAAGATGACTAGAAACAAGCTAGAATGCGCATCGGGGAGTAAAACCACCTTGCGCTTACCCAAAATGACAATCGATCTCGTTCAATGAACTTTCCAAAAATACACGATGCAGCAAAAATCTCACAGTCTCATCAGTCTCAAAGCGGTCATCTACTGCGTATTTAATGAGTCAAGTGTTTATCAGTGTGTGTTCATGAAGTGATAATTTTCTCAAGTGCTTATCACAACTGTAAATGTCCTCTTGTTTGCACTAAGGTTGGTAAAGAGCGATACCGTTCCATCAAAGACGTGCATAGTGATGATAGCACGTAAAACGACATTCATAAACATCTTCAGCTGTCCTGTTTAACGTCCTTTCACACCATTTGGACATTCTGCGATATGGCTTCTATGAAAGATCGCCTTTGCTTACGCCCGTCAACGCACTGCTGCCATCAAAAGAATGCCAATGTCGAAGACGAGAAAATGTAATGGAATTTCAGGCAGTCAACTCGGAACATGGCCAGCAACCTAAGCGAGCAAGAACATCGTTCCAGTGCATAGTAGCAAGTCGGAGCTTCCAGAATGTCTTATACAAGAAGTCGACATCTTTAGTAAAAAAAAATAAAGAAGATACGGATGACCAGAATTCTCTATCTCCTTGGCCGCTTCAGTTTGCTTCGCTACCATAATGTCGTATTTTCAGCTGAAAAAAAGAAATCGTTTCTGAGCGTCTGTCTGCTCGCCAGTCCGAATGGTAATGCTGTATCACAAGACGCTGCCTCGGCCAACGACGATGGCCAGAAGGACGGGTGACTTTGTCGCCAAAACTCACAATGATTTGGACTGCGATGCCGTCTGACAACGAATGCGACTTGCTTTATTGACGATAAAAGAGCCAAAATCAACAACAGCGTGCATCTGAACGACACAGCGAAAAGCACTGCGCTGTTTGACGTTTTCGCACTTTTGAAATCCTCAGTTCATTTTCGGGATGGAATTCTGCCGCGCCCCTTCAATTTCGCATCTCATTTACATAAAATATAAGAGGATGAGAAAATAGACGCAAAGCTTTATTTCGGATTCACAAGCAAAAATTCCCTCACAGTTTTGGAAAATTTCGACGAAAACAAAATCAACTGTCCAGTTACGGGCAACAACTTGCATGGAAACCAAAAAAAACTTTAATATCGACTTCAGTTTTTTGAAAAGATTTCAATTTATTATACAATTGTGTCCCCGTTAGCAATTCATAAAATATTCATCAAACAACATTCGTATTACTTCATTAACCTCCTTATGCAGACAATCGAAACTCGTGGACACGAAATTAGCCAACAGTAAATACACTAACGGGGGATGTACCATGGACGTTCAAGTAATTGCGTTTGGTAAGACCGGAAAAGCTCTCGCAAACAGACACGTAACGACCAAAAACAGTGAGGCCAAAAAGGTGGAGGGAGGCCAAGCGGAGATCAATCGAGAGAATAGGAAGCGAGAAACTAATTCAGCGATCATTCAATGAGTTAATGATATATGCACATCTCTTATCTTGCCAATGAGAACTCTTTCATTTCACCTATAACAAATTATTCAATAGTAATGGCTCACAGAATCGAAAAGCTCTCTCCCAATTAGAAGTATTATGGTACTTAATATGATACATTAATGAACTTGTAATGGAAATTGCATAAAGTTATGAAAATGAGAGCACATGCGACTCATAAATACAAACATTTTCTTATACAACCAAACTGTTTTTTTCGTCTTCTTCACGACAACAACAAAAGTCAATGCAAGAGAAGAGTCGGTCCGTATGGCAGCATGCTGTTTCCCAAAGAGATGAGTCTTTTTCCTGGAACTGAAAAACGCTCGTTTTTGTTCTAGATGGATCGTTCATTTCAAATGATGAAGAAGTAAGCGGCTTGTGAGATAAGGTGTTGCAGACTGGCCTGCTCGAGTGTTATGATGATAGCTTTACTGCTTTAATGATCATAAATGATCGCAGCCCCTTCTCCTCTCCCACTCGGCTCTTCTTTTTTTATCATTCAATTTTCTTTTGGCATTCGGTGTTCATTATTCGAGCCCTCTTTGTTCCGAAAAGGAGGTGGGCGCTGAGGAAGGAGAAAGAGGAGGAGGAGAAGAGGTAATGAGATACGTTCAGCACGTTTTCAACGCTGGCAAAAACTGGAGGCAAGCAGAAACACTGCGCAAGGTGAGCAAGAAGAGCGAGAAAAGGATGGCGCATACGCAATAAGGTATCGCCTACGTCCTATCAGTTGCTTCTGCGTTCTTGGCTAGATTCTGTGCGTCGTTCAAGCGTCCCCTTCTTTTTCCGGTCACTTAGATAGCGGTACCTTAAACAGCTTTCGTGAAGAAGTACTTTTAATTTTCTTATATACGCACAACGGCCTTCGAGTTGGGTCTGATTGTTGCAGTTCATAAAAAAATATTCGCTGCTGCGCATATGCTTCATCTCTTTGACAGCAATTATGAGTTCCCTCTCAAGAAGTTAATCCACGTTCATCCATGCTTGTAGGTAGATCTTTTAAGAGGCTGGGTTGATCTCGCCATCCATTTTTTTTGTGCAGTTTATATCGCGCAATCGATCACCCTTTTTAAACGCCCTCTTGGTTTCAGCCATTGCGCTGGCCGTAATCAATGTTCCTCGAGGAAAAAAAAAAAGAAAACAACACCTACTGGCGCATTAATGGAACGAATACAGCAAGGCATTCTTCTCCTCGATACGTCCACACATATTTCACCATTGAAAATGCCCCTTTTTTCTCATAAGCAGATTTTTTCACCAGCTAGATGTTGCTTTAAGTGTTCGCACGCAGTACGGGACGCAGCTCGAGCACCTTTCAAAGCATATCGTTTCATCAACAATTAAATAACATATAAACGTCGTAACAAAAATAAATATAAGGATATGTTTTAAAAACGTGTTAGAAATGCGTTATATAAGGACACATTTTAAAGACGGTTTGAATTTTACGGAAGTGTTAATCAGCGAGCTAGCGCCACCCTCTTGGAGTGCAGTGCTCGCATTTTAATGGAGAATACTTTGGGGACAGATAAGTCGGAAGAACGAATTAAGCAGTTAGTTGGCTTCGGTAACGGCGAATGCAGCATAACGCAAAGGAACGCACTGTTTTGTGAAACACTTCACTTGTTTTTGCAACAAACGATTTTTTGATTAGAAAGACATAGGTTTCATGATGTGAATGTGTTTTATTGGTGATGCAGAGACAAAAGTGGTGTGTTGCCTATCGAGAGAAGTATGGGGGGAGGGAGAGGGGGAATAGGGTAAGCATAGACTAAGCACTCCCTTACTCAGGTTTTTTTAACCAGTCAGAAGCTTTACACACTTTCATTTCCCTCGATTCTTTTTGTCGGTTCTTTTTTTTTGCCTGTAGCAAGGAGGTACAAAAGCTTGGAATTGGTCCACAGAAGTCGCCGAAAGATTACGCAGATTAATGTGGCCATAAAATTTTATTCGCTATTTCCCACTTGCACGAATGGCCTTCATCTCGTTCACTCCATTAAAATACGTTTCAGCAGAGCACAATGAAAAAAAAAAGAGCCAAGAGAGATAAAGAGGCTGCCATTCAGTGAGTGTAGCGATTAGTCTTTGACTGCGAATCAGCGCCTCCTAATTATGCGATATGACACCTCGCAATATTCACCTCCATTCCCGTTCTCATCTCTTCCTTCCCTCAATAGTTCCACAAAGCTTTGACACTCTTAAAAATCTTTCTGGCTCATAGTTGTTATGAACTAGCTGTCACGATAGACCCGTCCATAATACAGCGTAATCAAGACACTCCTTTTAGGAATGCTAGGAGCCGTCGTAGATTCTTTTGAATACATCAACGAGCTCATACTGTAGTGATGGAGAGGGGGAGGGGGGAGGGGTAAACAAAGAGAAAACAAAAACAAATTAATAAGCAAAAGCAGACTGCACATGTATTTTCTACGCATCGATGCGTAGAAATAGTAAAAATTCGAAGAAACGGTGAATACGCACAAGAACAGCAGTAAGGGAGGATCATGGGCAGCATGTAGGAGGTGCAGTAAGTTAAAGGGAGGACAACGACAGAAAGGGGGAGGGGGGAAAAATAAAGAGAAAATGATCATGAAAAAATAAGGAAACATGCATATACGTTGGGAAAGTGGTTTACTGCAATCACAAACAGTGCATGTAGTCGCTTTTGCATAATGCGAATTTCGAAATCGATTGATTGCGGTGGTAGGGGAACGAACTTTGTTCCGTTCCTAGAAATCCGCAAGCACCATTCTTTTGCGTTTTTTTTTTTTGATATGGAATAGAACGCTTTTGCAATCCTGCTTAACAGAAAATATTTAAATGTGGTCAGTTTACAAATGATAACAGTAGATAAGCGCTCCGCACACGGACGCACGCGCGCATATATATACATGTATATATATATGTATATATATGTACACGGACGCATGCATATATATATATAAGCGCGCACACGCACACGCACACACACGCGCACACACACGCACACAAACACACGCACACACACGCACACACACACGCACACACACACGCGCACACACACGCACACAAACACACGCACACACGCGCACACACACACGCACGCACACACGCGCACACACACGCACACACACGCGCACACACACACGCACACACACATGCACACACATGCACACACATAGAGGGCAAGAGAAAGAGGGAGAGGCACAGACACGATGCTGCCATAACGTTGTTGGCAAATCGAAAGCGCACAAGAATAGGATGAAATAAACAGCAAGTACTGCTGAACATTTCAAAGGGCTTAAGCATTCTTTCAGTAATGTGTGTTGTTTATTTAGGCCCAACAGTCAGGTCATATGAGTTTTAAGCACTTCTCAAGTTACAAGTGTTGCACTGTTCTACTTAACCAGAGCAAAACAACAAAATAGCGCATAATTAGTTCGACTGTTTAAGCCGCTGATATTGGTGAGGTTTGGAAACGTTGAAGCACTACGACTAATATCGAACGCAATCGCTATAGTTGATAAAAAAATCAAACTGAACAGAACATCGAAATGCATCCCATCGAGGGGCGAGTTTTTGGAACAGCCACAGGAATCGAAATAATCGATGTTAGGACTAATGTTGTTCGTCCGACGTGGCGGTGGCATTTATTTTTTCGTTGTGAGGGCGGCGGACTTCCCGAAATCTCGTCTGGAAGAGCCAGAAATTTCAAGGAATTTTAGAAATCCCTCAATGATAAAACACCATACATCAAGTTTTCGCTTTACGAGACGACTCATTCACAACCATAAATGCAAAAGCGGGGTATACGTGGCAAAATCACTAGAGGTTTCACTAAATGTAAGCCCACTGCCGTCAGATGTTGGCGCTATTTGGGTTTTGTATCGGAGAAACGCTTTGTATCGGAGAAACGTTCCATTTCTCCTTTTCGCAGCTGTGGCGAGATAGAATCTTCCGCCGAGGAAAAACCATCATCTCCTCCGAAGACTCCTTTGTGACCAACCCAGGCTGTTGGCGCTATTTGGGTTTTGTATCGGAGAAACGCTTTGTATCGGAGAAACGTTCCATTTCTCCTTTTCGCAGCTGTGGCGAGATAGAATCTTCCGCCGAGGAAAAACCATCATCTCCTCCGAAGACTCCTTTGTGACCAACCCAGGCATTTACATTATCGGCATGAAGACAAAGATAGATGCGAAAAGTGCAGAAAGCAGTTTCGACTCGAGTCCGAGCCTTCACAATTCGGATGATTATGTTTATCAGTTAGGTGATTTTTTTTTGCTTATTTCGCGTAATTCCCAAAATATTTCAGTAAAAAAAAGTTGAGCGCTTTCAATTCAGGATTATAAGAACATAAAAGCGCAGTTGATACGCTTAAAAGGTGGGCAACATGACGAAAGGAATTCGTTTGATAATGAACCACAAATGCCGACATCGATAGACATAACGCATGAAATGCATATCGAATTACACACATAAAACACAATGCAGTCTGAACCCAAACTATGTCTCAAAATGATAAAGCAAAAGTAAGAATGCAAGACACCAGAACCTGAAAGAGTTATATACGATTTCTTCTAGAAGGAAGCCCAGTTCAGTAGGAGGAATTTGATGACGTTCGCCGGAATGGGTAATTGAGGAGATTAGCGAATCATATAAGCGATTGCTGGAGCCAATAACGTGGTGTTCGAACAAACTGTTCAGCAGCATTGTGCATTAGCTTAATAGATAAAAGACTAGATAGCAAAAGACTGCATGAAATTTGCGCTGCTCGCTGAATCGTTCGCTGGTGTTTCTCTCGTTATGTGCTATTGTCTCTTAACACTGTATGGTTCTCTCGTTATGTGCTATTGTCTCTTAACACTGTATGGTAAATCTAAAATCCCGTTACTGCTTAACGCCGTACTACTAGAGTTGATGTAGTAATCAGTATTGTTGAGTAAAGTCAGCAAAAAATGCGATTTACTATCACTCACTTAAACGCACATGGGTGGGATGCTCATTAACGAAGCATTGCTTTCGGAATCAATACGTTGAGTACATTTTTTCGACACCTCTTAGTGGATCATTGAAACAAGACACCGGCACTGGGTTATTCACTTTGCGAAAACAGCCATTCCTATACTGCTTACTCGAACGCTAGCAGTCATGTTATTCATAAAGGTCGAGTCACCGCGAACAACTGGGATCGTGCTGAACTTTTTACGCCACACTCTTAAGCATCAACTAGGCAAGTGATCGGTAGTGATGTTTGTTGAGCCCACAACGGAGAACTGCGAATAAAATATAATAGACGCCTGCGTTCATAACACACTGAAGGAAACTGCTGAACTAGGGTGGATCATCGACTAGGAAGAGAATCAGAAAATAGAGAAATTGATTATGATGGCAGAAGGCTGTGAAATATTGTAGTTTTCGATTGGAAGAGTTCCTATCACATATATGCTCTTTACTGATTAGATGAGTTCCTCTCCAATATATCTTCTTTACTGATTCGGCCATGATTTGGCATTAGAGTTTCAGTTTCGAAAGACGCCTAAATGAACGAATTTTTTGGAACACTTCACGAGACATAATACAAGCCTGATAAATGTCAAGGAAGGTTGACATTTGCAATATGCATAATGATACTCCCTCGCCGAGCGTACGCACGCGTTGTTACCTTTCCGTATGCCTTCCCATTAAATTTAATGCGGTTCACTTGAATCACTTATTTTTACGATAGTAACTTATAGCAATTAATCGACCACTTTCATTTGTAATTCGTGATCAGCCAATTTAATATGCATAAACAGCCAGAGGACAGCTTTGGAAAAGTCAACAAATCTGTGTTTAGGGTTTGAATCTATCGGGAGGCATTAGGTGCAAAAAGGCATTGATTACCTATAATTAATATAGAGACTCATGGCACATAAGAAATAATTTGAGGAGGCAGTTGCTGATGCGTAATTCTCCTCTGTTGCGCATTCGATGTCATTTACCTAAAGCTATCTCTCTAAATTCGATTATAATCGGATTTTTGTTTTTTTTTTTTTAGAGGAGTGGGCACAAGCGCAACGTCGTCGCACCTTACTCACCTTACTCACCTGACTCACTCAACTGACTCACCTTACTCTCCCCTGACTCACCTGGCTTCCCTTACTCACCTGATTCACTCACCTGACTCACTCACTTGACTCACCTGACTCACCTGACACCCCACCCACCTGACTCAATCACCTGACTCGATCACCTGACTCACTCATCTGATTCACCCACCCGACTGACTCACCCGACTGACTCACCTGACTCACTCACCTGACTCACTCACCTTACTCATCTTACTCACCTTACTCACCTTACTCACCTTACTCACTGCACTTTTAAACGTTTTCTCGTCTTTTAAATGTAAAGGTCAACATTTTAATATTAACCGAGGGGGGATATGATCACAAAAAAAACCATCGTGATTGATTTTGCGCAATCTTTTAGTTGAGCATATCAGCGTTGCTGAGAGTGGTTTAGAGAAATTACGGCACATTTTTTTAAACCGCTTTACGTTTTATCGCTGATAACATCCTCATTCTGTGAAGGATCCGAAACATTTAAATAGACACAGAAGCGATCAGTAAGCGTGACAACGTTGAAGTCAACGTCCTAAACGAATAGCCTGAGGCTAATCATACCTTTTCGTCAACTTTCAACAACCTTTCAAGATATGTCTTGAAAGTACTTTACAACTTCGACTTAATATGCCCATATCTGAAATTCGATATATATTATATATATATATATATATATATATATAATATATATATCGAATTTCAGATATGGGCATATTAAGTCGAAGTTGTAAAGTACTTTCAAGACATATCTTGAAAGGTTGTTGAAAGTTGACGAAAAGGTATGATTAGCCTCAGGCTATTCGTTTAGGACGTTGACTTCAACGTTGTCACGCTTACTGATCGCTTCTGTGGTGTAGCTTGTGTGGTTGTAATCTGTGGCTGATTTTGGTGGCTACAGTTCTAGACTAATTTAGTTCTATCTAAATATCATTCATAGTCCCTTAATCTTAGCCAGGCCATTTGCGCTCCATTCCTCCATATTCTGCTGTTCATTAGAGAAGAACGAACGCATGACCTCCGTGCCATCAGCGTACGTCATTGCTTGTCATCAACGTTGAACATTTTGATGCCAAATGGAAAGTAGGCAGAAAGTCATTGGAGGACAGAATCTCACTTTAGCGAATGCCGATTCCAGTAGAGCCGAGGTTGGACGAAGTTCCGTCAGTGAACACTGCTACATGATCAGTGAAAAAGATGGTTTTCATCGGCTATTTAACTGCAATATCGGGGTCAAATTCTTCAATGAGTTTTTGCAAACAAAACTTTCCCAGTGAGCGATGTCATATGTCTTTGCTATACCTGATCGAACAAGATAAGCAATTTTCTGTCAGATGAACTCGCTGATTTTAAAGTTGACCATGATCGCGGCGCCGTATGATTCCAACAAAAGCCAGATTAATATTCCTCCAGCTTGCCATCAGTAAGAAGTCACATTCCATAGTAAATGCTCAATTCACAGAATTCTGATAAGCACGGCAGAAGCGTAATTTCCTCTACAGCTTAATGCGTCTGTTTTGTCCCCATCGCTCTTGTTTATTTGTGCCATTTTTCTACTCTCTTACGATTAACACCTGTTTATATAGTTCGGGTCAACAAGCAAGAGCCTACCCAATTTTAGACTCTGACGGCTTTTTAGGTGAAGTGCGGAGTTCTGAAGCTGAAGCTATCCGATAGCATACATGTGCTTACATATGCGTCGATTCGACGTTGCATTCAAATGTTCTGCAGATTGCAGATTTGAACAAGCTTTAGTTAACGCTTCGTATGGCATATCAGTTGGGGGAAAATACTGATATATCATTGAGCTTACTGGCACTTTATGAATACGGACTATCGAATGGATTAAATTGCCGAAGCCGCATATCAGGCCATCCATCTCATGACGCCTGTTTTCATTTGCTTTGATTATTCATAAACGTTAATGAGCTGACCGACCGGCAGTTGTACATGCCGCCCAAAAAAATAAGGAAGACGAGCAGTTGTATATTATGCTGCAGCGTAAAATAAATAAAAACGCATCTTCGTGGAAAAGCGAGACTTTTCAGTGATAGAGTATTTTTAAATGAAATTAACCAAACAGCACTCGATATTTGTAATTCTCCTCGGTTCTAAAATGTCTAAGAGTATGGCACAGCCTCAAGCACAACGAGGTGTAAAACACAATAAGCCGCTGAAACAGTCTGTATATTCCACAAACCTTGTTATAAGGCAACCGGATAAATGTTTTGAAAACCAAAGTAATCGACAATTCGTTCATGAGATCAGAAAAAATTCCTGTTTCTCTTCCAGAAACTGATAATCCAAACGGTTTTCTATTCGTACTAAAGTTTGCAACGTTCTGCGTTGCATGAACCCAGCTAGGTTCTGCTCCAGGAATTCGGTTACAGCATAATTACCCCCCGTCCCCCCACCTCTCACAAACAGACCCATCTCGTCTAACTATTTTCTATATGGAACACTTTGCCCAGAATTCATAAATCATCCCTTACTTCATTTGGACCCTACTTACCAGGTTCCGCCGCGATAGCCTTGTTTACTGCGCGAACTGGAACTGCCGGAAAGACACATACAAATGGACACATACAATTGCATAAACGCAGATCTCAACGTCCATAGTACGCTTTCGCCAGTAGCACATTAAAAAGCATACCTCCTCCGTGACGGTACACACGTTCGCAATGACAGTTGCGGGAAGTCTTAGGAACGTATGAAACAACAGGCAATCGAACTCGAAACACTTCTATATTCTTCTCGTAAAACCAAAATTTTGAAAATATTGCTGCGCCCAGACCTACGGACATGGTTTTTTTTGGAAGGCGGTGGGCGGAGCAGGCTCAATTTTGCAACTGCTTAACAACGGCAAAAACGGCGTCATTTCCACCCCTTTTGATTTTGACACCACCTCCCCCCCCTCTTCCTAAGACATCAGCATTTGCGTCAGTTGCATGTCGGCTTTGCATGTATTCAAATTTCTTAAGTTGGCTCCCAGCCGAAAGTTGAACTTGCATACAATTGCGCCAATTCTGAGCTTTACCATGTCTCCGGTAACTTATCAAACTCTTATCATTTATCAGTTACTGTAGGAAGAAATGGTC
>JPKZ01002486.1:633005-668827 GCA_000803305.1 Toxocara canis | reverse complement strand
GGGGGGTGCACATTCTCAGATTGAGATCTAGTACCTTACTTTGCATCACCTGATGAATTTCATCGTCTTGACGAAAACGTTTTTTGGTCCAGCATTCCATATATTCGGGTACCGTATGGCCATCAAATAAATATAAATAAGTGAAGAAAATAAATGAAAATAACAAAAGTAATCGAGGCAAATGAAAACAAGGCTAGACGCATAATCGATTTTCAAGAAATGTTACCGCAGATTTTTTCGGACAAAAATTTTGGAACACAAGTAACTTCGAGAGGAAAAGGGGTTTAAAGCGAAAAAAAACTAGCGTATTGCCTGAGTCTAGAAAGCAGCAAAGGATGACAATTACTGAAAAAAGCACATATCCACTGAGCACAAAAAAATCAATCAGCCATTCATAGTCAACCAGTCAAAATAATAACTAACTTTAAGAATAAAGAACGGAAAATGGATTCCGTAGAAAAGTCTCGTGAAGTTTCAAAAAACGACCTCGTATCTCGTCGCAGAAAAGTATCCTCCCCTCCTCCCTTCCCCTTACAAGCAAGAATTTTGACCCCGATTGCCACCACGAAATTAATGCGCACTGTTCGTGGCAGGCTCGGAACTCATGAAATGGTGGCTATTCCAAAAACTAAATAGTGATAAATAAAACAAGGTGCTCGTACTGCCCGACAATCTCATCACACTGAGCGCTATCTCGCAACTCTCTGCTCAGTAATAGTAGATGGTTCCACTGGATGATGCCGAGTGATTAGTGAGTGCGTCAAAAATATGAGTACTCGAAAATTTAAGATACGGCTACGACTGAACGCCTGACTGTGAGCTGGCACGAGCTATAAACAAAGCTGTCATTACTAAGCAGACTGACACTGACTTCCACTTCGGCCACTTTCAAAACTGATCAAGTTCTGAGCATAATGCTTAACACCTTTACGAGCTCCCATTACAGTACTCAGCAGTCACTTCACCATCGCCGATCTGCATAAAGTTCGGCATTTCTTAAAATGCTGTTCTAGGCAGAGGCGAGCAGTGTATGCTTTGTCTGTTCTAGAACCACTGCAAATATTTTGTTTCAAAGTTTTGCCACTGCAAAGGAAAAGTCGAGTTGAAAAACGGAGTGTGGGAAATATTGATTTGGAGCTTAAAAGGGAACTGAATTAGGGCCAAGGGGATTTGCTGTGTTGCTTATTGGGTAACGATTGACCGCACCGACTTCTAACACGATCTCGCATTGCGATCAACACCAACAAAACACTGCATCGATTCGATTAAAAACAATTTGAAGCAGTGATTAAAGATTTCGAACCGATATTATCACATAGGCGCACAGCTTGGTTCCCGTCAAAGTTTCAAGCGTATTGAAGATCGCTTTTTTATATGTGTCAGAAGCGACTGATACACTGGATGGATGCCTTTGTCGCACTACGAGTAGATCATGGATCATGGATCATGGGAGATCATGGGAGATCATGGAATGCATGCAATCGCGAAATAAGCTATCAGACGCCTTTATAAGGTATTTCTTTCGATGCTCATCCCGATACTTCGACGATTTGACAGCATACCACGAGAGACAAGGTGAGCGCTCCTTGAAGAATACAGCATAAACACCAGCATAAAATGACAACATAACGAGAACACGATAGGAGACTACATTTGTAGCAGCTGCTCGATGAAAACGACTGAATACAGTCGTCAAATATTGAAGACGCTAATCGGTTTTGAATTTTTGGCAACAACTACTAAAGCGTCAAATTTAATTTATTTAGCAAAAGAATGCAAAAAAAAAACCGCCGATTTCTAGCGAAAATGGAAAGTTGTTAAAACGTTGGTCTAATAAACGCAAATCCACCGACTGATTCAACTGACGCTCACTTTTTCGTAGTTTTCTGACATCAGTGATCCACCGGTTTTGTTAAGTAGGTAAATCACACAAAACAAGACTAATAGTCCCCTCGGAACATAATCATGCAATAACGCATAGTCGAGTCGAAAGCGTTAAGGGCAAAGTGAAAAGTTGAAAGCGCGCAACGAAAAAATATTGAACTACATTTCATCTTTTCGTAGAAATGAGAACGACCATAAACAATTTTGTGATTTGCCGGTGGCGATATGTAATTTGTAAATGATGTGAACAATGAAGGTATGTTAACCAAAACAAATTCATTAGGAGCCTTCCTTCAAATACTTCAGAAGGCTGACACCGAATATAAAATGTTAGCTGCCTAAACGTGTGGTAAATTTATATCAACAATGAACGGACGCTGATGATTTTCAAAAGGAGGCGAAATTTCGTTCACTCAAACATCTGATCACGAGTAAATTCAAGTTGGTGAGCTTAGAGAAGAAAGCATGCTAGAATGAATTCAAAAACAACGCAAGAGGTGAAGCAGTTGCAGTTCCTCGAGCTCAAAAATTCACTTTGAGTTTCACGGACATTTCACTGCCTCCACGTTAAACAGGTCCTTGGAGAACTGGCCAGCGGTATGAGCGGGAATACCGGATCGCTTTCTCAGATCGAACATCAACAAATTTTAAGGATGTAGGAAAAAGAGAAGTAAGCTGCTGGTGTAAAGGGATTGGAGAATGGTGTATGTACGCGTGGCTGTTAGCGCAGTGACCGACACCCCGACGGCAATAGGCGCTAGTCGGCTGTCTCACCGACACACACCGAGCAACTGTTAGGTGCGGCCTCGATACTCATCTGCGATGATGGCTGGTTGGTGCCTGATCAGAGTGGCGAACCTCTTCCTCCCTTCTTTACTCATTTGCTGGCGGCGCAATGTGATATTGCATCCTAACCTACCAGCACTATTCGAGTGATGATCGACAATTCGCGTGCATTTTCTGATGCTGCTGTTGCTGACACCGCTACTACTGCTGCAGTACTGGTACGCTATTGCTGCTCTGCGGTTACCATTACAGCTTGCCGCCGCTGCTGCTAGTTGCAACGTGTGCGTCGCCAAACGTCACAAATAATCATCTTGTGCATTAGCCAGTTGGATTGGTACATGCTAAGTAATGTACAACGACGCTTGCCGCTGATACGACCAATAGGATGTTGGCATTTTACTTATTCGTTCCCAGTGGTATAATTTCAGGATGGTCGAGAAACACTGTTGGCTTTTGAGGGTATGGAACGTCGAGATAATATCGAAAGCAGAGATCCTCACACAGTTCGCCATGTGAACCTTTTCGGAGAGCTGCAGTGTATCTAGAAACGTTAGTCAGATGCGACACCAATCGTCATATGTCGAATGTCGCCACATGGCTCAATGTCGACGCTTTCGACGAGCGTTGCTTTCAACGTCTCCTTTTAAGCATACCAACGATGGATGGGGCTGCTGAAGTGGCCTTTCTGAACTTAATTATACATCTATGCTTCTGTGCTCTAGCTCCATATAGAAGCCACGAATTACTTGTAGCATTCCTGCATTGAGCAGGCTGGAAAAGTACTGAGAGAAAGTAAGTTCTATGGCGCAAACTGCCATCCATAACAGATGGTAAATTGATACATTATACAGGCACTTAGAGAATAGGAATTTCCCATCATTCGCTGTTGAGAGTTACGCTTTTTTTTCCTGCTCCTCGGACACTGGTCGGATCTACACACTGCAAGGAGGTGGTTCAGCTTTATTGGTTGTAACGGGCGGTGTGTTATGAAATGTTGCCATCTGAAGTTTACGAACCCGAACTATCCGAGGGCTTGTGCTGTTCGTCATCGAGTGAAAAGAACAACTTCAAAATGTCAGCGGGCAGCAGCACCGATCAGCAATGATTCATATGAATTTATGCAGGGAAAGATATAATAGATACGGTTGAGATACTTGCAAGCGAAAGGTGAGATACTTGCAACAAAAAATTTTGCTGAAAGGTCAGATGGGCATTTTCGGTTAGGATGTAAGGTGCATTAATTGTCAGAAACGGGCACCAATACAATCTTGTCATGAATAAAAGGCCATTCAAATGGGTAGAAGCTGTTCGCTGGAGCATTTTGAAAAATGAAATCCCACCCTTGAGTACAGACTCGCTTTGAAAAGTGCTTGCTCTGCGTAGTGCGTAGAAGTTTCAATGAAAAGTATCGTATCAAATGATATTACCACCTCCAACTGCATGCCTATCAAAGCATGAGTTATTTGTAGACGGAATTTTAAAGTCCAAGTGAGCTTTGATCGAAACAGCCTACTCCCTTGTGGCATATAAGTTTCTTTCCCTCATGCAAAAGCCGATTGCAATTCGATTGCAATATGGTGGAAGTTTTGCAATCATTATTTATTCAAGGAAAATTGCGAAGACCTTGAACGTGAAAAATAGTTTCACCTGTTGTTTCTTCTTCACCTTATACCTATTTAAAATGAACTTTGCATGTGCAACTGCATAGGTTAAGGACTATATATTCTATGGATAGCACTTCACCCCAATAAACAGACAAGTGGCTCACAACGATTACAATATAAGATATCAATAAAGGAACACAGAGTATATTTGATGCGAAGGATACTGAAAAGAAAGGGATCTTAAAGAAGAAAGAAAACCCTTTACGGTGAGACAAAGACGGATAACGAGGGCCTTGGGCTTCTCTTGTACAAAAATTCTATGATTTAATTCGGAGAACATCGATGGTGTTACAGTAAGTCATCACTATATCAACTGTCTCTATTCGCTGGAGTATCAAGCATCAGCTAATTCGGCTCAATTTCAATTTGCTTTTTGCTCGGACGAGTCATTTCGAATATGAAGCAAAAATATACCTCTGGTAAGACGGCAGGATTAGGAAGTGCGCACTGCAGCTGTATCCATAACTTCCGTTGACGATCATGTCGATCAGAACCATAATGAAACGTACAGCCGAGGAAGAACGATGATGAAAATGTAGCCGAAAAGCCGTGCAACATGCTAGACAATTATGGTACCCTTGCCTAATAAAAAAACTCTTAGTGAGCAATTGAATGTTAACAAAATAATGCTGTTCTACGCCAATATACTGGCTGGGATCTCGGCTGGGAAACTCAAAAGGGAGTAATTATTATATCTAACGTCCGCTACTCTTCATCCCATCTTCTTACCAGATCACTTCCCGATGAATTTCACCTTTCCACCAAAGATCATAGCTCGAAGAACGCTATTCCAGGAGTAAAAAGTAAGATAAAATAGAAGCGAAGTAACGAGCCAGGCAGAAAGTTGGAACTCAACGTCGGCTGCTATAGGAACAAGGACTATTATGCTATCTGAAAAACGTCAGCTTGATTCGTACGGCTGCACGCAAGTTTCACGCTGAATAAACGAGATTAATTCTATTAGATGCTGCTTGCTATCCATTCGACGATTCATCATTCAATGCCATCGTCTGGCACGAAGCCCTTAATTCGGAGTTTATCCAGATTTGCAGCTGGAGTTGTCTATTTTATCGAATCGAATCGAATCGAATCTTTTATTTCGTCGATAGGCAATAACTACCTTTACGACAATACACAGATGATATAAAAGGATATAATGAGATACAGTCATAATACAATGTTACGTCTTAAATATTGCCCTGATTTTCGCCTCTTTCCACTCCTCAATAAATTCTCCATTCTGTATTATTGTATTGAATAATGGTAGAAGTTTCGTTGCAACAAAGTAGTCTATTAGTAGTCTATTACCAAAGAGTAGTCTATTAGTAGTCTATTAGTCTAGTAGTCTAGTAGTAGTCTATTAGTAGTCTATTAGTAGTCTACTAGTAGTCTATTAGTAGCCAATCTTTTATGTAGTCTATTACCAAAGAGCACAGTGTCCAGTGACACGGAGTCCAGTGTTCGTTCATATTCGGTGTGCGCAACGAAGGAGAATGCAATATTAGCTGAAAGATATGCAAATATGCATCGCTATGTTCAAGTTCAAGATTTTCATAAAACTGCTCATATGCGCATTTTACAGTGTATTTCGTGCAAGTTTAATTCAACTGGAAAAAACGTCAGTGCACGGTAAATTTTTGGATAGACGTTTTGAGAAGCATTTGATGAGTACACTAGAGCAACACCCAACTCAAATAGTTTTGTGGTAATTCATGGTTAATGCTAATTAATGTGCTAATTTTGCTAACTAATTAAAGTTTTGCGCTAACTTTAATAGTTTTGTGGTCGATCACCACCGAGCCAATTGCGCTTTGCGCAGCGTAAATAACATAAGCCGCTGCATATTTTGGCCAAGAATAGATGCGTACAATAGCGTTTTAGATCATGTGCATTTGTGAAGAACGATCGCCAAGTAATTACATGCGAAAAAAAAACTGTTATGCGAGCACAGAATTGGAGTAAAGTGGGAACAGCAGCGTCACAGTAACAGAACAATGAAAATGGCAGAAGATCGGGTGAGAAAGGAACAAGTGGAGGCAAATCGGTAAGCATTGTGCTGTTGTGCGTTTATTTTACGACGACTGCTGATCATTGAAGATACTGCATTCGACAGACATCGTATTACTTCAAAACAGCTCCCCTTATCCCGTTTTGAGAATGTCCAAAGGCTGAAAACAGGTTACTAAGTAGACGGAACTTTTTTCCTTAAGAAAATTGCATAGAGGTGTGGATAAACCTTCTTGGAAGATTTGTTGTGAAAACTGCTATCATGTTGAATCAAGCATCCTAGTGCATCCTAAAGACTCATTTAGAAAGGCGATACTATTTCCTCTTCTAAAGTTAAGAAAGTATCAGTAGAGGGAAGAGGAGCGATTGGTATTCAGTGGGGGTGGGGAGGGGGGATCATTTGATGCCATACAGCAATCGTGAACAGGGCTAGAGGAATTTATTTTAGCAAAATAATTGCGAAAAAGTCGACTTATTTCATTAAAAATCTAATTTCCATATAATGAACGTTTGATGGTTATTTAGCAATTTGTGAAGCATTGTGAAATTCCCATCACACAGTTCAACTCCACTACAGCAGATAACTATGACACATAAAACGGACCTATCATAGGTGCATAACTTACAATCAGAAAGCGATAAGGTGTTGACGTGAGACGAGCCAAAAATACCTCTTATTAAATCATGCCGGAAAGGCAAGCCGACACCGACAATGGAAGAACTCACTATTTCTAGGTGAGTCGGTGTCGGCTTGCCTTTTCGGAATGACTCAACTAGAAGCCAATACGTTTTGGTGAGGATGGTACTATACTGCAACTCCTTTATACAGGCTTCTTCGTGGCGAATTCTACCCGGCGAAAGCGACGTTATTTATCTAAAAAGTTGTCCTGTAAATGTTCGCATGTTACTGTGCAAATCACTCTTAGGCGCTGCCATGTTTAACACTGGAACCACGCTGTTGATGGGACTGTTAATGCGCGCATCATGGCACCGCCTGTCATAAATTTACATTTTTTGATTCTTAGGTGCGTTGTCTATCTACGCGTATGGGTAGCACAGCACTTGAGCAATAATAGTTCAACGTAACTGGATCATACCTGTTATTCTCTCTACCTGTACAGGTAGCACACCAGGTGAGCAGTAGTTCAACGTAACTCAATCACACCAACTACTCTAGTTTTTACTGTTTTAAAATGACAAGGGTGTCGGGGAGAGGAAGATGGGTATGGAAGGCGTAATTTGCAGTCAGCCTTCTTTAGGTGCGAGTGAGAAGAAAGCCAATCCAGGAAGCAGCAGCGCAGCAAGTAGACTTGTAAAGGACACAACTGGAGCCGTTAGCAACCTATGCTTATCCGGAGCCGTTTATTTCATTTTTACAGTGCATTTAGGATGCGCAACATCGCTCTTTTAACGCCTGCAACCATCATTTTTTCAAGCGTGAGATGCACTTTTGTTCTCACGCCATGTCAATGAGGCACACCGAAATTATTGATCGTACGTTGCAACGATGCCTTCATTCCGAACCAATTTCTGTGTATGTAAAATCGATGCTTCAAAGCGATCGCCCATTTTTCCCATCCCCCCTTCCCCCCACCCCATCCTTTCGTCGATATTTCTTTCGCCATTCCCATTTTCCCACCACTCATCTCCCAAACTTGTGCAGTTTGGTAGCCCGTGTAGAGGATGATGATTCATATTATAGCTTCATTATCGAATCGTTGATGACGTCGCCTGTATCTCGAGTTGCGCACAATTTTTCGGTCTATGAACAAACGGTTGTTTCAAAATGTAAGGGGTCAACTTCGACCAACAAAAAACAGTGATGAATGCCAAAGAGTTGTCGCGGTACGTGCTTTGACGAATCTGCACTTCAAACCGGCCGGTTTCATAAACCGTTGGCAAAATAATGAGCGTTCATATTCCAGCCTGCGTGACCGTCTGTGCAAACCTCCTGCTCCACGACCCGACACATATGGTGCGCAACGTGACTCCGGATTTTTCCGCGTCCTTGAGGGGCGAGAACGTCTCTCCAGATCGACGGAATGTTTCGAAATTCGGTGCGAGGGGTAGGTTGTCGAGTTACTATGGTTGCAGGGCTGCTACGGACTGTATCTACCAAATTTCGTAACTTTAAGGCCGCACATAAGTATACAAATGCGGACATGCCGCCCCATAATAAAATTTTGCAAATGCAAATTTCGCTGGAGCACATTAGAAATGATTGTTGAAATATCTTTCAGTAAAAAATCTTCCTTGTTAGTGAGTCTTTATCTGCAAAAGAGGATAGTTCACTGAGAATGTGCGATTTCATTTTACTGATTCTTTCAGCTGTAACGGTGCCAATACTACAACGGGAATTCACGAAATGACAACATTATGAATTCCTCCAGCAGATACTCTGAAGCCGTTTTGAAGTAAAAACACTAGCGATAAGATAGCGTCAAAGGTGGAGCAAAACAATGTGGTGGACGAAAGAAAAGCATTGAGTTCCTTCCCAAAAAAATCACTAACGTTTTGCCCTGAGCAATCACCGACAAATAGATTAGTCACCAAGCATTCACAGACTTTTTTTCGTGAGGTGACTTAAAACTTAAGTGCCAGCAAACCCGTTGTATACCTAAACAATTTGCATCCCCTTTCTGCTAACTTATGGGTAGCTTAATAGGTAGAGTGTCATTCGGAGGTCAAAGGTTATTTACACGAACCCTTACATCTTCATAATGGTGTTTAATACTTACTAGCTGATATGCCAGTAGGATGACGAGTATCTACCAAGCCTTAAACCGGTGGGGTGGAGATTGTTACTCGCCAGCTGATAAGCTGCTAAGGTAATGAATATGAAGTGGCATACGCGGAATGCAGCCCAAATCGTTAAAATGATGATGGTAATCTATAAACTGATAACTCGATAAGAGAAAGGTTTCCTTAGAACAAGTTGCTTCCTTAGAAAAGTTGTTTCCTAAGAACAAATTACTTAACAGCACTTAAGCTGTTAAGTAATTTGTTCTAAGGAAACAACCGCCTATACCGAGTACTACACAGATATCAAAAAGAACTGGGTGGGGAGGGGGGAGGGGAAGAAGAGATTGCCGGGACGCTGTTCATAGGCATAATAAACTACGAAGTGGATTTTCTAGAAACAACATGAAAAGATATCCACTCTAGACAAGTGTTTTTTGACCGAAAAAGATCAAAGCAAAGTACATTTGCGTGACCGTCTGAAAAGCAGATTGCCTGTAATGGTAATAGCTAAGGGAAACATGCTTTTAGAGGTCGCATAAAAATGCATATCAGTGGAATGCAACACTCGAAATGGTATATTTTGCAAGTGATTGCTTGATTGTTCGAGGGATCGTATTTGCTTCACTTTCACTATTGATCCTCAAGGCTTTTCGAGCAGTTTTAAAAATTTAGTTTTTAGGCGCTTAACCACATGCAAGCGTTTCGATCTAGCTGGTGATCACAAACATTTGCTGTTTAGACATAGTGTCGGGTGATGATCAGTCGAATTTGCACACATGATCAGAACTTAAGCTATTCGAGCCGATCTCTTACAATGTTCGCTTTCATTTCACATAAGTCATCCGTTGGACGTGACGAAAATTCTCTTCAATACCTCCAATTTCTGTCGCATGAATTGAACTCGACGGCAGTCAGACTTCTTAGTAACCTTTCTCGTTAAACTGTTTCTCTGCACAATGACTTACAAATTACCATAATCATATTTTGCTGCGAGCTCTTCCAGGCTGCAAAGTGCCAAATCTCGCCGATGCACCTGCAGTTGATCTCTTCTTATATGAGTGCTATCAAAAGCGTTAGCGCAAATGATAACCGATATATAAAGGGAATGAATTCAATCGAATTTCGGCTGTAATGACATCCGGTACGCCGAAATACAATGGTGCAATAAAGAGTGCTCCGTGTCTCGCGTAAACTCCGCTACTGTTGTATACCTTCGATCCTTGATCCCAATGATCACTGCTATCCACTGGTCTTTATTGTTCACAACTTGTCTGTCTACTTTAGTTGGTATAATAGTTCCGAAATTTAGTGGTGCCGATAAGCCTTCAAACATTAGGAGAGTACCACAGCCGTTATGGCCACATTCACTTCGTTCACCAATTAATCAAATGGCGTTCGACTCATGCATCCGACGGGACTTCTGCACAATTCTTCTTTGAAATTTATTGCCATTAAGTAGTCGCCTTAATAAACGAAACTTCAGTACCAAGCTATGTGAATCTGCGGGTCAAACTGATTGACCTACCTTATTATTTCGAGCAGCGCCCCTTTCGGGCGTAGTTATCTCCTATAAACTCTTATTCTCTGAGCATGATGAATGAAATAGCTCTGAAATAGCTCCTCACCCCTACCCCCTACCCCTCCTCTCCTCCTCCTCTCCCCCCTCAACACTCTCTTCGACATATTACCTCTCAAATACTTTGCAAAATTATGGAGTTCATTACAAAAAAGTCACACAAGAGTGGATGAAAAACAACCGTGCCTCTATTTAGCGCTCTTCCCCCTCAACAAATTTTTGAGCACTACAATCCTTGAGGGATCAATGAGAAGCAACGCGGTTTATAATATACCTGTTCAAAAGGACTTTTTTAAAAAGAGTTTAAAAACAGAAGTAACGTAAAATGAGAGAGAATCATGCTCCAGTTTTGTTAACATTTAAAATTACTTCATTGGCATGCATAACCTTGTAATTAACGTAGAGTCAGTTGCTTCATAAGTGAACTCATCCAGCTAATCAAGGGAGTGAAGTAGTTAGCTGTAACGTCTGTTTTTTCGTTTTGTAGAACAGCGAAACCAGCGATTTCTTTAATTTGATTTAACAAAATGCACCAAAGAGGTACTTCTCTGAGTTCTAATCCATTCCCGCTTTGGCTAGCCGAACCTTTCGTCTTTTATTGGGCGATCAAACGTTAGTAACTCGGGATGGTGTCAAGGAATTACTTAAAGGCAATCAACAAAATCGAGTGTAATGTGTTTGAAAGTGTTCCACGACGGTCGTTTTTTACTTTTACTATTTCCGTTTGTTTGTTTCATACAACATTTGACGATTGCCAGGTCAACATGTTGCTCTCTCATCAAACAATATTCACTAATCCACAGTTTGTGATGCTAACAAATGGAAATAGAGCAAACCGAACTGAACGTCGAATGAGAGAGACTGTGGGCCAAAAAGTAAATCAGGCCTGCGGGACACTTCTTGCTTAGACAAAATTGTAATGGTCGGTGTTTGAATCGAATTCAACTGAATCGAACTGCAGTCGACGAGCAAAGGACGTTATTTAGGAGAGCCCAAAACTTCGCCGCTGATGTCAGTGAAGTGTTTTACCAACGAGGCCCACTTTCACAGAAGAAGCAAACAGACGTGAATAAACTTCATGCAGTAGTAAGTAGAATAGAGGCTTTGCTCAGCTAGTTCATATAACATGCAATGAAATGCGTCTTGCAAATGCGCAGAAACGTTTTTTATGAGCAAAATCTGCCCGAATGATTGCAGAAGTTCCGCTGCGTGTAAAGCTTCTCGTTTTGCAAAATTGCCCCCGNCTCTAATGAAATAAACTGACAAACAAATATATCGTATGCGCTTTCAACAAGTACAAATTACAAGGAAGCAAAATGAGCGAAGAGTTTATAGCGAACGAGACTTGAATAATCATAAAAACCCGCAGAAATAAATTTGGCAACAAAATGCCAAATATAAAAGCGATAACTGTTCGGAATATGTGCATGTGAAATTAGGATTACGAAGAGAAAAGCTATCTGGTCAGGCAACAAGGGATGGAAACATAGCGCTTTTGATGACCTATCTTTTAACCCTTCCTCGCTTAATCCCCCCACCCCTCCCCTTCACTCAACTCTGAGCACATAACTGAATTAGCTTAAAACAGATTTTGCAACAGTTTTTTTCAATGTTGATGAAAAAATTTGTTCATTAACGGACACTTATTTTTTAGTCATAGCAATGGCCAGAACTATGCTAAAGCTCAGTATGCAAATCATTCGATTTGGCTTTTACACTATCAGGTAGCAGAGCTAATTCTTTTCGCTTCTCCCCTCCCGAATGGGATAGAGGCACCAACCCTATTAGTTGTGTTTGATGCTTGAACGGCTGAGAAAGCTTTTTTTTTGACTCTCACTGCTTGAAACGGTGTTCAAGTTACAGCATCTCACGCAACATCTTAGCAGTTTCGGCGAAGACTCACTCTCGAATGCGGTCACTTCCAATGACAGCAGATGGTAGGAGTAGCAGTACTCACCTGCGCAGCTATGAGAAATCTTTACTTTCATAGGCTGGCTAATAAACTCGTCCAAACAGCAACACAACCTTAGGTTTAAATTTGCTCGCAGACCAAATCAGGGGAGATACAAGGAAGAATATGTTAGATCGATGAAGATAACGAGTGCCTTAAGAGAAGAGAGGAATTAGGCTGCAAATGATTCTTTTTTTTTTTCAGGAATACTTGGGAACTTTCCTACGCATGAGCGTGTCGTATTGAATACTGACATCGACCAAGCTTTCTCCACCCGCGAAAGTAAACCATAGCGCTCAGCAACCGTTCGTACAATAGGATAAAACTCGTTGCGGTTCCTTTCGGATCGATGTTTCACGTGACTGGTCACGGGTTTGACGCCGTTGGGAAATTTCCTCAAACGACTCACTATGGTGCCATCTGTAGTAGATCACGAGTTCAAGTGTTTAGAGTTCGGTCTATGAAGATTTAACCTTTTTTGCATATGATAGCGCATGTGGTTAAAAAGCTGCAGAGATTATTTGCTTTAGTTCCATATCAACCATCTGAGCGAACTGGTCAAAACGATTACTAAGTCATTTAATATCGTATTATCGATTCGACTAAGACGTTCAATGTTACTGTCGAATAAATGGAAGTGTTGATGAGCCACAGTGACGT
Organism: Toxocara canis; assembly: GCA_000803305.1. NCBI lineage: Eukaryota > Metazoa > Nematoda > Chromadorea > Rhabditida > Toxocaridae > Toxocara > Toxocara canis. The sequence continues at coordinate 655,557 of JPKZ01002486.1, read as the reverse complement.
TTGGGATAATTCAAAGTACTACTTACATACAATTGAAACAACTAGCTTTTTTATTGCAACAAAGCACCTAAACTGTTATTCATTAGACTATTCGATAGACGAGGAATTGAATCATTCGTGGGAGTCGCTGAATACCCATCTCTTCGGCTGGATGTTGTGGCCCATTTGCCATTCTGAACGCTTGAACCGACGATGGCTTTTTGAGTATGCAAATCGGAAGGCATTGAACATTGGCCACGAGCGCAACGTTGTGCTGGGCAAACGAACTCCATGTGCTTGTTGAGGTAGCTCTTCAACGCAAATAATTTCCCGCAACCCGAACATTCATGTTTCTTTACTCCTGCAATGCTAATACTTTAGGCTGTTATTCTTTTCTTTTCAACTTTTACCCGTTCAAAAATTTCGAAAACAGCCAGTGAAGTTATATAAGCATACACACATCTATATGTGCGTGAAATGTGCGCATTCTGCGTCGCATTATTTGAAGAGGTTTTTTTGTTTCTAACATGACTCATCCTGACTACAGTAGTACATTCGTAATAAAGAATGATGAGAATATCGCTGGCGATGAGATTCATAGATGAAGGACTAATCTAACTTTTAATGAAGCAACCATGCTTATAAGCTCTCAATTAACTTTCATGAAAACTTCTACAGCTGCTACTTTGGCAATAAGAAGTAGATTACGCATGCCATTCCATTTATGTACACATTTAAAAAAAAACAAAAGCATAACTCTCATTCGAGAAAATTTTCGTAGTGTTGTTTTAACTGATTCAGTTCGCAATAAGTAAACACAACATTCGTTTTTCAAAAAGCTAGCTTACTTAAAATTCCATCAATTTTCCCTTACGATAGTCGATGACACTGTTGTTTCGCAGACGCATTGTAGTTTATGAATATGTGGGATGAACCAGGTATGGACAATGGTTGAGAAACTTGAAACATATCGAATAAGGTGACAAATGTATAGAAGTGTTTATGCTAATGTTTCGGCTCACGGAGCCATAATCATAGCAAACGCCTCAAACTTGAATAGCTAAAATGCAAATCTGTAAAGCTATTATTGCACAGTGCTTTGGAACAGTATTTCAATGTAATATTTCTGTTCCAAAACATCCGATATTTCAATTTCTGTCTCAAGATATCCGAACCTGGGAGCAACTTACAGATGTGGATGCGAAAAGAAAGAGAAAAACAATGAAAAGTAATAAATGAAACAAGATGAGATGATTTTAGTGGCAACTTCTGTCAACGTATAACTTTCGAATATTCCCAAAACACCAACGCATAAAACGATGATACTGTTGAGCGCAATGATAAAAGTACTATTTTTCTGACGACTCCAGCTGTTCGCACCTCATGCGTGAACTATACTACTATTTATCTTTTTGCACCCAAAATGTTGATAATGTGATCGCTGTTGCCCTGAAACTGTATTGATTTGTTTCCGCGACATTTCATCTTTTATGGCCTTTTTTTTCTTTTGCAGATTATGGTGTTACAAGGAAGTATGAGTGTATGAACAATGCGATGCAAGGGGATGCAAGAGCAGCTGTAATTTCATCGATTCCCGCGTATCCATGCAGCTGGCAACCATGCCCACGCATGATTCTTTTGACCAGTTTCGGAACGCCTGGTGGTCAGCCTGATGGCGATCCGTCGGGTGACCAGCCAGGAATCGAACCGAGGTCTTCCCACATACGAAGCGGGAGCTCTACCACTGAGCTACTGCCCGCCGGGTGTATGAGGATTTGACGGTAATATACTAACCATACTGGCTATGAACAGTAGATGAGGCATTAAAAATACCTCATGATTCGATTTGCCAAAACTTATTTTCAAATATGTCCTAAGCAAATTAGTGAGAAATTCGGCGAGTTGATTGTCAGTTGGTTTCAGGCGAATTAAAAAATGACTATTGATAAGGTGAAATGAAAAGTGCTTTTTTAACGTCTCATTTTGCGGATATTTCAAATTAGAATTTGCCTTACTCTTACCATTAAAGTCATATCAGTTTCGTTGCGATCTCTTCAAGTTCAAATTGTTGCAAATGAGTAGCCAGCCGTTTGGCTGAGTCAGTCGAAATCGCTGTTGACTTGGTTCCATTTCACTACGACTCCGATGTGGACGCTTTGGTTAATGGGTAGACACTATATGTTCTATGGAAATAGACGTATGCGTTTGCGCGGCGCATCTAATGCCCATTTTGACGAGCGGATTAGTGTGCTGTTGAATTTTGGTTAGAAACATGATCCGCTAGGATTTGGATAATTCGTGAACTTGTTGTGGCCTGCATATTTTTAGAGCCGTTAGAGAAACGAGCGTTTACTGCTCGAATGACGATTGCCTTCCGATGGAACACATCAATAATCGGCGTCGACGTTCGCTCTAACAATGCCACTTGGTGGAACAATCGCTTTTCCTGGCTGCATGGGTTCAATCGGATAAGCAAAAAGCCAACGCGGCAACAGTTGCTGTTGCAAGAATATTGTATATACTTGCACTCCATCGCTATACTGGATCTGAGTTGTTGAGAGCTCTTAAAATGGGCAGTGCATCAAAACGCTAGAGAATCTCTGAATTGGTTGTAGACAGAAAAATTTCAAAAAAATATGAGATGAAAGGGTATTCAGTTATTTCGAAAAGGCAAATTGGGTTCTTTGACGACACCAGCCGTCCAGCATTGCATTTTTACGTTTACTAGACTTTCTTGGCGCACTGACATCTGGCCATGTCGAATGGAACGCCAATAAAATCTTTGATTTTGAAACTCGAAATTCCTCCTTGGGCCAGGAGTTAAAATTTTAGAAAAAAAGAAATCTAAACTTTTTGATTTTCAAAAGTCATATTTTCGATGATAGTGAGTGTGTCAATTCCCTCTTCAATTCCCGTTTCAATTAGCACTTCTTCTGAGTGGGCCTTTGATCTTGCCCAAAAGGGTTGTGGTACCCTACTAGCATAGATATCAGGAATAAAATTTTCGGATATTGAAAAATACAATTGTTTCGGTGCCTGTTTGATGCTAACGCGTTCACTGATGGACAACCTAAACGAACCGTTCTCGTTATCAAAATGAATGAACATACCCACTGCAGTGACGGCGGGTGTGCGTTTGAGTTATTACGAATCACAATGAATACTACAATATTTCTTCAGCATACAAACCGTTTCATAGGCAACCTTTAAAGCACAGGTGAAATTGCGAGTTAAAATAAAGCTACCTCTATTGTAAAAAAATATATGAAGCTGAATACTTCTACACACGGCTAACTTATTTCGGGTCAATTTTCTCATTGAAGGAGCATAAATGCATAGCTGACCAAAGTGGTGTACCAACCAGGTAAAAGTAATTTGAATGCTAATCTGACTATCGCAAAGCAGACTGTTATTATTAAAAATACTTAGTTTGCGATCAACTATTTTAACATACATAATTAGCGAGAGAATCACTGAAAAGATTCAAGCCGAATATGTCTAAAGTTACCATCAATCGGAAGACATTACGATCGAAGCAGCTGAAGGATTTGATCGGATAATTGGTGCACATATGTACGACACATTAGGTGCGATTTAAATGCGCAGTTCACTTCCTTTTTTTATTCTATCGTTCAACGCATAATAACGTCCGACGAGTAGCAACAAGTGCCACAGAGTTCGCACGACTTGCGAGATGACGATTTCATTTAGCGGATCAGCCGCTTTCGAAACGCGCGCATAGAAAATGAAAAGCTCTTAATACGCAAATCATATGCTGCTAACAATTCATGAAGCATCCACCACTAGTGTGAGCTGATCCGACATCTCCTTCAAGTTTTTGTCAGAGATTCGTTTTTTTCCGTTGGGCGAAAATTGCGGCCGGGCTATCTGCAGAAACACGTAAATTTTGTTGCATTCTTAAATTATCAATTACTCGTTCATTATCAGTTCATTATCAAGGACAGCCTTGGGGGTTGATAATAAACAGATTCGAAATTAAGTATACGAGGTAACCCAAACGTGTGAATTATACCTGCCAAAACTGATAGCTATTGCTTCCATAGTTGTTCGTTTAAAACAGCTACACAGACATACAAGCGCAAGAACACACTTACAACAGCAGATACGATAGCACCATAACAGTTTATAGGTGTTAAGTTGCATCTCTAGATTTGCAAAAAGCACTCGCGAACGCGGGTCTGAATTGTTTTGTGCGAACTGCACGCGTCATGCAAGCGCATATGAACGAGCATAATGTTCTGTAGCATCGTTTAGCGTCATCATTATTTGCTTTTGAAAATGTGCAAAACTGCGTTGAAATGAGGAAGGGACGTTTAGAAATGCGCAAAAAAGTTATTGCAATGTATGCCTGTAGTCATTGTTGAAAATGCACTCCATAGAAGTGAGAGGAAATGATAATGAAGAGCGAAATAAAAGTCTAACCAGAATGAGTGTGCATATGAGCACGAAGATTGCTTCGATCGGCAAACGCTTTACCACAGTGTGCACATCCGTATGGTTTTTGGCCAGTATGTGCGCGCATATGTCCCTGAAGTAGCCACGGCCTTGAGAAGTTCTTACCGCACATCGAACATTTATGCGCTGCTTTGTGCGTTAGAAGATGCATACTGAAATTCGAACATTGCAATAGAAAAACAGGATATTTCCTTGAATCGCGTTCTCAAATTTTCAAGACTCCTCTTTTGCGTTGTAAGATCTTGGGAAGATCCACTCCCACTCATCTTTAGCTTTTCTCAAATAGCTGAACAATTGCAGAAGATCAAAAAGATTGGTGAGTAACTCCTTGGACTGAACGTAGGCGACGGCAGTCAGTGATAACTTAACGACGTTCACTGCCAGAGACCTTTAGAATTCACTCGTAAGTTTCGTGATATTCATCCGGTTACAAAAATGCAATTCTTTTGATTTCAAAATGCACAATGCAATTGAGAGGAAAATTCTTGATTCCCTGTGCCTTTGCGTCTGTGAGACACAGCTGTTTACCCTTTATTTCGTTACATAAAAAAATAAGGCCGGTGGGATTTGTTGTCTCGAGCGAAGAAATACCCTTTCTCAATCAAAATTTTTGCAAAGTTAGACTAAAATAGAGGCGCATTTTTTTCAGAAGCTCCCTTAACACTTCAGCTTTGCCATGTTATTATCGTTGATCGCTTCAGCGAATTCGAACAACAAAATATATCAAAAATATTAAACGATAGATTTGTAAGGCGGCTCGATTGCGTTGAAATATGAATGCAACACGGGTATGTCAATCACTTGTGTGAACATTTGAATAAATTGCTAGCTGCCTACGGTCAATAATCTATGGTTGCATAGCTTCATACATCCCATGAATTATTTTAACACGCCAATTTTTCAGAAAAATATATCCGCTTGCAAGCCAAAACATGTCCGATTAAAGGTCAAAACATATCCGGTTGCATGCCAAACAGGCCGATTTTGCAGAAAAAAACATGTTGATCAATAAGTCATCTTATAAGATTTGACAGTAATGTGAGTGGTATCATGGTAGATAAACGAAACAACTGGAGATGAGTAATAGCCGGCCTGCGCGATATGCGCTTTGGCAATTCCCTACCAACCATTGGGCTTCAATTGTTTCTAGATGAGGAAGGTTTAGCTTTTGCCAAATTCGGTTGCTCGAACAATCATTTACAAAAGGCACGTTTTTCTGCCACCCAACCAGTCCAATAACAATATAATCTGCTGCAAAATGCGCTCAATTTTTTTCACCGATTAAAGGGCTTTAACTGTTCCAGAAGTCTGTGGAAATTTGAAAGCTGAGATAGGAGGTGTCCTAGGGTGCTTATTGCCCCTACCAAATTTCGCGTAACTACCGGGCAACTATGGCACAAAGACATACTACAAGCACATAGGTGCAACGTCGCGCTATGATGCTCTTTGCTAAACACCAAATATGTCATGTTATGCAAACAATTACGGATCGGTGAGTAATTTGAACTGAAGTTCAAAACGATTAAACAGATAAGGAGAGAACATGAGTGAACAATAATTCTGAGGGTAAACAAAAAAACATGCTATATTAATTACCTTAATGCGGGCATGCTAACATAAACGCGATCGCAATGCGGGCACTTCTTTGCATGTGGACTATCGAGAGGCCTATGTGTCTGTTTGTGCCGTGACAAGTTCGAACTGGTTGCATACGATTTACCACACTGACAACACACATAGCGATCCGGAGACTCGGTGCGCTCTGCGATCTGAATGAAACAATTGTTCTTTATTGCAATACGAAGAGATCAAATAAACGGAAGTCCCATACTTTAAGACACTTCATGAACACAACATAGGCGTACGGTAATGGACATGGAAAGCAGATTAAGGCGAAGTCGTTTTTGTATGCATAAATATTTATTTGTTGATTTGTCAGTGAATCACTGAAGCTTCAACTATGAAGTTTGACTAGGCCTAATTTACGGTGTTGGCCAAGCATTCTATGCACATTTTGAAAACATTTTTCGATCGTCATAAATAGACTACAGTTTTCGCATGCATTTTCAGGCGAGTAGGTTGCATATTCGACCTGTCTAACGCCAAAAAAAACGAATCCGGTAAAATGTTTGCGAGTAAATTACGAAAGCGGTTGCTTTGCTGGATGAGGCAATGAAGTGAACAAGGNAAAGAGCTGCAGTTATACACATTTCAATTATGCTAAGCGTCCGTCAATGGTTCACATGTAAATTTTGATTTTGAGATGCATTTGCTATAGGGTATTCGATTAAAATTTTTGCATTTTTATTGACTATGCCAACGCTAACGTTGAGCGGCATCTTTTAAAGAAGCCGATCTCACTGCACTGCATGCACACATAGTTAATGCTACTAAACAACAACAGATGACTACTTAGGGAAATGCACTAGCAATAGTTGAGTTAAGAAAAAAAGGCATTTCGGAATAGCAGGAGTTGCGGGTTCAAAACGAGATTGATTGTATTGTTTTCATCAGTCATCATACAAAAGGATTATCCCTGAACACAAGCGCATTGAATTGGAGCTGCTTCATGAAATCATATTTAACTTGCCTCTTCTGATTTAATTGAATCACGCCTTCTTTTCGAACGACCGTCGGAACACTGTAAAGCGTCGATGGTATAACCAACTGTTTCGCTGGAGTCCTGAAAATATGTACCTGACATTTGTATAACCAATATTGCAGAGCTCGTTTATTACCTATGTGCTACTTACAGTAAATCTTACTGAAGTGAACGCTCAAATTCGATGGTGATTAAAATTGATTGACTCCTATTAGTAGTTATAGCAATATTCTTTTAAATAAACACAATGATATCTTTTTGTGCTGAACAAGTTACTGCTGAGGACTTTGGCTTGACAGCCCGCAATTAGTCCAAGTTTCATTCGTTGAAACGTTTCGGCTACATATAAAACCGCCGTATGAATAACAAAAAAATTTTTTCACCGATGCAATCCAAAAGACCAATTAAAGCAAACCAACAACTCAGATGTGTGGATCAAAATCGCTGCGATCTATTTGAAAAGTAATGGCAGCTCCTGTGCATGTTTTCCTTGATCCTGGCAGTGGAGCCATTTTCCGTAAAATTCATGAAAATGCAAACTGCTCATAAACGGAGGCTGACAAGGTCCCGTTAGCATCACAAATAATGTTATGCTACACTTTATTTACTTAGTAATAACGATAAATTCTAAACAATTTCTCCTAATATTTTTTTTACTTAGTAGCAAAAAAATTTACTCAATAGTAACTTAACATGACGATAAAAATGTATGGTCTCTACGTTTACAATGAAATCAATCACTTGTTGCATCCTTTGTACTTCCCCTCACTACTCATATATCTCTCTTTCTTAAATTTGTTTTAAACAGTGCGCACAAACGGTGCGCAGCCTAAAATGATGGCCAATAGTTCTTTCGCAAATTTAATAATTTCTCTATAAACATGAAGACTTACTTAGACTGCAACAATTAAATGTGTAATTTAATTACAGTTATTTAATGGCAACTAATTTAATTACCACCACATATATTTTAAAATCATTCTCCCACTCGATCTTCGTTGCAAAAGAATACATTTTTAGCTTCAAGACGGAGGTGAGTTGACCCAAAGCGATCAACCTTGAAGTAATTATCATTGTTGGGCGTCGAAAGAGACGTTGATTGTCTTTCGCTTCCATCGCATCCCAATAAACGGTCTATCGAGAAAGCATCTGAGCGACTTTTTGCCTAAAATCATTTTATCATGACGATAAGAAATACCGACATACGCAAACTGTAATAAACGGATTGACATTTTATTCGTTTGCGCTATAAAAGATTTGAAAGGAATTACAGTTTATAGTCGTAGAATATTTCACTAAAGTAGAAGGGCAACTTCTAGGTTGCATTATTTATGAGGTAAAATTCGCATGTAGAATGTATGGCTGACTCTCAAAAATCTGGCAAATACGACATCTGGGAAAGAACTATTAAGGCGATAAGCGTTGATAAGTTTGTCAGCCTTTTCTGATAATGGAATAACAACAAGGCAGAACGACGAGGGGGGGGGGGGGGGGGTAAACAAGAATGTTGCATGAAAAATTTTTGAGCAGGGAATAGAAACATAGGTAGCAGGTCATGAGGGAGTTTTCAAAAATATTTTTTTTCGATAGCATACGCATACCTTTCTCGTCTTTTTTTCTTTTAAAGTGTTTTAATTGGGATTGGATTATACAAGCGCATAATGGCACTGTCCTACTTGGCCGTGCTGTGGAGGCAGACGATCTTGCCAAATTTCCATAAACACGAGCTTTCGAAATGTACCACCTTAGTTCTCTTCTAAGGGGGACTTTTCAAGAGAGGGTAAGAGAGGGGGGGGGGGAATGTGTAAAATCTTAAATGCTTACATCATTGAACAGTGAAGAAAAAATCTTTAAAAGGTTTTTTTTATTTTTAATTTTTTCAAGTTCGAGCTTTATACTACCTGGAAAAATTTGAATGCAACTAATGTTTATTTGGGGCAGTAAAAAAAGATGTCAGGTATTGTGCGATGCGAGCTCTTCCACATTACGAACATGACAAACCAGCTTGCCATCTGATCAGCTGAATAGTAATGCACAAATTCAGGAAAAAGTTAACACAACGAGTAATTGCACCAAGTATCAGCTTCAGTTACCGCCATCATCTTTCTAATGTTCTACATCTGGCCTATCACGCTCATACGCATCGATTATAACTGCAGATTAAGAACGCTCAAGTTCGAACTCTGCATTGCCTCTTCCTAGGGTTGACCATCTTGTTTAGTGTTTCACGGCGACGAGATAATTTTGGCCCATAGCCGTTCTGGCACCACGAACATAGAATGAGTCTTATTGTGATTCATGCCTTCATCGCTGATCTTTTCTCTGTTCCTGTGATTGAAGTGTTGGCTATTTAAGTTTATAGGATTGAAGGATGATTTCATGTTCTCGCTGTCGAATATACGTTTTCAGCAGCTATCGATTTCTTAACCCGCTAATAATGTGTTTGTAATCTTTGCTATATTAATGACTGTTTATCATTATAAAAAACATGAAAATTCGATGCAGCTCGAATTTAATTCATTCATGTTTGATTCGGTTGGTGGTTTATGAATGCTTAGAGTTTAGTCGCAATGAAAGAGGGAGCGCTGCACGCTTCACCAGGTTGTTTCCTTCCGTTCGCTGTCATTGAACGCCGTAATTGTTGCATGTGGCGGCCGATCGGACGCTAAGCATACGCATACGCATAAGTTGCAGATTTTGAATTATTATACCCCTCATGCCCAAACTCATAATCGATCAATGCAATACGGCGATCTTAAACATGCAATACTTTTGTTGTCTCTTCGCATTTCACTCGGGTTCATAACAGTTAACAATTGATACTAAATTCGTCTTTTGCTAGCTATCGTCATTTACCTGAGCCTATTCTTGAACGATTCGATTGCAAAAAGTGTTCAACACTGAAAATCGAATCGCTGAAAACGATAAATTTCATAGCAAAAAAGCAATTTACACTCATCGATTGCAAATGGAAGACATTTGTTTATACGGAAAATTTATAAAATGCAAACAATATTCTGGAAAGCCAAGCATATTAAATGGAAAATGCTATTGATGATAAAGAAAAAAAATGCACAGTTGCCATTTCAAACAGTTTACAAGTGTTGTAGTTTACACTGTAATTGCATTTGTACTTTACAAGAGTAATCTGTGCATTGCAATATAACCACCATAACAATTGCATTATGCGCGTGGTCGATATAAAAAAATCACGAAAACGCGCAGTGAAATACGCCCTTAAAAGCTCCCCTGTTGAGCATATGACCGAATGGCGGAGTTTAGCATGTTCCGGCCCGTTCTTGAGGAAACGTTTTTCACTAGCTATTAATTAATACAAATGGTGGGCGTAAATGAATGAATGACACGATAAGTGATTGCTGATTTCATAAGAGATTTAGTGTAATGAAACGAACCTCATTTGGGCTTGATGATGATGATTTGCTTAAATCACTTCTTATATGCGCATTCGACAAAGAAGACATCGATGAGCTCACGATGGGAACCGTTGGCAATTGCTTCAAGTTGGCAAGAAAATATAGTCCAAAGCTTGGCATCAAACCTACAATATTGTCGTTTTCCATGAACCAAGAATAAACGGAAACAACTTCTGGATGCATTATTTGTACTGAGAAGTCAGATGCTATCGTACAAATGACTGCTCTTTCACGTTTTGTCGAATCCTTGGTCGTAAAATGCGAAACTCAAGTACGGAATTCATACAATCCTCGAATGAAGGATCTACTTAGACATAATCGCCAGCATGCACGCAAAAGTTTTTGCCTTTTTCGAATCCTTCAAATTCGATATTGCTCACACTGCAATCGTTGTTGATTAACCTAGATCATACTGAATTCCATTTGTAAACAATTTCAAAAGGTGTGATAATTGACCAGAAACGTTTGCAGCTTTTCATCAACTTTGGAATGATATATAATATCCTTCGGGGGTAGATTTCTTTATGTAAGTTTCCCTAAAAAATCCCCCTCAAAATGCCCTTGACGACGAGAATAATGAGAAGTGCATAGAGTTGGAGAAAAATCATGTGCCTCAGCTTGAAATATGCCGACTTGAATGAAATTTTTTGAGCTCAACTATGCCAGTTATTTTCACCGGCAAAGCATCACTTTGATAACTGAATTTGTTACTCGGCTAACTCCCACAAAGAGTAAGCCTTCACTGCTGAGCAATAAAAGTGGATATTAGAGTCAAAGGGTGGGTTTCTAAGAATTCGCAAGTAAAGAGTCTTTGAAGGGGAAATGAACCATCTCAGGCTTTCCGCAAGAGTCAAGTAACACCGTTTTGCTCTACATTGAAACAGAACGAATCGATTCTATCACGTGAAGTAAAGCGCATCGTACCCGAAAATGCGGCGAACATTTCTACAGTCAATCAATCAATTTATTTTAGCATACACATCTAGAGTCCGTCAACAGATGGGAGTTCAACCTCATGCAACTGAGAAAAACAATTAACTTCAAAGAAAGCATAATAAGGAAGTGTTGACAGATCAAGGTGTGACCGGAACTTGTTTTAGATGGGCTTAGAACAGCGATGGTCTCAGCACTTATAGCTCACCTAAAAACTTTGATTTTCTCAGCAAAGACCTCGACGAAAGCATTCTCGACTTCACAGTAATCACTTCCTAAGCCCCTTCACCGTTGTTCCAGAAACTGCTCCATGAACAGAGCATAATCGAAAAGAGCTAGACAAGGTGTTGCACTATAGGTGCGAGAAAACTTCTATCCTTTCTCCTGGTCGAACTTTTGATTATATTAAGTGCAATAAGCTCGTCAGGACACTGTCTGGCTGTAGGAGTGCGCTAGATAGAATGATCATAGCAACAGCGCAAAACTCCTTCATAAGTGCTGTGCAGCCGCCGTTCAAGATGGATGCATGCGCGTTTCACATGGTCATGGGAAGATCGCATAGTGGACGAGGACAAGCTCAAAATTTCATCGTACCCACAGTTTGTACCACAAACTAGTATCTTGATGCTGTCTTTCTGCCCGAGCTTGCCTCATCTTCCACCTCACATATCACTTGTGCGTTTGACTTCATATACTATTGCAAAGAACGCAAAGGACAGGGACAACCGTTTTCACTGCGCATTCCAACTGGCACAGAAATGATAAGATCTAAGACATTATCTTAATAATTGATTTGGGAGTGATATTTACTTCAAGGTGATACCGAACAAATGCATAAAAAGAACGAGTCCATTTCCATCATAGGCGCGTACCTACCAGGTACCGTACTTTTTATGACGCAGAACCTCGATAGATATCCATTGTAGTAGACCAACGTGTAGAAATTAAAAGAGCTTGAAATGTTAAGAAGAAAATCTTTGGCAATTCTAGCATTCAGTAGGCTAGTGACATGCCAACACTGAGTAAGATATGTGGCAACAAGCAAGCGGTAATGAGGAACAACCTCCATCTGAGGCGATCACCGAATTATGAAGGCCTTGTTCCTGGTTTCAAGCATTAAAGTAAATTTACAATAATTATTTCTGGCTTTAAAAACAAAACCAAAGGAGCAGAAACTCATCTGACAACACTTTTGTTCCGATTCAAAAGGAGATTGTTTAAGGCTGCTAATAGCCCTATTAGAATATGTTTTGTTATTCTCCGATCTGCTATTTTTTACCGTAAAATCGTCAGCCTTCATGGAAAGGCATCGCTTTTATTTACTCGATAATCTGCTGTACAGATCTGCTTCGTTGCTTAAAATATACCGCATCGTAGTTTCCAGCGGCTTTTTTGTATCTGAAAGGACTGGGGACAAGTGGATTAGATATGAGAGAGCGAACGTAGAAAAAACGCATGAGATTGTTATCTTGCTCTACGTTCCAATTTTATCAATGGTTGTATTACTTGTAAGGTTCGTTAAGTGTTCACATTAATAAGTAGATCAAAATGTCCTATGCGACTCCTTCTTCGATCACTTCGGACTCCTTCCATTACAAAAATAAGACCTTAAAGCTATGTAGGTATGAAGTTAAATGCTAGGTAAAAAAAGGCTGCATAGAGTTTTTTGAAGGTGTTTGAGGGCAATGAAACGGAAAGCGCAAGGGCAAGAAAAGTGCTCGCTGCCTACTTCACTCCTACTCATCTACTGCATCTTCGTCGACAGTTTACTTCCCAACTTTTTGCACGGCGTCCAATGAAACTCTCTTCTTCTAGTTTTGTGCTTCCCTCATCGCTGTTACGGTTGATCTTGCTTTGTATCTTTTACTTCCTATACGACTTTGTTCGGCCACTATTTTCTATGAATTTAGAAGTACGTTGAAGGTATGCCATTATTAACGCGAAAAAATAAATCAAACACACAATTCAATAGAATTCAATTGCCACTGATTCTCCTTACTCGTTCTCTTCGACTTATATACAAGCCAGCCTAGCTTGATAATATTTTTACGTCTATGAAGATGAATACGTTATGCTGAAGTTCGAATTTTAAAACAGGATTTATGAAAAAAAGGCAGACATAAGAAAATGGCAAACAGGAAATGGCTGACCTTTCGGGTAGGCAAAACAAACGCTCTAATAAACATGTCATCGTAACCAAATGCAAAATTATAAAGTAAGAAGAAGGATTGTGCTTCATTAAAAGAACAGGAGTATTGATTGTGATTATCTAATGAGTGCATTCTATGAACTTTTATTTGTATACATACCACACCATTATCCCACTGACGTAATCATATGTCGTTTTTAAGCATCTTCATTGACGATCGACTATTTTCGCACTTTTGTCAGATAATCTTCATTTGTTTAATTACTTATCTATTTAATCGTATCAGGTGTTCTCTGATGATTGAATGGTTGCTGAAACTTTGCTTCAATGAAGCTTTGCTTCAAAACTGTTTTCGCACTGTTGAAAATGAAGCTTTGCTTCAAATATAACTGTTCTGCTCATCAACACTATCAATATATCACAATTTTTGTTGAAGCAGGCAACGTGCACTTACAAAAAACAATATTCTTTTTCAAACGTTTCGTTCAGTGAACAAAAAAGAAAAGCTGAAAGTTAGATAATAATTCCATGTAAAATTAATGCTATGAGAAAATTTGATGTAGAAATTTAAAAGTTACAAGTAAAGTCATAAAATTCAACATCAAATTACAAGCTTATGTAGAAAAAAAAAGCTATTCACCATTTCGTACGATGAGACTTCACATTTGATTTTGTTCTGCAGCGAACAACACATTCGAATATACCCCGTGCTAACTCTAATAGATCATCCTCCCCCTCCCATCCTAACCCCGTCCCCGCTCCTCCTCCACCCTGTACCGATGGTAGTATGCCATTTCTTTTTTGATTGTGTTCTAGAGAGAATAGCATTCAAATATACCGTGCAAAACTCTAATAGAGCACCTCCCACCCTGTGCCGCTGGCACCATGCCATTTCAGGTTGAGTTCAGTCAGTGTTTAAAAAAACGCTTCATAACTCATTTTTCGACTCAGTTTGCTCTTACCTTCGCCGAGTAGCTCAGTCTACAAAATAGTCTGACATTCGCGTTTTGAAAATGGTGAACGGTAAGGATGGGAAGGTGAATATTCCAGCATCGAATTTTTATAAATGAAGAATGAAAGGGAGATTTCTGTAGAGGGCACAACTCAATTGAAGAGTTGTGCCCTCTACAAAAGTTATAGAGTATCTACTAAAGCGTACTAAAACGAGATATTCGAAAGTGCCAGATGACCTTTGATGGTCTTTCAGGAAGGATTTTGATGGTGACAACTGGAATATGGGTGTAGTTTTCCAAGGATTAATTAAAAGACTAATTAATAAGGCAGAAAACGGCACAAATAGTTGTTTTAAAGAAATGTGCTAAACACTTACTATACATTGTAGCAATATGCTGAACAACATTCGGATCTTGCTCGTCGCAGTTACGCAGTAGTGGACTAGTGAATCTTTGTCCGTCTACCTGGACCGGTCGCGGATGGCCGGAAATCGCCGACGTCAAAACAACTGGATTAACTCGTGTATGAATAGCAGGTGGTTGAACAACAGTGCTCGTCGGTTCAACAACTTTAGGCCACCAACTTGTCATCGTTGGTTTGTAATTGGTCTGCCTAGATTGGTCTGAATAGTTACGAGACGAGATTGGGCTTGAGCAAACAACTAGCAACAACACACAGCAATCGGTGGCATCTGTGAACACTCACACACGCAGCTTCATATTGGTGGGCGTTGCCAAGACGTCGAAAGTGGGATGCTGATTGGTGGAGGAAACGCAGACAACGATACTAGTCAATGCGGCTGCAATTGCGCAATTGCCCCATGCTTAATGGAATTAATAACTTTTGCTACACTTTTGAACGTTTTTTTTCTTCTCTCGGGAAAATGTCTCGGGTACCTGATGGTATCACGGGAAACAGTTCACAAGTGTTGACCTTAATATGATAAATAGCCATGATCCCTAGAACTCTTGGCCTGGTCAGTGTATACGTTCAGTTTTTGATACTATCGGTCGTTTGATGAGGTTGCTGAAAACTGAGCAACGTTCTGAGCAGTACAACATGCTGGATGATGAATGTGAACGCAGTAAGTGATCGTAGTTGACTCAATAAACAAACATATATGTTCATGTTCAGTTGTATACATCTGCCTTGTCGACCGTATCGGCCGTTGCAGAACGCTAGCTCATTTTGACTCATCCAGTTGTCGTGAACTTAACTTTACGCTTTATGGCATTTCTTGTCCTGAAGTAAAGATCTTTCATAGTGGTTCTGCTCAATACGTTTTATGGGGTATAATACACCACATCATAGGCTGATTTTCTTCCTACGAACTTGGGCTGAATGAAGTGATTCTTGAACTTTACGTAAATAGTTTTCTCTTATATGCAAAACTTCTTCTAAAATTAACGGACCGTAGCAAAACGCCGGTTGGTGGCATTCATATAGATAGCAATTGTAGCTGCCGATGCTGATCACCACATCTGTTCCGATTCCTGAGATAAATTTGCCAAGTAGAATGATAAACTTATACATTTTACGCATATGCATAAATGTACAAATTAACATCACTTTGTGCATGACCAAATCAAGTTATGGTCGTCAGTAACATCAGTTTAAAAAAAATTAAAGACGACAGAGAGAGGTTGCATAGAATGGATTATGCTTGCTGTGCGTTACAAATCTTATGAACTTGCATGCAAACTCTGCAGTAACGTCAATAAACCATTTACTGGAATAATAGCTAAGAACATTTTCAGAAAGAGTGCATGAGTTGGGTAGGTTACTTAATTGCATAGGTTTTTTTGATCAGTTGTGATGATGGTTGAGCGATTTGTTCACGTCGAGATAAGTATTGTTGTTTTATATTCCTGGAAATGCTTGGATTGTATGCTCACATTCCCGAAAATGCTTGATCCTCTGTTCACATTCCTGAGAATGCTTGATCGTTTGTTCACATTCCAGAAAATGCTTGGATTGTATGCTCATATTCCCGAAAATGCTTGATGGTCTGTTCATATTCCTGGAAATGCCTGATCGTTTGCTCACATTCCAGAAAATGCTTGATCGTTTTTCCTAGAAAAAATAAAATTCCCATTCTTCGTGCAGAAATTCGTTTTAAGAGCTGTTTTATTACAGGCAGTAAAAAGAAATCAAGCCTAGTGCAAAATGCTTGACCTTTGCTTCAAACAGAGAAAACTGTAACCACAATTCTCTCACTTATTGGTGGTTGAGATGTGTGCGCTTTACAGGTCACAAATGAGCACCATTTGCGGAAAAAGCGTTAATGTGACTGATTGATCACAAATGCGCAATCGCCATTCGTCGATCATAATAACGCCCTTTCGCCATCTTCTCGCTTGCGGAAAAAGCGTTAATGTGACTGATTGATCACAAATGCGCAATCGCCATTCGTCGATCATAATAACGCCCTTTCGCCATCTTCTCGCTTGCGGAAAAAGCGTTAATGTGACTGATTGATCACAAATGCGCAATCGCCATTCGTCGATCATAATAACGCCCTTTCGCCATCTTCTCGCTTGCGGAAAAAGCGTTAATGTGACTGATTGATCACAAATGCGCAATCGCCATTCGTCGATCATAATAACGCCCTTTCGCCATCTTCTCGCTTGCGGAAAAAGCGTTAATGTGACTGATTGATCACAAATGCGCAATCGCCATTCGTCGATCATAATAACGCCCTTTCGCCATCTTCTCGCTTGCGGAAAAAGCGTTAATGTGACTGATTGATCACAAATGCGCAATCGCCATTCGTCGATCATAATAACGCCCTTTCGCCATCTTCTCGCTTGCGGAAAAAGCGTTAATGTGACTGATTGATCACAAATGCGCAATCGCCATTCGTCGATCATAATAACGCCCTTTCGCCATCTTCTCGCTTGCGGAAAAAGCGTTAATGTGACTGATTGATCACAAATGCGCAATCGCCATTCGTCGATCATAATAACGCCCTTTCGCCATCTTCTCGCAGCAATACAATCCTCGGTGTGTTCTTACGTTCGGAAGTGCGGCTACGGTGTGATGAAAAGTCGCTGCAAGTTCACTCATTGATCTTTTTACCGTACTTCTTCGAATGAATCCGCCTTGAAAGAAATCGTTTCCAAAAAAAAAAAATTCCTCATCTCACTCTCTCTTCACAGTCCCTCCGCTCAAATCCTCCCCTCCCCCCCTCCTCCCCCTTCACCCAGTCCTCTCACTTTCTTAACAATGAACCGAACGTCTATATCCAGCGCCATATCGCCATTGAACGCATAAGAATTCCTTGCCTAATATTCCAAAAAGATAGCTCAACAATTTTTTGGAGAGTATTTTTTGTTCCCGTCCTTTCAGTAAACGCATCCGATTCTCACAAAACATGTGCCACTAGGAGTCAGAAACCGTTATGGTTTCAGCTCATCTTTATATATTAGATCGATTTCATTCAATACCTATTACAATATATTCAATCAGTTTCGCCTAGTTCTCTGATGTTCGATTTAAGCATAGTTGGGCATCAACAATGTTAAACGACGGAATGAAAAACGGACTTCACATTGCTTTGATCCGGTCAATACAATTAAACGTCAGAAATGCGAATGCTTGCTCGCTGACTGTTTAGATCGAAGTTTCCCATAGTTGTTCATTCAATCAACAATCATTGCTACCCATGCCTTAAGAGACCTATGACTTGCATTTTGCACAAACAATTTCGACTCATCTTATCCTTTACTAAATTGACAATTGGGAGGAACTGAACATGACAGTATCCGATCTCTTGACTGCAGATTTCGTATTGCTTTATCGTTCTTGTCGCAAGGATCTGATCGGAGACGAAATGATTGCCGAAACGAATGCCCAAGCAAGCACATCATGAGTCATTAACTATTTATATAGGAACAAAGGGAGAAAGGAAGCAAAGTTTGCTCATGATTGGCCAGAAGTGCTAGCGAATTACGTAAAGTTTCATTGTTAATTGCTATTAATTCGTAACTAGCGGAACACAGATCTCAGAAGTTCTTGTTAGCGTCTTATAGACATCGAATTTGTGGCATACAACATGTACTTTGCGAATCAGTAGTTTATTTTAAACGAACGATGTAGTGCCGACTGTACAATTATTCTAACCCTAAATCAGTGTTCACTGATGCATATGACGTCTGCTAATTGAAAACGTTTGAAACGAAGCTTATCACTTTTTTTTGCACAGATACCAAATTGTTCTTCAAGATACCAATAACTAGCTCACGGAACTCTTTTCTTTGCAAAAACACAACAGTTTTAATATTAGTGCAAAAAAAATGGAACGCTGGCAGTGAACTGTTGACCTGTGTGTTCGAGTGTGCTCATGCAAGGCTTGTTGTAATCGGATCTATCTCTCGACACGTGAAGACGATTGCTGTTGCGTCGCCGTACGTAATAGTTGTATGAAAACACCTGTACCTCCTGTCCCGTGTAATGATACCCTCTTCCGGACGTTAAGTATCAGCGCCAAAATAGCCTACCAATTTGGGCAGCTCGTGCTCGAATTCATTTGGCTTGTCCATGCGAGATTTTCTTTACTTACAACTGCTGCTAATAAATTAATTCGCTCGATCTGTTCAAGGTATTGTATGAGTCAAAAATATGCGTTTACGATTAAAACTACGTTCGTGAGAATTCGATTGCTGAAAAGCTCTCACATTTCGCCACTAAAAATGAGTTTCGTTAAAACATTGAAAAGTGAACATCAGTTGAGCTTAAACACTCAAAACAGAGCTCAACAAAAAACAAAACTGAATTCATCTCATCAGCATCAATGACTAATTATCCCTAGTCACAAAAAATTATTAATTAATGATGGTCGAATTGTTGATTATATTCCTAAGAATTACAGCTTTGTGGATTTAAGCCAGCACATTCTTCTGACTACAATCCCAGGTCTTAGATTCCCCCCCCCTAAGAATTACAGCTTTGTGGATTTAAGCCAGCACATTCTTCTGACTACAATCCCAGGTCTTCATTCCCCCCCCCCCCCGCCTCTGGTGCTCAACAAGGAGCTTTCAATCAGAGCAGCTTGCTTCTGTTCAAGAAGATTCTGTTTTTCATGGCTCATGCACGAAATGGCTTTAGTTAGAAAGGCATATACCCGAAACGTTCATCTTCACGCGATTTAGATCATCTGAAATCTCTAACGTTGACATGCATCATTTCATTTTTATTCACGAGTGAAAACTTCACTTGCTCCATGTGCTATATTTAGTATGAATTCCATGCAAAACATATCCGTTCAAGAGGGTTTTCACGTTAAGGATGCGTGAGAATCGCTGTTCGCTTCGAGGTGGCATATGTTCGAGGCAATAGGGCATACTGATATGCTATCTTTTTTATGGCATATACTTGGAAGATTCATCTGGATCAAACAAAATCTTCGATTTACACAACACTTCTACTTTCCTGCTGTATATAAAGCTGTCGAGGAGGATCAATTTGGGGAACAGGGAGAAGGCAAACAAGAAGGTGGTTGAATGTTGCTCTTTCGAGCTACCGTACGCAATCTGAGGTGCAGATGGTTTGGTGGATGCGCTGTCGCAGGTGCTGACCTTTCGCTGTATGCACCATTGCGTCATCATAGCAAATCGTTTCTTTTCACCTCTAACAGGCCCTCCCCAACAGAAAGGTCTCTTTCCCATCTCTCCTATCCCATTCCTCCACCTCAAGTTGTTAATATTGTGATTGTGTGAAGTAGTTGCAGTTTTTAGACATTAGGTCAACTTATGCTCCTCGTCAACTATTCACCGTTATCGCTATTGTGTGCGTTTTATTGCCACTATAAGGTGTGACTGATGAAGAACTGCTTCGCCAACATACACACACGCATAATGGAACAACGGTTTTGTGCACGACTAAAGTCGTCGGAGTCTTGCCTGTGTTGCAGCACACAAGTATAATACCTGCTGTACTTGGCATGACGAGTCAGATATGACAAACTATTTAAACGATCAATTAATGAAAGCCAAAATTTGTGAGAATACATGACAGGCGCTTAATGACTCCACTCATCACACTAGCCGATTTCATAAACTGCTTCTAAAGAATGAAAATGCGCATTGTTTCATTGTAGGTGATCTCGTACATTACATGGGAATGTTTATACATATATACATATATATGTGTAATATTCATATCTGCCTATCTATCCATATATATATATATATATATATATATACAATATATATATATACAATATATACAACATACAAATTTTCCCTCATGAAACCGCCTCACCTTTTACTAGTATGGCTCGGATTTTTTCATTGTTCTATTTGCAAAGTGGCTAATGAATATAGGGCCCTAAAATTCAGTTTTTGAAGGGATCGTTGATTCCATGCAAATGTCAACACGTGTGACAACACCTAAAATATCGACCATTTCAGGCAATGTCACGAGTGTTAAGGTTTCGCTGAATGAAAGCTAGTGCTGAAAAAATCCTCTTCTCGAAGATATTTTGCAACAAATGTGTTCAGAATATGTTGAGCATTACGTTCGACTGCTTAATTTCTGTAAACAGCCATAGAAATTTCCTTGTACCATGAATAACTTACCGGAAAAGGGTCATCATTTGCAGTTTTGGCACTAAAAAATACCACTGAGGTTGAGCGCCTCAAAGTATTAAAGAATTTCGTAAACGGGATAAAGGTTAGCTAAAACTAGCTTAGTAAAAAGTTTTGGAATGATGATGATGGTCGACTGATTTGAATTGCTCGTGCGAATGAAGATGTTGAAGACATCGTTTGCAAGTGTGCTCAAGTGCTGAGGAGTGCGCTTTGTGTTGCACGCAGTTCATCACTAACAGCTCTTCATTGTTAATATGGTGTCCTCTTATTGAATGACCAGCCCACGACCACTTCACGCAACCATCCAACTTGTTCAAATAACCATCATAGCATGGAACAGCTAGTTGGTCTATGGTTTGATGGTTCAAATAACCGTCATAGCATGCATGAACCAGCTATTTGGTTTATGCTTTGATGGTTCAAATAACTATCAAAGCATGTGTCAGGTAGCTGCTTTCGTCTATTCAATTTGTCTCTGCCCGCTTTCTGTCATCAGTCTTTGTCAGTGACAATCGACGCGAGAGAGATGTAGGCGTAAGTAAAACCGGTGTAGTGCGTGCCACAACGATAGCACATTTTGCGCAGTGGCGACTCCACCCTTTCATGCCAGTCGTTTTCATGAGCTGCTGTAAGTAAAAGGAATTCATGGTTTTACTAATCGCATTGCTCATACAAATCTTATACTTTGTTTGCCAAGTAAATCGACTAAATAGTACCTGAACCCGACGCAAAATGCAATCAAATTTTGTGCTGCTTGAACGTCTACAATCTATTCCGAAGATGACTCTAACCACTGAATTTCGTAAATCTCACTTCGTTAGCATCTGAATCGAAACTGCCTGAGAGGCGAAAAACAAACAGACACACGCGCATTACAGACGAGATTTTGGTCAAAAATATCAACGTTTGGGTTAGTTTCCCTCTTTCTAAATTGTCTACAACCTGATATCATTAAAATTTTTTCTCCCACTAACACTGCAACGGATAATGAAATACGTTGGTCAGCTGATCATCTAGCATGGTGTGCTCGTGTTCGATCGTAACATAGCGTGAGTCATGGAATTATGTACGCTCTATCTCGCTATGCTCCTCAAGTGGCAACGCACACCATATGCATAAGCATAGGGCGCGCATCTTACGACAACGCAGTTATGAACGTTTTAAATTTTCTGCGGCTTCTGACGTCACTGAACGTTGCGGCAGTTTGCACATTCCATGATCTATCTCTTTCTTTGCGGGGTTGTAATCAATTTGGTAATTTTTTTCCATCTACTATGCTCGATGATATTTAAGGTATCTTTTATTACTAGGCCATCTAATTTTTGAGGAAATAGGACAGCCCTAAATGCCGGTATTTCGGCTTAAAAATTCGGTAAGTTAGTTAAATCTCAAGTGGCAACGAAACTACGCGCGCCAATAAGGGTTTCTGAAATTC
>JPKZ01002486.1:581414-592563 GCA_000803305.1 Toxocara canis | reverse complement strand
AAATGGACTGGTCTGATCGATGAATTAGCGAAAGGCATATTACACCAGGCCTCTGGCACGCTTTCTTACTTGTATTTCTGAGCAATCACTGGGGTTTTGGAAGTGGCATTATTTTCAACACCATGCGTACAGTTTTGGTAGCATTGATGAGCGCCGATCTTGACTGAATAACAGTGGGAATGGAGGTAGAGGAGTGGAGGGAAGCTTTAATGACTCCATCTTCAAATGGACCGGGTTTCATAAACTGTCCGCAAACAGTGAAAAGTCATGTTCTTACCGATATGTTCGATCTCAGCAGTCTGCTAATAATCCATTTCAATGTGCTCCGACATGTTTGCGCCTTGACGAAGTTGCAATTTGCAAAAGCGAGCAATGGCAATGTTGTGTCTTTGCCTATGTCAGTGTTCGCATCTGTCTGTCTGTCAGGTAGCTTCAGCTTGAGAAGCATTACATCCACGAGCACCGAAATTGTTTGGAAATACCGTATGGTTCTCTGCTTCAATCGTCTTTTGCATCATTAACTGCATCGAAGAGATATCTTGGTCGGTAACTGTATTCCCCTTGCCTCGTCTCCACTTCTTCCTCCACTCCCTCCCCCCCTCTCTCTCTCTACGGCCCCCTCGACGTCATTGTCATACCATTGGACGATGAGCACGCACAATTTTTTGGCTGTGAATCATAAACACACATTAGTGGGTTTTAAAAACGGCTTAATTTAGTGACAGTCTAAAATGCATGCTTATGCTTTACCTTTTGATGGCTGCTTTATGACGAAACTAGGCTCCCCAAACAATATGAAACGGATGGTTGATCAAATATATTAGGTGCAATTTGCAATGCAACTTTATGCTCGATTTTATCGCATGAATAATTGAAGTGATTTACGAAGAAATCGCGATCACGGCGCATAATTATTTCGCTTCAGCGCCCAATATTATCAAGTCGATAGCATGTTTAATTTAAAGCCGAGAATACACACGTCTGAATGATTGTTTGTTTGTTTGTGAGTGGAAATTTTGTCCTCTCATTTCTAGCGCACTCCACATATATCAATTAGCTCTTCAGAATATGTACACTTTCCTATCCGTACCACTAATGTGTACCGCCTGTACCGTTTGTACCGCACTTGTGCCACATCGATCCTTTTCTAAGCACTCATTTAGCTTAACCACTTGCAAACGTTGCACTTACAAATGTTCATGAGTAGAATGGAAATGAACGCAACGAAGCAGATTCAATAAACGAAGACATTCTGAAATGGTCTAATCGATAGCGCGCCCTATGGTGCGTATAGAGAGAAACCGAGGATGACTTTTATTGTTTTGGAAGGGGTTTTAATTCAATTAAAAAAGCAGTGAGCATAAGGCATGCTTGCCAGTAATCGGACACCATTTAAAGCTACTAAAAATGCCAAGGGCGGGCAGTAGCTCAGTGGAAGAACTCCCGCTTCGTATACGGGAAGAGCTGGCTACTTACCCGTCGGATCGCCAGCAGGCTGATCACCAGGCGTCCCGAAACTGGTCAAAACAGTCAATCATGCGTGGGCATGGTTGTCAGCTGCATCGATACGGGATTCGATGAAATTACAGCATCCCTTTGCATAGATATATATATATATATATATATATATATATATATACAATGCTGTCCTAACTTTATTTCTTCGACTTTTATAATAGATGAAAGCTTTTTGCTCTCAGTGGGGCTACGGAAGTGTCATAGAACCCTGAACTTGCTGAAAGTCTGAAAGACCTTTCAGTGCATAAAAAAGAAATGCCAGTGAAAGATTTGGCTGGAAAAATCTATGACATTATGAGCTCTTACGATCGTCGGACAATGCCGATCAGCTGCATGAAAAAATGAACAATGCATTACTGAATCCCATGCTCAAAGAGCATTACCTGCCTATATGTGTTCCAATAAACAGTCATAACGTCATAATGAATAAATATTTAATTAAAATACATGCTGAGTATCAAAGTAAAATTCAGTTTGCAAAATGAACGAGTAAAAGGCGAGCAAGTATGACAAAATGAACAAGCATAATACATGAAAGTAGAGACATAACAAACGATTACAAAGTTGCCATCAAATTTTATAAGTCTAATGAATCAATTCGAGCGTTCATCAACATAAATTTGACAGTAGAAATTCTACTAGGGTAGAATGGCGAACCGCTTACTTAAAATTTGATTACGTTAAGCTTCGTGTGCACTAGCAGTCGGCTTGCGCAGCCGCAGAAATAAAATTAAGCCAGTCTCCTATGCCCTCAGATTCTGAAACATGCATGTTTCACTGCTTTCCTACCCTTTCTGATAAATTATGCGATGTTTTTGCACGCATTATCCACTGTATTATCATCAATTCTGTTTTATGGTGAGCATGTTTTCAGAAGGGAAATGAGATCGAATATGAAGACGGGAGAGAGAGAATGGATGAATTGGACGATTAAAAAAAAGAATTTGAATGTCTTTGAAAAATTGGCTGGAGGCTAGCGGGTAATTGGTATTTTCCAGAGATTAAATTGACGTTCCTTCAAGAAAAAAACTGCGTTAATTTGGCATTTCCCAGAAGTTAAATTGAGGGTCCTTCGAAAGAAAAACACGTTAACTTTCACTTCATCAAGACTGAACTTTGGTTTTTTGAAAGATCGCCTCGGGCCGCTATACTTCCACCTTCATGAGTCATCCAAATTGAACAGAGACTACGCTTCGCAGCTTTTTTGAAGATGCTGATGCCGCATAAATACTCACATCCGAGAAGAGAAAATCAGCAGCAAACATGGATACTTCGGCACTAAATAACCGTTTCGTGCGTGAGAGGTAATGACGTTACTGGGGAGGAAGAGGGTAGGGAGAAGAGGAAGCAGTGAACATGTGATGTTCCCTTTCTTGTGTGTGGCACTAGGTTTACAGTTACGCCTTCCTTAAATGCGGTGCTTCAAAGCATAAATGGAATGCAGCCAAGCATACAACCTACCTTCCTAAATGATGCTCTCAAACTGGTTTTGGTCGAGAATTCTGTTCAGGTGAGAGATGCGACTAGTCCCTACAACATCAGCATCTGCCAAAACCATTACCACTCTATTGTACCCTTCATTTTTTCCATCCACTTCCCGTAAGAGGGTAAAGGGGAAGGGAGTGGGTAGATTATTCACAACCGCATGGGATCCTTATGTAGTCCTCTT
This sequence comes from Toxocara canis, assembly GCA_000803305.1. Classification (NCBI taxonomy): domain Eukaryota; kingdom Metazoa; phylum Nematoda; class Chromadorea; order Rhabditida; family Toxocaridae; genus Toxocara; species Toxocara canis. The sequence continues at coordinate 589,376 of JPKZ01002486.1, read as the reverse complement.
TCTTTTTTGATCCCAGGCGAGCTTCATTTCACCAAAAAAAACATTCTCGACGACATTTCTGACACAGGAGCATCAGTGATTCAGGGCAGCCTTGAGCTATGCAAATACTGTACTATAACGTCAACTGAATGGATGGAATCTCTTTCAAAACCAGCGCTTCAGTAGCAGTTATGAAGCAGATCTTCACTCGTTTTTCTGCCATTTCAGTGCTTGCAGTTATACCTTCCAAAATGAGGCGCTTCAAAATGTAACTGGAACGCGACTAAGATGCTCTTATAGAAATGAACTGCGGCTAATAGAACAGTCCACCGAAACTCCTAGAAATTCTGCGCGATTATACGCATGCTCATATAAGTATGACCCGTGAGCATGCTCATCGACTTAAACATAAAACATCGACTTTAAAACAAACTCGATGCGATGTAAAGGTCTGCCATGCAGTATTTCAGAACAAACGGTTTTTCTCTTCTATACTATACTAAAGCTAATCTCACTGCCATCTGCCTTACTGAAACAAAACATCATTGTTGCAGCATGCTTTGCGGCCGAAATCAAGTCGCTAACCCGTCATTCTCGAGATGCTATTTGTTTATATGACCGATCCAAAATATGTGAACTTTATCTGAATGAATGAGCCAACGACAACTTTATCGGCTAAATGACTTCAGTGATCGTAATGGCAACCACGATAAGAAGCATTAAACGTTAAAACTTCACAGGCACATCTCAGTCATATGGCCGATTTCAATGCATCACTTAGTTAAGGAGAGTTACCTAGTTAAGGAGATGATACTTAGACGTTCTTTCTTTAAGCGGCATCTACTGCCAATAGATTAGCTCTCGAAGTCAAGAGCGGAAACACAGATTATTGGCGTCAATAAAACGCATATTACATCATAATAATTTTTTAAACCGTTTATTGCCTGCGAGACAATTCAGCGTCTGCATCAATCATTAATTTCCTTTAATAGCCTCCTAGCAAAATTCCGAAAACTGCTGGCGCACATTGAAAGTCAGAAGGTCAGAAATCATCACTGCTACTCGCTCTATACCGTCCTCGTTCACACTCAACCCCCAAGAAAAATAAACTGTTTTAAGTAGACTTTTTTTTGTCCAAGATGAGTGAGGTGATTACTGCAAATTTGAAGCAACGGCTGACAAACAAAGAGACCAAAGATATTAGAGCAGAGGATGTACTAATTTATTTCTTAACCGCTAAAACAAACAGCATTAGCCGCAAACTGCTGAAGAACTTTTCTAAAAGTTCCACTGAAAGCACTCAAAATAAGTTCTCTTCGTACTAAAAAGCAACTAAACATTTGCTTGCAGCTCTCCTTTCACATGTTCTTTTCCTTGTTCTATGCTTCCAACTCCGATCTAGAACCTTAAACGAATTCTTTTCTTCTAAACGAATTTCGTGTTATAACAGAATTTTCGTAACAGATAAAACAACTGGATCATAAAAACAATTTCGCTTTCTGCTCTTCATTCCTTACTGACATCACACATTAAACCATCAGTTGGCTCTACATTCATCATTTGTTAAGATGATGGAAGTTCATTGGCCTATGCCATATAAAATCCCGTTTTCATATAAGAGAAAACCAGGAGTGATAAAAAGAATGATAAATAAACTGCTCACCATACCCGTTGGCTAGTGAACAAATGGCGATGATAAAGCAGCGTTGAGAAAGCAACAATGACTGGAATGAGCCGCTTCTAAACTATACAGCTGGCTGGAATCCTCGGCGTGCTGTTGATAATTTTTCACAGAGAACACCCCGAGAAATTGCTTCAATCTTTTTTTTTGTAAACTGAGTTTCTCCTCACAACAATTTTCCGCCTGGTACTTTTTCAAAATCCACCTTCGAAAATTTATATTTTTTATCTTCCTGAGAGAATTCTAAACGTTGGTTCAATATGTTCAAAGGCCGAATGAATTGTTGGACTAATGCCATTACTAGTTGGATATTAGCCAATATGGGAATTTGTTTGGAAAAAATTAGTAAGCATTTCCAAAATTAAGCACGTAGATGTAGCTGATAAAAATTTTAAACTAGGTCAAAACTTATTTAGGCAAGCAAAGCGATCGAACAGAAATGCGAATCGAAGAGCACGAAGAGCATACTACTCATACGTTTGTTTATTTGACCATACTATGACTCATCGATCGCCTCTGATCGCTGCTAGCAATTAATTTAGCCACACAATGAAAAAGACACTCGTATAACGCTTAGAGATCGTCGAAACGTTCTAGCGCACAGTTCAATCAGCATTTGTATTTGCGGCTCTTTTTCATTTTCCTAAGACCATCCATATATCCACGTTTCATATGTGCAATCACATAAAGTGAAAGAATACGCCATGTTGCGGTCGCCTCAGCCTTCTGCTTTTCGTCCAATCCACTTAGTGAAGCGATATGAGCGGCAAGCGAAACCTCCATCGCATCCTCAAATTATTATCATCATTTATTTCGCTGCAAAACGTCATGCTATTATTGTCAACTATTGAGCACAATAAATTCTGATCGTTTGGTTTACTAAATATGATAAAACAAGTATAGGACGTGCCCATTATGTTGTGGTGTAAAAGTTGGTTGCATCATAACGTCTCATTTATAATTAGCTAAGAAACAGCCAAAAGGCGATTTATGATCACTACTCACAACATTGGCGATATGAGTTTCGCGATCGAAGGGATCGCGCTTTAAGTGCATGCCACAGCAAACTGCGATTTCATGGAAATTCCGTGCCGAAAGTTAATCTACGTTCACTCTTCATTTTAACCATTTAATTATTGTTTGGAACATAGCCACTGCCCATCCCTTCCCTCTCCTTCACATGCTCGTTGAAAAACATAGCCGCAGATTTTTACTCGAGAGAATACGACATCGGGAACCAATTTGGACTTTGTTATTTCTATGTAGTTGGTGCACACATATGCATATAGGCATTTTTTTGTATATCTGTATGATCCATATATCAGCTCAAAAAGAAAAATAATCAGAATGACAGTATTCAAGATAAACAAGTGGGGACATGTGCTGAAGGCCCGGCATGATATACGCATTGGCAACTACACTGGAATTCATCAATTCGTTGCAAACAGTGAAAAAAACTTTTGAAAAATTAAACCGAACTGAACCAAATCAAAAAATTAATCAAACTGAAAAATTCTTTTTAAAAATTTAATCGAACTGAACTAAATCAAAAAAAAATCGGACTGAAAGATGCTTTTTAAAAATTGAGAAGAAGAATAAGAATAGTCTTTATTCACATGAATAAAGAAAACTGCACATAGCAGTAATGTAAGAAGGCATATAACATAACGGTTGCGACACTAACGCAATTATACGGGCATACGAATATGCGAATTGTAAATCAAAGCACATAGAGAACGAAAAATGAAAGCATCGCACATAAAGAGCAAAAATGACCAAAAGAGTTGCACATTCGTAAATAGAAAAAGCAGAATCATTCAGCATAATGAAATAGGCGATGCTCTTAAATTAAACTGAATTTTTCGCAGTAAGCTCACAGAACCCTTGATGCGCTTGAAATAACTCATCGTTAGAGTGCAACAACTAGGAATTTCAGTTAACAAACAGTAAATTTCAACAATACTGACGAAACATTAGAAACTGTTGTATTATTATACATAGATTAACAGTCCCTAAAGTGCAATTTGAGAAAGCTCGATGCTAAAATTTTCGCAGTGCCGAACTGAACGTAGTCGTTCCGAGTTAGATAAATGTTGGAGGAGGGTATTCAAATAGAAATGTTGCGGCTTTATACATAAAGCCATGCTTGCGATAGCTCTGAATGTAGTTTTCGCAATTTTTCAGCGTTCCCTTATCGAGTAACACGGAAAAACGATTCGGCATATTATGCAACTGAGATTCATTTTTACGCGATCGGGGCCGCTGAAAAATACAACTCGGCCAGTCCTAAAATGTCAGACATTATTTTTCACCTTCGTCTGCTCACAGCTGTCTTCGGAGTCGAAGGGCCGATTTGAAACTAGGCACTGGAGGCGACTCTACGAGTAAATTATATTGGCCACATTTCACTCTAGGTTGAGCGGTTTTCGAGACGAAACGATCAGAGATGCAGATGAACACTCATATAATGTACATAGACAAAACGTCATGATGTGTTTTCCAAATGCGAATTTGCAAAGCGCATAAAACTCGTTATTAAGAAATAATTTATTCATCGCCAGTGTACGAAGTGTAATTCAACAACCATTCAGCCCTTCTTGCAGCCCTACATCCAGTGATCAAATTCATTCAAATATTTCTTCGGAGCAGCGTGACCACTTCAGTAAGAAGATGCAAACAAAGTTGGCTGAGTAGTATGAGGCGTTCCGCTTATTCTTAAGATCGATGTAAGTTGTCGAGACATAAAAGCAATCTGGCAGTAAGCGCACGCATTAGCTGATCGTATCCAGCTAGTAGCTTCAATGTTGCTAGCCACTAAGTATAAGCATTGACTGTCTTCGCATGTCTATTACAAATACTTCCTCTATTATGATCCTGCGGTGAAATAGTGCGGCAAATCAAGATAGTGCACTCAAATTTGGTTAACATATCCATCCAAAAGATGGGGTCCGATAAAGTGCATAATATGAGAATCTTCATACGCGATCGCATTCTGACTAAATTGTAGGCGATTTCTGGCACAAAATGCTTCATACTGAAGTGCGTAGTGTTTGCACTACGCACTTCTGCATGCATTATGAAATGAATAGATGGAAATCTTACTGTTGCGCGCTAAGAACACTAATTACTAATTTGCGCGAATTTTTTGTTCATTTGAACTTACTTTGCTTTTCGCCCAATCAAAGCATGTCTTAGTGTTTCACAAACTGAAACTATGGTACGGGAAAATTTTTGCAAAATTTGCAAAAGCGCACGTTATTGCAAATTTTTGCAAAATTTGCCGAAAGCGCGTGTTTTGTAATTGTATTTCTGACGTTAGCTTTGTGAAACAAAAGCATGTCTTAGTGTTTCACAAACTGAAACTATGGTACGGGAAAATTTTTGCAAAATTTGCAAAAGCGCACGTTATTGCAAATTTTTGCAAAATTTGCCGAAAGCGCGTGTTTTGTAATTGTATTTCTGACGTTAGCTTTGTGAAACAAAAAAGAATAAGCGATTTAAGTGAAGGTAAACCAAAAAAATAAGCACAAAAATTTCCCTTAGAGCTCGTTCATAATAAGTAAAGGAAAGTAATTTGCAAAATTCAAATTGTAAGTCTTCATGGAGTTTATTTTCAGATTTGTTTGATCCCGTTCTATGAAATATGCTCATGGAACAGAACGTACATACGAGGAGTCAATGAGTCGACCGCTGCAGCACTAACTGGCGCGTGCAATAGTAGCTGAACCCCCAATCCAAGTACAGTTGTAAAACGCATTGTCAGGGTAACCGCTTGTGACAGAACAATACTGGGTCGTCAGTGGTTCGTCAAACTATGAACAGATCAGAACTAGCACACCCGAAAATATTCATCAAGGTCTGAGCATCCGGAGTACTCTCCGCTCAAATTATTAAGCAACAGAACGATCATTGCTTTTTCTGTAGCAACAGGTGCTTGATACGGCTCATTCGAATGAAAAATTGGGATGGTTGGGCTCGATTATTTGAAGTATTTTTGCGGAAGCGCGCCTAAGGCAAGCTTACGCAAGCGACAACCCGATTTTGTTTGTTTGAATTTTTTCAAACAAAAGCTTATGAACAATGAAATACAGAATTTTGATTTGTAAAAGGAAAGGAAATATCGAAAAAAGATGCCATATAACAAAAGCAACGAAGACGAATCGCGAATGTGAATATAATCGAACTCGTATAAAATTATACGATTATGAAAAGAGTCATGAGACGTTTAGAGACAACCAAGATTGACATCATGTATGCAAATCGATCAAGTATTACTGTTGATGTCCAATTTCATAAGATACTCTCATGATTCATGTTGAGAAAAATTCATAACTCATGGCTGAGAAACGCTTTAAAACACTTTTACAACTCAACCAATTAGGAATGCTTACGAGTAGGAACGGGAACACTATTAGGGAACAGATAGATGAATAAACTTACAAGGAAAATATCCCAATGTTCCGGTACAAATCCTCTGTGAGCGTATATGCAATGCCTTTCACCAATGGCATACAACAACGGCGGCAAATTATCCATATGATAAAGATTTTTGATCGCTTGAGATAGCGTCTAAAAAAACAATCTACGCTTGTTCTAGTAAACGATCGCTACTTCCTACTGTTCGTAATGTTACTGTTTCAAAGATTCAGAGATCGCTCGGACCTTCAATGCGGTGTCTTAGTGTTACTGAGATGCAAACTTACGCCGAGCACGCCATTACCATGGCTGTCTTAGCTTGTTGTTAAGTATCACCCGCTAGCTGGGCTGTCGGTGGTATGGTGGGAAGCAGCTGGGTACGAAGCGAGAGCTCTATCACTGAGCTACTGCCCCCGCCCGTAATGTGTGTGTCGAGAAAGGGTAAAACTGACACATCTGAATCAAAAAAGTGTTTTGAGCACGGTAAATCGCCATTTTCACTTTTGACACTTTTCATCACCATCTTTCCTATACTCTTCGACTATCGCACTATCACTTAAAGCGATAATCGTTAGCAGTTAAACACAAGTTCAGTCCCTGCATAGTTCTAATTAATAAAGTGCCAAAAGATAATGATCGGCTTATTAGTAACACTGAGTGGCCCCACGTCCAGGAAAATACGCTTAGAATATATGCTACGTTAATTCAAAATACCACAATCGAGCTTTTGGCCCAAAGCGGCTGTGTAGTGGCGATTTAGAAAAGAATTCTGTTCATCTAGGTGGCCTACTAGAAGGATTCTTCTCGTCAGAACAATTTTAATGAAAAAGCAAATACTATTCCTAATATATACCACAAATAAAGACCACATTTCCTACACAAAACCAAATTGATACATAGCTTATTGAAGACGACGGTAAAAGCAACAATCAATAGCGTTACCTGCACAAATTTGAGTGCTTGTGATCTGAATTCTTTACTCTCCTTCCATTTGTCGCCGTATATTAGCAGAAAGGGAAAGAGTTCTTTTGCTTTCGGATGTGTTTCGAATATATAGCTGTAAATATTTGTTCCAAGCTGATAAAGAAATTCGAAGTCATCGCTCCATGTTCTCTAAACATATACAGTTTTAAGCGAGCGAAAATGGAGCATCATAGCCAGTCACTTAAAGCATTTATAACTGCATAAAATTTATACTCTGTTTCCATCAGCTGAAAACATAACCGTTCTATTTTTATGGTATTTCAACGTTCACAACGTTTACAAAGATTTAACTTTGATGCACTTTAGTTTGTAATCAATGTAGTTCGTAGTCCTCCATATGTATTGCCTGTGCAATGAGCAGCTATCCACATAAGATCATCTGTGCATTGCATAAACCTATCCATGCTTACGGAACTTGCATAATATAAAGCCTGCACTCCTGTCACGCAAATTTTCCAGTTAAAATTATGACTAAAGTGAAGTTGCAAATCCAGTGACGAACTGAAACCGTAGCAAAGAAATTTGCTATAGCAGCACAACTATTTTTTAACTTGCATAATATATGTCCCAAGAGGTGGTTATAAAGGATGATAGCACCTGCTGGTTTCATGGGTGGGGGGGAAGCGGATCCCAGAATATATCAAAAGATCGCCAATTTCGAAGTGAGGAATCTCGAAAACGCCCCCAAAATTTCGAAATAACAGCAGAATCTTTTTTTTGCGAATATAAGGTGAGATAGCCGTCTTTACTGCTTTGGAATTATAGGTGAAATGGGCAGAGCCAGAGGAATTGAGAAGGGTGCCGAAGGAAGAGGAGGGGGTTCGCCATCTCCTCTCCTCCTCCCCACTCCTCCCCCCCCCCCCCCCCCCCCCCCCCCCTCCCCCCCCCCCCCCACCCCCACC
>JPKZ01002486.1:513328-577843 GCA_000803305.1 Toxocara canis | reverse complement strand
TGGGGATGGGGGGGGGGGGTGGGAGAGGGGGGGGGAGAGGGTGATAGAGGAGAAAAGGAGTTTAACGTTTATGTTACACATTGTCCAACATACCCTTCAGCAGCAGATAACAGCACCAGACCGCAACATAAGATCAGCGTGGTCGAAAAATAAAAAGTGCATTTACGGATTAACAGCACTTAAAATGATACTTGTGAGAACAACTAGCGAGTAAAAACGCCAAAATAGCACTCAATGTATTTGAGTACAACTAAAGCTGCAAAAGAATACCTGATAAACCAAAAAATATTTCAAATCAAAATTTACTCACTTAATATTGTTTTATTGCTGTAAGAACTGCAACGATTTAGTAAGTAAGTTTCTTTTCTTTTGCTGAACTTGGCGTCTTACAATAGAATCTCGTCATCGCTACTTATCGATCATCCCGGTGAGCATTCTGACAGATATATTCATGGTTTTTATATGTGCATTACTTGTCGTTTAATTTAGGAGAAAAAAAAACGAAAAACTGAACCGTCTGATTGGCTTCTTATTAATTACTTTACACAGAGAAGCCCATATTGAAGATGGCAGTACGACAACTACTGCGTCAAAGTCACAACTGTATGGCAGAATTTGCGTTCTGATCGTAATTAATAGAAAAGCGATTATGTTAACAAAAAAAAAAAACAAATGCATAAAGCCACGATAATTCGTTTTGCTTTTATAATTTTGCAAAATTTCACCATTAAAATTTCTTTTCTACTTTTATTTTCCGAAATTTCGAATTTTCTCCACTCAACAATCCTATATAAGCTAGTAGACAAACCATTGGAAAAATGAAAAAAAGAGAAACATTTAGGGAAGTGCAAGACTAAGTAATGAGATGAAGTGCATCATGAACGTTCATTGTGTTTGCTACAAGCCTTTCGAACAAAAAAGAACCAGCAAAATTAAAAGTGGATGTGACGAGAAAACGATGCCGAAAACTGATGTGCACACAGTGAAAAATGAACTTTTTATGTATAAATTTTGCATGAGTCTTGTAATATAAAAGTATCGCCGGGTTTATTGTAAATGGCAATAAGTTATAAATTAAAGTCTTATTGCTTAATATATTGATCTCGTTCTCTTGTGTTTCATCACCAAACAAAACAAAACATCGTTTGATTACAAAAAAATCCAGAATTTTGATTCAAAAAATTCCAAAAATTTCAGAAACAGAAAAAAATTTCCACAAATTTTTTGCGCATTTTCATAAATATTCCATTTTTCTCTTGTCACAATTGCACGTACATTTATTTACGTTTTAGTACTTTGCATAACAATAAATTTGCATTAAAATGCTACTGTATCCTCAATGAGTAGCAACGTATCCTATATCTTTACGGTGGTTCTGGGTATGCATCAGCTCTTCCTTCCCTTCCCCTTCACCCCCTTCTCTTCTCTCATTAGAAAAGGGTTGTAAATGTGAACTGAAAATGGCCAACTACGAAAACGTAGACACTATATAAAGGAGAATTACGTAATAAATGCATGCAACTGCATACAATGCAATGATGCAGAATGCTGTGACTGCAAGAATGCTCATCGCATGCCATTTGCACTATCGTACATCGCTCATCTGTGCTAATTGCATGTGGTATATGTAAGGTCGATGAAAACTGTTCATTCTAGTTGCTGAACGAAAAACAACGAAAACCGGTTCTTTGAAATGGCTTTTCCCTTACTCCTAAATCCGCCTCCCCCTTTACGACTACCTTTTTCCCCATTTCCTTTGTTAGCTGTGATTGATGACGCAAATGTACGTGTCAAAAATGTCAAGACATATCCTATTAAATGTAAAAGTGCGCTCAGTAAAACAAAAATCTTGGCGATAGAAAAAGTAAAACAACCCAAGGGGAAAGCAATATAAGAGACCCCAAAACTCTCAGAAAACAAGCATACTTTAGATACTGCGCTATGGCTATAGAATCGGGCCCCCTATCATTATAACAGCATTAGCCTTGCGCTGTCACTGCGGAGATCTTTATGCTGGATGAAAACTTTCATTCGTTACGCGAGTTGAAGCCACGAGGAGACAATTTTGTCTCTTACCGATATCCCTGCCGGTTACCTTAGGAATACAGCGACAATAATCGCTTGTAGTCAACCACTGAATGCTAGTAGCATTACTGAACGATTTACTAAGTCCCAGCAACCATCGTCCCTAGAGGACTAATTCGTTACAAAAACAAAAAAAAAAGGAAAACTTTAACAATTTAGTTCTTGCGAGAAGCAACAACTGAAAACCTGACACACTTAGTTATGGTCCCATTTGTGGGCTGTTCTACTGCTCTTCCATAAAAACCATCCAATCACAAGAGAAATGCAAAGAATTAAATTAGCTAAAATACGAATCATGTGCCGATTTGCTCAATGTTTAAGAGAGAGAGAAAGAGAGAGAGAGGGGGAGAGAGAGATGTCGCCAAGCTCATTAATGAAATTTCAGCATTTTTCCCAAAACAGCGTTGCTCCTGTTTCACATTGCTACCCCCTCGCAAGGCCCTCCTTTTTCATGCGCCACTATCGCTCTAATATAATCAGACACCGATTTTCAGTTGACAAAATATCTGAACAGGTGGGAATGCACACCAGCGCGTAAGCACGATGCGAGAAGCTTTGGCGACCTCATCCATCAAAACGACCCGTTCCATAAACTGCCCGAAAATAACGAAAATTCTTAATTTGAATAATCGAAACGGCTACACAATTGTTTGGCTAACCTGGCGAGCTGATTTGCTAATACTGTTACCAGTAAAAGAACGACGAGATCAGTTTTTAATACTTTCTGTACTGTCCATGCACATTTGAAGCATATAAGAACAGCTTATAAAAATTCTATTCATTTCAAACATTGAAAGTAAGAAAAAACTGCATCATCCGATTTAAAATCTTAAAACAAAAAAAGGAACGAGCTATGGATGGAAGACGATCAGCGATAAGTCTGACAAAGTTTTCGAGGTCGTCAGCTTCAAATACTTTCGTCGCCGATAAACGTGTAGGAGATTTAGATGGCATGTTTATTTGTCGAATCAACTGGGGACTGGCACGCACGATGCTTGCCCTGTGGAATTCGCAAACAATTTTATATTTGCTTTGAAAATGGCGATGTAGATTGCATTTAATTGGAAATCTCGAGTAGCTCGAATACTGTGAACTTTACTGCAACCAATTGCTATGGTGACATGTATAACGTCCCGGATTCTTAAGAAAAGCGGATGAAACCGAATTAGCCTTGAGAACAGAAAAAAAGAGTGTTAAAACAATCATTTCGAAAAATGAAAAGGCATATGCGAGTTTTGATTTATGTGATCACCGATCAAATAAACTATAAGCGGCAATAACTCTATCAGATCTAAGCAGGAGTGATTGTATTAGTTATAAACTTGTACGAAGGACATAAAATAACAAGTGATCGAGAATGAAATCTTAAGGGTTCAGAAAAATTGAAAAGAAAATTTTTCAAAATTCGATAGCAGCATATGAAAGGGTAACGAATGAAAAATGTGCTAAGCAAGCGTGGCACTCAGATAGCAGCATTATGCGCTAATTTAAAATCATTCTTAGTTTCATAATTTTTATTCCTATGGTGACGATTTGAATATAGAGAACCAGAAATTATGATGGTGGCACTTAAAGATTTTTTTAATTGAGCCAATTTATCAACCTCACCGTAAGCATAAGAGCGCCTATAACGCACTGAACACATTTTACACACGAGTGGCATCGCATACAAATTATGATATATACGCGCTTAATATCCAGCGCAAGTTTCATCAACAGAAAATATTTACGAACGGAAACATCACTTACGATAGCGCAGAAATTGCTTGAAACGGATTAGTTTGCCATGATGTGCGCACGGAATAGTGCGTAAGTACGTTCACGTTAGCGAGAAATGCCAACTAAGAAGCCTTATTCACAGCTATAAATGGCAACGTTTCACTATGCTGGTTTGCTAAACAACGATTCAGAAATGCTTATTGCACTCATATGGTGGTTGTAAGTGAATGTTTAGTTATGACATTCACGTATGACTCGTGATTCACGCTTCAGCTAGCTTTCCCCATCTCCCTAGTACCCGTAGGACCAAAACTTTCACGTCTCACAAGCCGATCAACTTTCATTACTCGTCTAGAGGCTTAATACGGTGTATCAACCTTAAGTAACCTTTAGATTCATCTATGAGTAAAGTACCCTTCCGGATTCCATGAAAAATAGAGCTTACGAGAGACTGTTCGAGATAAAATAATACATGATCTGTGAATTAAAAAAAAAGGATCCAAGTGCATCGTACAGAAAATAACCGGTGCTATGTAATGTATGCTCATCGATCGTGGAGAAGAGCTTGTAAAAATGAGTGTGATGGCTTTTTCTTCAAGGAAGGGGAAAAAAATGAGGTGTTCTAGATAGTAGGGTTTACTCACTCAGTTGCTTAACGCATTTTGAATCATATGATAGAGTGCGAATCCTGACACTCGATACAAACGTAGAGGCAGCCAAAAAAAATTTTCAAAGTGAGGGAGAAAAGAGGGTCAAACTTATCATACACTCACCAAATGGACTACGGATAGAAATATGCAACCTCTTAATGATAACCTCCAATTCAGTCGCCCTTCAAACGCTTCAAAATACATTCCTATAATCTTTTTGGGCAAACTTGGTCAACGCCAGTTACTTTCCTTCCGTTTGAATGTTTTTCTAGATTCTTAACATGAGGCGAAAAGAGGATGTGATGCTTCATAGTACAATTCTCGCATCTTGAAGCAGCTAAATAAACGGGTGGTTAAAATTAAATATACAGAGAACCCCCATGAGAATGGCATAGGTTTGAGTAATTGATCAGGTGACGCACTCGACCTTATAAAGTTCCGGTTTTTCGGATAAACGCTTCAAGAATAGGCGTTGTGAAATGCCGTCACTTCCTTGTCGCTCCTTGCACAATTTATTGCACGGAATGTTGCCTGTCATTTGTAGTGGCTAGTAGAGTGTGCATCTGAAGTTATCGAAGTTGATTGACAATACGAGACTAGCACAGCTATCTAACCAAATCGTTCGATGTAATGCGCCGCAAAGAGCACGTCCATATCTTGAGACGTACAAGCGAGAAACTAAGAAAGAAAGTGAAATGTGAAGGCGAGAAGAGCAAAATGATGAAGCGGAAACGTTGTGTTTACGAGCGCATGCAATTATTACTGTTTTGACTTCAATTATCATTATAAGCAAACCGCATTCGAATTACTCTTTTCTCTCGTAAACATCCACTTCGAGCTGACTAGCGTGACTGATTAGCATTGAAAAGCGATGCGATGTACATTACAAGCGACACAGAACAAAACCAGACACAAATGTTATATTTGTGTCCTTCTAATACTTTAAAAAACGCAAGCCATCAGGATTCGTATTTTGCAGTTTATATTGCCTAAACTTGCTCGAAATGATCGAAACTTTCAAACAGAGAACAGAAAGTTCATAGTCAGACGAGCGGAATTACACCTCCCAACGTTTTGAGACTTTACCTGTTGATGAATAATTATCCTAAGCAATAGCGCCTAAATTTTCAGTTTCATTCTCTCCATGCTAGTTACATCTTTGCTAATTAGGTTGCTAATAGCTAGCTGAGAAATCATTTAAAAAATGTATTTGCTCGCTAGCTACAAGTCTATTAGGAACAATCCTAATTTGTTTTGTTTCGTTTTTTTTACATCACACTCACCGTTATCGACGTTAACTGCCTCAAAATACCGAAAAAGATGAGACGAAACGCAGATGTGTATATCACGTAAATATTCAGGTTTCACAACGGTCGAAAAATACGGTATACATGGCTATTCGATGTTGCTGCTGAGAAGGCAGAAAACGATCGAGTGAAGATCGGGTACTTCTATTGCTCTCACGATCTCCATCTTTTAAATAAGAATATGATCGAAAATTTTCGTCTTTGCTTTTGCCGAAAAATGAAAATGCACCTTCCATTGTAAATTAATAATCACAGAACGTTGCGCAAGAACTGAAATGGAATGAAAGCTAATCACATTTATAAGCAAATATTTTTTCTCACCAAAACTCCCAAACATATAGATTATCACTCAGCAGCCTTAAGTCCGCTTACATCTCGCACACTATCATGTGTGTCATGCATCACCTATACGATCACCTAAATGTTGTCTTATAAAAGAAGTCCTTTCATTAAGGTGCATAACTCTTCCAACATGCCTATAAAAGCATAGATTGGTGCTGAAGTTACGCATTAGCTAAAGTAAATTTTTGCTTAGAAACGTTAAATGAACATAAAATTGAATTGGAAAGGATAGGAAAAGTTAGAAAATTGGAAAATTGGAAAAGTTGATCGGAAAAGCTAGATTTCTGCTGTGAATTTCTCCTCGTTCCACAAAAGTTTACCGACTAAAAAATCGTGCACAATTCAACTTAAAGAATTTCTTGGAAATAACAAAAAAAAACTCAGTGAGTCCCATCTACTGAATTCATAGAATCAGCTTGCCAGTACGTGATAGGCACCATAATTTGTACTATAATCTATACTGAAAGGTATCTCCAGAAATGAGAGCTCAGATCTAGATCAATTTCGCAATTCACATATAGCCTCACAATCAGCAAACATCGATAAACTTCCCCCAGTAAATATGGATCAATTCTTTTCCTTCTCTAACTGTGATGAAAACTATCTCAGATATTTAATGGAAAAAAGTTCTAAACAAAGTGGAAATTTTTAACTAAAAAGGCTATTAGCGTAATGCACAACTATACGATTCAGAATTTCTCCACTTTCACATCAGTAAGTTCTGCAAAGAAAAGAAGCGATAGAAGTAGTCATTTTGTGCTGCACCGAAAATTCGTAACCATATTCGAGCATATGAAAACGTCATCTAGGAATCGCTAATGCCTCTGTTCGTTTTCTTACTCAAAAAGTATGCTTGACTTCATTTAAGCTATATGTCAGCATACTCTCCCAGCAACACCTAGGTAACCAGTAACACTAATTGTTCCAAGCCTCAGCGTACGTACAGCTCTAGCCGAATTATGTTGCAAAAATAGCCACCTCATCTGAATTCATTCGCCATTAATAAAGCGAGTGGACAAACAAGGCGGCTGTAGTTCAGGCAATCTGAAAAGCGATTGCAGTCAGCGATATGAACCTGGCTTTTAATTAGCTAGCACAAATGGTAGAGGGGAGGGGGCAGTTCTATATAAAAGTGTTATGAGGGTTCGATGAGTGAGTAAGCGAACGGCTTGTTACTTGCATTGCTATCACATGTCGGTAATCTCATGAAAATTGTTTGGCAAAGAAAGAACAAACTGATGAATGAGACGGAAAGTAAACAGAACCCCTTTCGTCAAAGCCACTGAAACAAAAGCAAATTAACTACACAGCCTCTCTCGCTGAAGTTAAATTCAGACTTTCATGAGCTTAGCGACAAAATAAATTGCCGCACTTTTAGCTATTGATACTGTGACCAACCCAATCCAGTCTTCATATCCAGCCTCTCTCTCTCTACATATATATATATATGTATATATATATATCTACCATATATATATATATATAAATATATATATAGAAAACGAGGATTCCGAAGCCCGGTCTTTCCCTTATTTACTAGTAGAAACTTTATTCCTCTAACAAAATAAAAAAACGAACAGAAATAAAAAGAAAACAATAAGAAATGATAAAATAGGCGATTATGATGACCAAAACCAAGTGCCAAATGAACAAAATAAAGCTCGTAGACCCCCCGACGGGGACAAATGCTTTAGCCGTCTCGTGAGCACGCAGAAACATCAAACGCTGAGAGGATATAACTGGGAGGTGTAATCCATAAATTATTGTCTCTTAGTAACACATATACATAGACAACCTCTCGTTCTCGCTGCTGAAAACGTTAAAAACAGTTACATTGTCACACCTAATAGTTTCGATAGGCAGCAGCACTTCGATATTCCAGTACGAATATGACTGTGCAACGAGCACAAATTGATCAAGATTTCAAAAAAATAAAAACAAAATTTGCATCGCAAAACATCTCTGCATACTATAATGAACTGCGAATGCAGTAGAGACAGTTAGTTTTTCCCAATACTGTTAAATACATAATACGTGTTGGGTTGATGCGCATCACTATTTCGAGACAGTCGTCTTCCATTTGGCGATTTCAAACTCTGTGGAGTAGTACTCGGTATATTTAAAGTATATTTAGAGAAGTGATGAGGTCAGCAATGAAACTGCAATATCGTATAGAGCGATTTTTCAATAGGTGTCGTTTTAAAAATTGGTTCGTTGTCATAAATATTCAAAACTAAGATTTCGAGACAGGCTAAAGAAAAGGTCGACGACCCTCAGCCTATGCAGTCGTCTTATTATGTCGCCAACATCAGCGGCTAATTTCGATACCACTGTAAAAAAGAACATCGTAATGCTTTTTTCTCGAAAAAAAAAAACGTGAGGGTATTTGTCTTAATATTTTAAATGTAAATATACTTGAAATGTACGTCCTTGGTTTCAACTACACTCAACAAGGCATCATTGAAGCTATCATGTGAGGGTACGAGTATCAGAGCAAATATGATCGATCGACTATACTGAAATGGCACGATTAATGAGGTTGCAGGCGCGTTCATAGCAAAACCTCATTACGCTTATAATTTGCCATTGTCTCTGACAACTCTGCACGTTAACCTTGCAAAATGAAAAACTCAATCCGAATCACGTCAATTCCATAATCAAGAAGCCTCGACAACTTTAACTGACCTCTTGATTGCTTATACGGAGCAAGATAAAAAGCTCCGAAGAAAAATTGAATAAAAATAAAGGAAAATAGATAGTAAATAAAATTTTCAGTTTTTTTTTTTGTTATTAAAAAAAAAAAAGGGGGGGGGGGGGGGGGGGGGGGGGTGCCGGGGGAAGCGGTGGAGAGTAGAGGAAGAGAACGACCGAAAATTTAAAACTTTCAAATAGAGCTCTAGTGAAGTGTTTTCCCCTACCTCTCACTCTGTACGCCAATGTCGCAAAATATAAATTTCAACCATTTACATAAAACTTGCCGAATTGTTGTTTAACGAAGTATTTTTGTGGATGCCAATTTCGTTAAGTTCGTTTATCTTTGCAAATAATAAATGCATCTGGGGGAAGCTAGAAGATATTTTCACCGAGTTTTATTATTTCATTCATTTTATAACTTAAGAAATAATCGAAACAACTCTGTAATGTCACAAAATTTTCCACATCAATCAAGTTGGAAGAAAATAAGCCTCTTAGTGGGGCCTTTTGAATGACAACAGTCGATTCTTTAAAAATTATAAGCGTTAACACGTTAGCGATTTCTAGAGCGCTCGTATGCGACTGATCTATTGACTCCGCCTCGAAAATCGAAAATAAGCTACAAGACATCTAGCCACATAGATTTGGAACAGTAGGCAATTTTTTCGAAACGGAAGAACGCATGACCGAAGATCACCACAATGACAATTATCTTCTGGTTCTAAGAAGCCGAAAATCGTATGAGGACATTTTTAGTCGTTGGCATAACCGTTTAACATGGAAGTGGACGAATACGTGAAAGACTGAATATTGTGCAGTTTGCGCTCATGCATATCGTCCAAACTAAAGTTTTGGTCTCTAAAATGACTACAAAGACGAATATCATGCGAAATTTTACATCATAAATTTATGCTTAATATTCCTTGTTATATGCAAACGAAGGTTGCAATTTGAGAAAATGAGCAAATGCATAAGTGTTGCTAAATTGGGCTGTGTGCAAAGCATGACCGTACACACAAGCTAACTAGCTTGTAAGAGCTTTCATTATAAATTGATACGTGCGGTAGGCTGCTTATCTCATAGTATATAACATAAAGAGTTGCCTAAATAAGTTTTATTTCGTTAAGCTAACACAGAAAATGCTTAAAAAGATGCGAGAATTAAATCGGAGAGTTCTAGCGATGGACGACAGATCGCCTTCAAATATTTTTGCGTAACCTTTCAGGTACCCTAACTATCTTCAGTGAGTCTCATCCAACAAATATCCCTTTCTACGTCCTTACGCTTCATAAATCCTAAAAACTATAAACTTCTTGAACTTCAATGTCCCATGAAAATGAATGTATGCAGTCTGAAGAGCCAAAAAAAAAAATGTTGTTTTCATTATCGTAAAATAAATCATAAATTATTTTTCAACGCTGACCCTCTAGAGTGTAGGCATTATGCAACTTATTCAGTAAAAATAGCTATGCCTAGTGTTGCCACTTATTCAGTAAAAATAGCTATGCCTAGTGTTGCCACTTATTCAGTAAAAATAGCTATGCCTAGTGTTGCCACTTATTCAGTAAAAATAGCTATGCCTAGTGTTGCCACTTATTCAGTAAAAATAGCTATGCCTAGTGTTGCCACTTATTCAGTAAAAATAGCTATGCCTAGTGTTGCCACTTATTCAGTAAAAATAGCTATGCCTAGTGTTGCCACTTATTCAGTAAAAATAGCTATGCCTAGTGTTGCCACTTATTCAGTAAAAATAGCTATGCCTAGTGTTGCCACTTATTCAGTAAAAATAGCTATGCCTAGTGTTGCCACTTATTCAGTAAAAATAGCTATGCCTAGTGTTGCCACTTATTCAGTAAAAATAGCTATGCCTAGTGTTGCCACTTATTCAGTAAAAATAGCTATGCCTAGTGTTGCCACTTATTCAGTAAAAATAGCTATGCCTAGTGTTGCCACTTATTCAGTAAAAATAGCTATGCCTAGTGTTGCCACTTATTCAGTAAAAATAGCTATGCCTAGTGTTGCCACTTATTCAGTAAAAATAGCTATGCCTAGTGTTGCCACTTATTCAGTAAAAATAGCTATGCCTAGTGTTGCCACTTATTCAGTAAAAATAGCTATGCCTAGTGTTGCCACTTATTCAGTAAAAATAGCTATGCCTAGTGTTGCCACTTATTCAGTAAAAATAGCTATGCTTAAACCAAAACACTTTTACGACTCAGATACACCAATTTAAACGCTTAAACCTTGCATCTTTACTTATTGACCCCTAATATAAGTCCTTACCATAAAACACTGCTAGTCTTAACGCTCCGTCGCTTCAACTTTCCTTAATATAAAAATTGGCACATTTGAATTGCGGCTTTTTTTATATTCTAGTATGCTAAGCAATCAACTACAAAAAACCTTAATCCTAAACTAGTAATTTTCAATCGAATGTCAAAAAGCTTAGAGAAAGGTTAACATCCAAGTTCTTTTTTTTTTCCGAAAGCCATCAAGCATCAAGCAATCTGCTAGCATATAACGATTCGAATGCCATTTGGTAGTCGGCTAATAAGCAATGAAAGACGGACTCAGAATTAGGTCTTCTATGCTTTCAGTCTTACATGGTAAAAATAAATTCTTAAACACAGAAAAAAAAAACGTTTTGCTAACGGCGTTTGCCGCAGTGCCAATCTCATAGCAAATGTGAACATTTTCTAAAATTCAGCTGTAATTTATACAGTAATCTAATACCACCACTTGTAGTAATTTAATTGTAATTTGCATTTGAATTCCGTAGCATCTGCTCATTAAATGACTACAAATGGCTCAACTGTTGAGCAACTTGTAGTAATTTAATCTACAATTTATCGTTTTCTGCACTGAAAATTATAGGACCTAGACCCCTTATATCTCGCATTCATTTAACTATAAAAAAGTGCATACAAGCATATATTTCCTATTTATTCACTGAAAAAAAGGTTCAGCCGATTGAAATTAATGAAGCGCCCATATCGTAGTTTCCTTTCTTGTTACCCATTATTTATCGTAGAGAATAATTGAATGACCAAGAAAATATGAGCAAACACTTCTCGATTAAATTCACAAAGTGCAAGCGATGATAGACTAGACGAAAACTTTGGTAGAAAGATTCTCTACATTTTTCGCTGCTTCACATTCATGCATCCGTCTTCTATGAACGTCCGAATTATTGGAGTGTTAGGTGTTAAACTTAGGTGTAAAAAACATTTACATTCTTCCATGCAATGATAGTGAGAAGTTCACAAAGTGGAAGTTTTTTAAGAAAGGTATAAAAATTCAAAAAAATTTCTTTCTGAAGACTTGCCAGTCGCTAATTATCTCTCTATCGAAATATTTGAAACATCTTTACGAAAAAAACTCTGAACTTTAACATAACTCAGTGTGATTAATCCCTCTAGAAGCCTCTAGGAAAGAAAAGTTGCCACTATAATTGCGCATGTTATTTGTCACTTTTTCAGAATCAAATGAGGGCTGACTACATTTCCGAATAGTCCTTTTAGTGTCATTTCTGAGCCTTCTTAAAAAAAGAAAAAAGAAAAAAAACGAGGTTTGATTGCGCATCCGGTCAACTTTCTTCGAGGCTTATTCTCGCTCTCTCATTTCAAACGCCTCTCGCAAAAAAAGTAATTGTGTGGCAGAACATGTTCAAGAAGGCGGCCAATTTTGTGCTTCGATAATCATCGTTAAGTCGACTAATTTCATGACATAATTAATGAATTGTTCAGTGATACACCAAAAGGTAGCATTAGCAAATTTTAACACTTCGCCGTGCAGTTTGTAAATGAATTTCCGTGGTACGCATGGTGGCAATTTTCTTTTGTTGTTGCCATTAGAGCATCTCAAAGAAGAAGAAACAATAAGAATAAGAGATATCAAAGAAGTCTCAAAGAAAAAAAAGTCAACAAATTAAGAAAAGCTGAACCGCTTTAATATCTCTTCTGTTGTATTACTTCATATTATAGGGATTGCTATCGTACTGATAGTGCAAAATCGTAAAAATATTTTAAGCGTCATGCGGAAGATAAAACATAACACCGTATGCGATACGATACGCTGGGAACGACGCCGGGATGTACGCATCTCTCGACTCATGAGGTGCCGGTATACAGTGCTACTCCATACTAATCAACATTCTATAAGACTCGTGGGTAGGTTAGGCCAGTTTCCGACTAACCATATTTCCAAGTTACAATGGGGTGGTCCCAGTGCATCTCTATCGCATCCTCAGGGCTACCTGTGGTTAAGGTATTGAGCATGAATTTGAAAGTTTTGGAAAAAGTGGTCAACCGTCATTGGTGGTTATTTTGAAAAGAAGCAAATGAAGGAAACCTCTACTTTCGGCAGTTAAAGCTCCCTCTTCAATAATGTCCCTATCCTTTAGCTTTTCATTTCAGTAAGCGCATTTTAATGAGTTTAACGAACATGATAATTTTATGAGTATGAAAGTACCCACACAATGGCACATAGTTCTTGAGTAGAATCAAATAAGTTGTATCGTATTTTGCAACTTCATTAAACATCTTCTTAAATCGGCACGCTATGAGCTCGGGGGTTCTATTAAAGGTCTTACTGTAGTCTAATAGAACTTTGATTAACCGATCCTGTAGAATCACTCAAAGGTTAGTTCATATAGAATTTTATGGATTGCAGACGAACATAGGTTATTCAATTCGGCTGCTTTGCTTAGTTATGCTCATCTTAGCAGCATATCGTTATACCCGTTATTATTACACCAATCTTCGACTACGGCCATATAATATGCTGCCACATTAATATGAATGTTCAACAGTGCATCATTTAAAAAAACTCATCCCAATGCGGCTGAGTCGTAGTAGCATCGTTCTTCGATCGCCTAACCAAATTTGCGATCATCCACTAGAGCCAACCCCAAGGGCAAACAACAGATAAGTGTGACAACATTTTTTTTAAAGTTGTCACATTCGAAGACATCACAAGAAAACGTATGAGTAGTACGAAGAAGGGAAAAATCGACAATGAAATTCCATAAAAAATCCGACGCGATTGATCGCGAGCAATTGCGATAAACAATTTATGGAGTAGCAAACGAAGTAATAATGTCTAGAAGTGGATTTAATATTAATATAAAGGTAAGGCTTAATTCAGCGCTAGAAATCGAATTTAGTTGTTCATGCAGCAATGGCATCGACGACAAACAACAGTCATTTAACAACAGCACTCTAAACGCTAAAAATTCAGCATTTCGCATAAAAATTTATGTCATACTGTAATTCACACTTTACATGTATTTTGCAACTTCATTAAACATCTTCTTAAATCGGCACGCTATGAGCTCGGGGGTTCTATTAAAGGTCTTACTGTAGTCTAATAGAACTTTGATTAACCGATCCTGTAGAATCACTCAAAGGTTAGTTCATATAGAATTTTATGGATTGCAGACGAACATAGGTTATTCAATTCGGCTGCTTTGCTTAGTTATGCTCATCTTAGCAACATATCGTTATACCCGTTATTATTACACCAATCTTCGACTACGGCCATATAATATGCTGCCACATTAATATGAATGTTCAACAGTGCATCATTTAAAAAAACTCATCCCAATGCGGCTGAGTCGTAGTAGCATCGTTCTTCGATCGCCTAACCAAATTTGCGATCATCCACTAGAGCCAACCCCAAGGGCAAACAACAGATAAGTGTGACAACATTTTTTTTAAAGTTGTCACATTCGAAGACATCACAAGAAAACGTATGAGTAGTACGAAGAAGGGAAAAATCGACAATGAAATTCCATAAAAAATCCGACGCGATTGATCGCGAGCAATTGCGATAAACAATTTATGGAGTAGCAAACGAAGTAATAATGTCTAGAAGTGGATTTAATATTAATATAAAGGTAAGGCTTAATTCAGCGCTAGAAATCGAATTTAGTTGTTCATGCGGCAATGGCATCGACGACAAACAACAATCATTTAACAACAGCACTCTAAACGCTAAAAATTCAACATTTCGCATAAAAATTTATGTCATACTGTAATTCACACTTTACATTCGGCGAAGAAGTAAAGCCCAATCTACATATATTAACGAGCTTTTCATCTAGTTTCAAAGTCATATATACGATCCGATTTAACTTTTTGCACACAAATCGATATAACAAACGGACAAGTTTGAATGGAACTAGCATAAATACCTTAACAAACAAACAATTAGACACTGTTAAAGAAAGCTCCTCTGGGCTTATATTCCGCTTTACTCTTCAACATTTCAAATCTATAAGTTGTTTTCGGTAGACGATTTATAACGATTATGGAAATGAAAAAGATCACTAAATGATCTTTAGCGCATTTATACTTTATTGCATTTCTAATTTATCTTTAGTTCACCAAAATACGAGTAGCACAATAGATTTGTTTCCCTGGTATTTATTCGATGTGTTCTCTATGTGTGCAATCTCTATGTCTAGTTTGTATTTAACTAACAGTTCAAGTAGTGTTAAGTAAAACTTAATTAAGACGATTCTAGAAAGTGTTACGAACTGATCTATCGAATGTAAAACTCGACAAATTTGAGACGTTTGCTCATTTGAGTTGATTAATGATTACGTTTGGATTCATTAAATTTCATCCTGAACGACAATCAAACGAAGTGTTTTTTTTTTTTGAAAAACGCTTCAGTATTCGCACGTCTGTACTTTTATTTAACCGTTGATATGCACTACTCGTAAAATGCGTGCGTTGATTCAGCTCATGCAGACTTTTCACTTGCGCCACCTCTAAGTTGGCACCAAAAAAGATGAAAAAGAAAAACAATTGGTTCCTCACTTAGCATTCAGATTCCACCGAAAAGTTATGACGGTTTTTTTATAGCGATTATGAAAATAATATCTCCAATTTCAATCAATGATGCTTAAGTACTCCTATGATACGCACAACTGAAATAGTTTGCTGATGTAAAAGTGAAGTCGAAAGAAGATACTTTTGGACAACAGTGTTTCGTTTGCAAGAACTTTCTGCGATAGAATCTCATTACCAAAGAAAGCATTTGACGAAGACCAGGCTCCTTCACTGGAACATCAGTGAAAACTAGGTTGCGCTGAAACTAGAAACTGTCGAGGATTCCTCGCTGCGTCAAACTTCTCCTATGGATGCCCCATTTGTGGTAACCCTTAAAACAAGCGCAATACATTTTCTTATGGGAAGTGCACTGAGACACTAAATTGCAGCAAACAAATCTAGTCTTGCTTCTTTGTTAGTTTCATCGATCATCAATCACAACACGCAACCGCTCATCGCGTGTTAAAATGGATAGAGGGAGGATTTATCTATTATCAGTAAGATAACGAAATTGTGTTCCACATGTTTTTCATACTTATAAAGGTTACATTTCCCTAAGGGAACTATGTTAAGAAGCAGAAAGCTGGAAGGAGGTGGACATTAATTTAGCGACGTACCATGCGTGTGAACGTAAATAGGTACCCACCAGTAATTACAAGTACCATTAAGTACTAGTAAATACCAAATACGTACCAATATCAATAGGAACACGCTAGGGGATCGTATCGCAAATCATACTCATGATTGAGGAGGTCATTGGTGAACAAATTTGTAAAGAGGAAACGAGTGGGCTTCCTTTTTTAAAGTTGGAAGTCTTCAAAATAAATATTCATTTTTGAAATGTTTTTGAGGAAGTGTTAAACAGACGTCATCACAAATGTTATATTCGGCCGTTCTAAACGGATTTGTAGCTCAGCTGTTTACCCACTTTGCAGAAAAGAAAGTCGATAAGAAAATTGCTAGGCATCTAGTAGAAATTACTCGCTACATGAAGCGATCATTCTTTGTGGTCTTAGCTGCTTTAAAACTATTAAATTTTTAATTATAAGTACGAATATTATTGTTAATATTTTTGCTCACTAAACATAGATTAAAAGGAAATTCATTGTGAAAAGACTAAAAATGTGCACAATATGTATATTGAATCATCATAGGAGATAAGGCATAAGGTGAAAGGTCGAGTATTTGTGCCCTCGAGCGCTCAACAGACTCAACAACCATGAACTTTTCCGGTCAAAAACGTTCACGTACTTTCATAACATTTGCGCCCTCTAGTCATAAAAATTCGGCGTTATCTTCGCTAAAGATATCCGGACACTTGTGCCGTTCAGCGCTCGGCAACGATACGGAACGAAATTTGCCTCTAGCACAAATGTTTCGACGTTTGCTATGCCACGAAAGTTCGGATAATCGCGTAAGCACTGATGGCATAGCATGCCAATATCGTTTTTAAGCAGTCAGTATGTCCTCACCTTATAAACCAAAAATTCAAATTGAACTCCTCAAAGAATCGCCACAAGGGAGCTCTTTTTCACTGCAAGCATGCGTTCGATAGTCAGGAAAACTAATAAATCAGTTGAATTAAACATTAAAAAAACCGCCGTTCAGTGCACGGAAGATGTGCCATAACATGGAACTCTGCTAATTCGCCCAAAATACGTGGTTTTAAGGTTCGATTATTCGCTTTTGTGATAGTAACGGTAGTGCTGGACCGAAGTATAGAAAAACTGGAAAATGAAAGCCAACAACGAAAGACTGACATACAGGTTCGACATTGTGTTAAGCGAAAAGGGATACCCTTTGGGACTTCTTAAACTAATTACCTATTTCAGACGCGCAGTTTTTCTTATCAGACAGTGTATACTTAAACCGAAGACCTGTCAGTTTTTTTCTTATCAGACAGTGTATACTTAAACCGAAGACCTGTCACTACCTAATCACAAAGACTATTCTCCTTTTGTTAAAAACTTATCAAAAGAGACTAAGATGTGGTCGGCTATTTGAATTGAGATGCTACTCATAAGAGGAACATGATCGTCTATTTGTTTAGTATTTATAGAATGGCAGAAACCGAAAAAAAAAACAGACATTCTCTAATGCGTTCTCGATAAAACGTTGAAAAATTCAGCTTAGTTGTGTTTGGCAGTCGTCGAATCATATGTTGGCAAATAACGTTTTCTAAAGGCAGATCACCGGCACGAAAATATTCACTAAGTGAGCAGTTGTTGATAAGCCTTTAATCTGTAACGTTTATTGCTCCGAATTTCTGCAACCAATGCTTAACCGACTAGAAAAGGGAATTTTTCATTGTAAAAAAGCATGCATAAACTTACCTAGCAACAGATGACGACGGCTGAGGCATAAAGAGATTTATTAGCGACGAAAACGCATGACGAGCCGCAGATGGCATCTTGGCAAACGCTGTGCTCATGGAACAGCTTCTGAAATTAGAAAACAATCAATTATATTAAGTGAGCGCTCATTGCTAACAAAAACGTATAGTAATTTCTGAAATCTCTGAAAAGTGAGCATAAAGAAATTTCTGAAATAGTAAAACATTTGTTCGTATAATTGCACTCAGATCTGTGAGTTCTTCCGAGCGATTTGTTGCACTGTCCGTTGAAGAAGCGCTCAAAAATTATTCCCGTTCAAACTTAGAGCAAAAGAAGTTAGCATCGACTAGGCTGTAAAAGTTGGTGATATTTTCGGGGCAAAAGAAAAAAAAGCCTTTTCTATTTCCTTCCTATGAAATTTTTGTGGCATAAAAGTGAATGCTCGAGCATGAGCTCACTGCTTATATTGTGATCGTTGACAGCGTGGTAGTGATTAGTATCGCATGCACAGTTAATTATCGCGTATCCTGAACTCCCGAATTTTTGCCTAAAGAACTGTTGCACTTCAGCAAGGCAAGAGGCAGCAATATAAGTAAGGAACTCCATACAAGGGGATGTGGACTTGTGCGAAGTAGTGCCTCGAAAAAAAAAACCTACGGATAACCGTGTTTAAGAAATCGTTTGCATAAGGATGAGGGGGCACCAGGTCCGGAAAAATTAGTAGAAGGGAAGGGAGGCAAAGACAGAGAGATGCGGTTTTCGCATTGATCCGCTACCCGCCTCTATCCAGAACTGGTCTGGCAAGGAGAAAGAATTTGGGATAGAGAACTTTTGCGCAATGAGTCGAATTCGATGGTACACCTTTCTTTAAATTCGTTCCGACCATCGCAATCCGAACCTGAGCGGCTATTCCGCTAATGCAACGCTCGCATAACAGCTGTAGTAAATATTTTTCTCTCTGTCGAATTTTAGAGGAACTTTTAAGTAATTAGTCATTACGAGATGTTGTTAGAAGCGCAGTAATCTAACAGTCTTCATAGATTCCTCTATCACGCTTTGAGAGTACTTTACGAAAACAACTGGAAAACGTGTCCAAACACTGGCCTGCATAAGCGCACTCGGCCGCTGCCTCACAGCGAATCAATCAATCGCCTTACAACTTATTCAGTCACATTCATGGCACCACGCATTATACCATTTGGAGCACTGTTTGCAGTCATCACAACCGCTAAAGCAACAAGGACTTTCGGAAATAGCACCATTTTTGCGACATGAACTCTGGGAAAAGAGGATGGTGCGATCAAATCAGCATCTTAAAAGATCTACAAGCATAGACGAACGTGAATTAACTTCTTGAGAGGAAACTCATCATTGCTGTCAAAGAGATGAAGTATATGCGCAACAGCCAGTATCGTCATTGTGAACTGCAACAATTCTGCCCAGCTCGAAGACCGTTGTGCGTATATAAGAGAATTAAGTTTTTTAAAATTAAGGAAATTAGAAAAAAAAAGAAATTAAAATAAAAAGTCTTCGCGAAAGCTATTCAAGGTATGGCTGTCTGGATAGTCGGAAAAGAAGGTGACACACATGAATGACGCGCAGAATTTAGCTAAGAATGTAGAAGCAACTGATATGACAAAGTCGATACCTCCTTTGCTTATGTGCCATCCTTCTCTCGTTCTTCCTGCTTACCTTGTATAGTGTTTCTGGTTGCCCACACTTATACCAGGCGTTGAAAAACGTGCTGAAACTACTGGTTACCCATCATTACATCCCCCTCTCCTCTCTCATTTTTTTTAAAGAGACAGCACAATCGCAGTACTGAAGCCTAAAGCATGACTGGCTGCAATGCTGTATTTCGTTGAAGGCTACTCCATACGAGCGTTTCGCAAAATCCGAGTGTCCACAACTCGAAAAACAAAAATTAAATGCACGTAAATGTGCAACTGACCAATGGGCGATCAGTTGTGACCACCGAAGTTGAAAGGTCACCATCCATACACTTGGTTAGACTAATCTGTGCCTAATATCACTATCGAAAAAAAAAGATTATGACTTGTTTGTTGAAAGTAATACCTGCGTAGAAAGAAAAGATTCACTTATGACAGAGATAAACACAAGGGAAAGCGGATCTATCCATTTAAAAAAATGGGTGCCTTGCCCCATATATTGTTTTGTCGTACGTCATCTATTGTTCTATATGTATGACTTCATGAATCCTTGATAACTCCGTTTGTTTTGTCTGCCTGCAGGTGCTCATAACAGTATTTTGCTAAGCGATTGACAACTTCATTTCCTTTCATTTGTGTGCTTGAGGATTTTTTTTTGTTGTTGAGAAAGTAAATTTTCATTAACGTTCAAGTACATTTTCATTATCGTGACTTAGACTACGCCAACGAAGTGCAATATCGTGGGTGAAATTTGAGAAACTAAATGGAAATAATTTAGGAATTTTTAATTGTGTGAAGCAAATTAAATGAAATGGAGCAAAATCGCACACACTTCATGAGTGCATCTGGCCCAATTGAACGTTCCGTTGTTTTAAATATTACAGCGATTGATATTTACAATCGAATAGTAATTAAATAACGGCTCAGAGATATGTTCGGCACGAATTTAAACTTTTTTTTGGCTCTTCAAACGTTAAAAATAAAATAAAACTTCCTCTTTTTACATGACGCAGTTTATGCAATATAATACACGTTCGGTTTACTTTCGTTTAGTAACTGCCTTGCTAACAACTCCCTTCTTTCTCCGCACCCTCAGATCCCTCTACCCCTCCTATCATTCCACAGTTCCTATCATTAAAAAATGCTAGCAACCAAGAGATATGGTAATGCGAAGACCTTGTCGGTTTTCAGAAATTTATCCAATTTATCCATAAAGAATTTCACAAAGTTCATTACGCGGAATTTCAAATCATAATATTTTCCATAAAATTTTCGATGGATACGATAGAAGTAGTGGATTTAGCAAAGCGCGAACAAGCTGAACGTTGAAAATGGATATTCGAGTTGTGCCAGCAGCAACGCTCATGAGGCTTCTACGAAAAAGGACAGCTTGTTTGAATTAGCATCACTGAAGCGACGGCTTAATTGAAGCTAAGCTTTACAGAAGGGACCAAAATCATTGAATTCCATTTTCTTGCTCCCTAGTGTTGCCAAATGCTTGCACGCTTCACAAACAATTCACATACATTTACATTGTGTGATTCACTTCTGCTTCCATATAAATTATATCGCCAGTTCTATATAGTTATCTTTTATACACAGTGTCCTTACTGAATAAGACAGATTATTCAGTTGTGAGTGCAAAAAAATTGCTTTACTCGCAACTGCTTCCTGATTTAATCTCCATTAAGCATTGTGAACGTAGAAAAGTCTTTCAAGAGTGATATGCTAGGATGGGAAGAAATGACGACCAACGGCTATATAGCATTCAAACACTAATATGCCGTCATTTTGCAGTTAGTGCCCTGAACAACGCCGCCCATACATTTCAAAATGTGATGCAGTTCATCGAATTCCTACTGTAACTATTCATTGCTGAAATGGCTATTTCAAACAGTATGGAAGTTTCAGGAAACGGGATGCTTCGCTGTGATGCTTAGAGAGTTAATGGACACCGTCGTTCTAATCGATAGCAACCCGGAATATTCGATACAAATTTTCAAGAACAGAAGAACCACAAGAAGGTGATAGTCTCGCATGATGTACGGACTTTGCACTATTCTACTCGTTGCATTTAGCACAATTTCGGATGAGGCCGATTTGTAAGGAATAAAATCTCCTAAGGCAGCTCGAATTCAATTGACGCTCGTTCATAGTCGCCAATAGAATCGCCTTCGCTTCACCACAACGTGCAACTCAGAAGCTGTGAAACAATGTAGAATTCCATGGAATGCACTCTCCAACGCATTTTTTTGCATTTTTACTGGCGAGTGTCTTTTGCATATTGGCATATTTGCATATCTTCTATTATCTCCTTTTCTACCATGCGGCTGACCGCATGAAAAGGACTGGAGGAGTATTACAAAGAGATGGCTCGAAATTGCCTAGATAGCACAGGTTACAGACTGTACCTCGTTCATGAAGTGTAAGAACGAAAGAGATAAAGACCGAATTTAATTGTAAGAACCGTTTAGGATAGGCGAGTGATAGATGCGACGCAAAAGATACGTTTGCGCAGCTCCAATGTTCATGCGTTTCACATCGAATTTCGGCTGTTCTATATCAACCAATCACAAAAGGATCGATGCAAAAACTTGCACTTCCTTAGCTCACCGCTTAAATCATGCATTTCAAGCGAATCATGACACTGCATGAGGCATGCATGGTTCATTATATGATGTTTTGTGAGAAAAGCGAATATGTGCGATCGTAAAAAGCTCAACAAACAAGTACGGCACATCCCATGCGGTTCGATAAACGAACGGTCGACTGCGAACAACAACAACGTGATATAGGAAGACACTTTAACAGAAGCAAAGGGGGATAAAGATTCTTGGGCGAATGAAACCTTAAAATGTATGACGGTGCACACACCCCGTATAAATTGCTGTATTACGCTATGATATATTTTTTTTTAAAAAACTGGAGGGCACGAGAAAATGTAAGTTACAATACTACTAATATAGCACACATCTAAATATGCCTGGTGGAGAGCACCACAACTATACAACCACTTAGATTAAAAGGCGAATTAAAAGCCAATAAGCTAGTATGTAAGCTGAATAACGAAATACGGAAGCAGGAGCGAAGTGCATAAACAACGAGTTAGGGAGATAATGAATGGACTCATTTCTGCTGTAAAGCCTGAATGATGCTCAGAAAAAAAAACCAAATAGGCGATTTTGCTTTCAACGATGAATCAAGTTCAATTTATCGTCATAAAATGTTACGGCTAATAGGCACAAATGATGACAGAAATTCACTTATCGTCGAATACAAATTTATTCATTAAGTTTCTTAAACTTAAGTTTTTGAAAAACAATTAAGTTTTTTTAAATTTAAATATTAATAAAAATTTGTTAAGTGATGTGTCACAGGAAATAAAGTATTAAACTTTCAAACATTTTCAACGGTATACTCCTTCAATTAAGCTCGAAACAAATGTGCATTACTGCATCAAGCAAAGGAATTCGATTATCCTCTTTGCATTAAGGAGAGATTCTCTTGCGGAGTTTTTTTCAAAAGGCAAACAGCATAAGATTTGCATGTGTAGTCTACTATGTAATCAACTGTTACAAAATTTGTTACAGTCGAAATCAGGAAATCAAAAAAATCAAACGGCCTTCTTGTTCAAATCGACCTCAATGGTCAACACCTTCGGTTGTCAAAACTTTTGACAGAAGGATTATTGACAGATTCCAGCGCAATGCAACAAAAAGGTCAAAAATCCTAAAGCAATAGAGCCCATATGCTCAACCACTGGTACAGTTAAGGATGAAAGTATTCCGTCGAACGTGCTGCTTACTTCTCGATTTGCTCTCACGCAATCACTCCACCTCTTTCACTCTTAAATACAACACGTCACCTCCGTAAAATGTCGTAAAAAAGTCTCAGCACTTGTTCAGTACTTCACACGTTTGCTACCTTAAAAGTTTCAAAAATAACAGGTCACATATGGATGTGGTTTAGCAGTATCGAGATCTTTAAATTACAATGATATTACTAGAAATTATTAGTAATGACATTGTAATTTATTGGCATTACTTACAGGAACTATTTTTTAAAAAAAGAATTGATATGCTGCTACACCATGAACAGCATATTTACCATTGAAATAATGTCTCTGCAACATTTAGGCTTTTAGTTTAATCGATCGTCGCCATAATGCCTTCGGGTATTCCACCAACCATAAGCCCTGCGACTTATGGCACCACAGTTTAAGTACGCCATAATGGCACACTTAGGCATTATGGCACACTTAAGTACACATCCCACCCTCGCCGGCCATTCTATTTATACTATGTTGAAGTCTAAAACTATAAAACAGCTCAATGTTGATAGTTGGTGCCTTGAATTTGCACAATAAACTTTTACGTCACATTTTTGTCGAGGTTTTCGTGTGGTACTACAAGGACATTAGAATAGCCGAATAGCCGATAGCCACTCGAAAATGGAATTGTCTGGACCGGATCTCTCGTAATCGAGTACGAATTCTTTTCTGATGAGCTTGTTTGCTTATCATCCAAAAAATAACCAACCATTCTATTTGAAAATCGTCCCGAAATGGAACGATTGATCATTTGAGGCAAAACTCTCCTTCACTAAACTGAGGAAATGGATCAGGGTTGGTGAACTTTAGATTAGACGACGAAGTGATCGATGATGTTGCTTCAGTTGATCTCAACAAATCAATGAACAATATCATCGTGAATCGTTCCTTCAGAAAAAAGTAATACGTCGACTGTAATGCCCACCCGCACATCAAACAGCTTTTTGGCAAACAACTTTGCCTCGTCTCGCAGTCATACTGCATTAAGTTCCGCGCACTAAACATGAGCTGGACCAACTGATCCTTTGCCGTATAATACTTCGAAAACTGTACCCACTTCACACATATTCACCGCTCTTGTGGCCCAGCAAGAAAAGCGCGTTTTATATGCGGCGATCGCTTTTCGGACATTGACGAAATCAACATTCGTATGCAAGCGTCAGTCTTCCGAACACTCAACAAAAGGGCAAGCGAAGATCGTCCAAACATTCAATAATCCAAAAATGGATTTGCTATTGCTCTGTGCTGGACTGCAGCCAAAATAAAATTGTTTAAAATTTTAATTAAAACCTAAACATCAACGAATCGTTCGCAATGCCTTGCAGTTCATCTTAGTAATTTGCACCAACATTTGTGCTGAAGTGTTGCTAGCTGTTATCTCTGTTCCCATTAAATTTCTCCTCTGTGAACTGCTTATGCAAGGTAACTCGTTACTTTCACAACAGCTTTAACTGCAAAAACTTTAAAGTTACCAACACGAAACAACTAGACGAACGACCAACGCACTCACACATAATTGCGAGTGCGCAACTGCTACACGAAAGTGCAAACTGTTAGATGTGATTAGGGCATCCTGAACTTAGAGAACGGCGAGAACAGAATCCTAAACAACAGTCGCATTGGATGTGCTAATTCAATTTTAATGCAACAGTAGCACTTCTTACGAAGTCAAGGAAACCTCATCGAAATCTTCTGGTGCGTTGCTGCAGCGTTAAAAACTAAATCAGCACTTCTACCGCAGCCTTCTTCTCGTCCTTCTTTGCCCCACCATCTCTTATTCTTAATTAACATTTCCTTTCTACTTGAGGCAAGGCCACTATCCAACGAAGGGTATGCTGATATTTTATGCTACTCGAGGCGAAAATGTTTTATCTATTCAAGCTTAGTTGTAAATGAAAAATTGTTTCAATGAATAAACGACTTCATGTTTTCGATAAGCGCTTATACACGTTGAGCTATACGACTGCGGACACTGTTCCATACGTTGTTAATGAACGAAAATTTTAGGCTATTATTATGTTGTCCTGGGAATGGAGCGAGCTTTTATCTCGTTTCGTTCTTATTCAATTCATACATTTTACGCGTGTCTTACTGAATTCAGAAACAAAAAATCAATTTTAAATAGCTTATTCAAAGAGGTGAACAGCGCAGGGAACTGCCCAACGCATGTGAGATTAGCAATCATCAAAGACACTATCGTATCTAGGCTTGCGAAAATTACACATCCCATTAATTCGGAAGTACTGTTAGTTTACATCATTTTATGGCCTATAAAAGTTTTTTTTTAGTTTATGAGTTTTGTAAAAGATTTAATATTTTCTACTAAATCTGACAAGTTCAAAAACGGCTCCTGTAATTTACTTCAATATTTTTTCACTTCTTCAATTTAGTTGTATAAAGCAGTAAACTTCAATGGGTAGCGCTCACTTCCGCCCATTCTAGTTGTTGTTAGTTTTGCTTCCGAAATGACAATTCTATAAATAAGAAGCATCAGCGATAGGCGTTTGTCTTACTTATCCCAAAGGAATCCGAGCAATCTCTAAATGAACACTTCAGATGATGTGTTTTCCGCCTTACACCAAAGATCACTTTCATATATCGCTGAAAGCATTCGCGCTTTGACTGATGCCGCCTTGTCAGTGTACTACTGCTTTCGACATTTATTATACGTGGTCGTTGCTCTTGGATTCTTTCGCTTTTGCTATTCCGTTGTTTTCCGGAAATTATAACGTTACAAAACAGCGAAAATAAATTAGCTAAACATAAACGTTTACATCGTCATGGTGCACATGAATTCGCCTATAAAGCCAAAAAAAAAAACAAAATTCGTGAATAGAACGTTGCTAAAAATGTTAAGTTGGGAATTTCGGAGAACATTCTAGACAAATGCCGGAGTTTCTAAGAAAAACTTTTGAGCCTCCGAAAAGAAAATGATGAAAGATGAAGAGATGAATGTGATGATTTAGTTCGCTTTTGTTAAAGATGAGGTGGATTTCAAGTGGAAGCAAACACGACCTGAACCTGAGGACACTTCAGGTATGCACAGCCGGATCACCCTAAATTTTTCTATATTTTCTATGGTCACGAATTCTATACTGTTTTAGACATGCTCCCAAAAAATATATATACACATATATTGCCCAAAACTTAAAGGCTATCAGAACTGCCTGAAATACCGTTTCGGACGGGCAAATTACCGCAGCCAAACGGGGAAGCCGGGTTCGTCACTAATGATGGCGCTTCCGAAATGTGTTCTGTGCCAACGCAGTTTGACGTGGTGCATCGTGGACATCTTAGCTGTTCGAAGAGCATTTCAACAATATTTTCGTCAAGGGTTATGAAAATATGTTGAGCGTACAGCTCAAAAAACTTTTCTCAATTATTTAGCCATTGTAGACTAAAAATTGTTGTGCTGTTCGGGGACTACGAAAATGAAACATCTTGGGTCACTTTGAAATTAGTTATATGAGGTGAATGAGCTGAACGGTTTGAGCGCATATCAAACTACTGTTTACTGGCTTTGTGTACACAATCAGTCAACACTGTTTGACAAAAGCAAGTGAATTAATTAATTGGCTTTGAACTTCCAGCTATATTAGTTAATGCCATATGACCATTTCGTTAAGCATTACCTAACACCTTTAATTAGTAATTACGCGTTACCCACTCACTTATTTTTGTATAGATCGAGTAGGCTAAACGTTTAATGAATCAGTTACTCAATTTAAAGTAATCTTTGCCTAAAATATTCGCGAAACAGTACTATCAAACTTGAACAGAAAGTGCTCCAAGACCGAATTATGGCATCACTATATGATAAGACCAAAAAGAGATGTGCAAAAATTTTGTCTCGCATAAAACGTTTGATACTATATTGTAGTCACTCCATAAAAAAAGGCCTACATATCATATTGTATGCATAAGGTTTATTCATAGAAGAGATACGTCATTCACCTAACATTTATATTCAAAAGAGTTGTTTTGTATAATGTTTTGATCTTCGAACACACACCGACTGAACTGTAAACAAAAACTGCAGAAAGTCCCCAACAGTACGCTATTATCATCAAAATAAGCTCATTCGTCCCCAAAAAAAAAGTTGTTTATTGAACTTGCATATATTGCAATCGTCGAAATTTGTTTCCGCGGTCCAACAACATTACAGTTTTGGCTTATTAATTAATCGTTTGCGTAAAACTAGTACAGAACTTATTGAGTTACTTCAACTTCATTGTTATTGATTAAGAGACACTTAATTAGCCTTTATGATGAACTTGTACGTCAGAACAACAGCAAACGGAAAACAACTGAAAAATTAAAACCGCAAATGCATTAATGCCTAATGAGGAGGTCATAAAATGATCCATAATATTTCAGCTTTTATTTGTTCGTATGTCGATGAGAAATGATAAGGAACCACAATGCGCAAATATGCTACTAAGTAAAAGATTACAACTGCAGTGTTCATTAAATGGTCGAACGCTTTATCTTAAAAGGTATTTTAAGATCGGAAATTATTTACTAGTAACAACAAGTGTTGAAGCGATAGAAACTCAGTGGTTCATTCTCTCTTTTCATTCGAGAAATTCAACAAAAGTTAATGTTCTTCTTCAATTAGATCCTGTACTCATTCGAGATCCGAAAAAACACGCATGAAATTAAGACTGCGCAGTTTCAAAAGAAAAAAGGAAATGCTCAGAAACCAAGTGGGGGAAAAAGCTTCCTGATTCGGCTAGTTGTGAATGACAGGTAGCACAGCCAACAGGAAGCTACAGCACCTGCAATTAATTCATAAGACTGAAAGTTTCCAAATTGTGACTGAAAGAAGCAGCACAAGATTTGAAAACAAATTATGCTTCACCTACGTTTTCAAAAAACGAACTTTATATACAGGTGATGTTATATGAGCAAAGTGTGCGCGCTTTTTAGATTGCTGAATGTTGTTTTTAGTATGGAAGCCTACAATACTTCACTTTATTTTTATGAAGTGACTATATCGAAGAAACGACCAATTTTTTCCGCCATTTCTAACGGATAAGTTTCTTTCAGCTAGGGAGTTATGTCGGGAGGGGCTTTTATTTAACGCAGTACATAGACGTCGAATTTTAGTTATAGAAAAGTTTAAGAAAGAAGTTGCATAAGTGCGGCTGAATGAAAAAATTCCTTGATGGTGCGACGAGTAGCCGCCATCAAAGAGGCTTCTACTTCATTTAATAGCAGCTGCATAGGTAATGACTACAAATATATCGTCAACTATCAACATCCACCTTATACAAGACACCTGGTTTAGCAGTTGCATCACTGTGCTGATGTACTCCTCATGAGCACAGCAAAGTACTTTTTGCAATGATAAAAACTCACATCTTACGCACCGCAGTGATGCTTTTAACTTTCGGTCATGCAATGCAAATCGATTCGAGCACTTAAGCGATTTTATTTCATATGCTATTTCTCCTTCATACATCCGGTTATTACTACTAAAAATGTCTACATCCACTCGTTTCATTCCGCAATCGATCTAATACGCTTCAAATGTGCGTTCAGTGGTATAAATCATGCGTTCAATAGTATGTCCTTCTGTTGATAGCTAGGCAGTCAAAGTTCGACTCGTTATTTTTCCTACAAGTTTAACTAAGTCAAATCCAAATCGAAATTCCGAGGACTCCTCAAACAACTTTCAAGTAATTAGTCTTTCAATATTTATTGTTTCTGATGTTCGTATCATTCTCAAACGGATATGGCAATTATTTGGCCCACGAATCCTCAGAAAAAAAAAAATTCAAAAAACAAACCTAAATGGCTGACAAGTGCATCGTTCAGTCGTAAAACGAGAGAGTGAAAAATTCGATAATGACTCTCGAATGGTTCTCATTCAGTCGATAATTCGACAATAATATTAGAATAGTTGAAATGAGAGACGAAAAAACAACGAATAAATCTTAATAGTTCAGCAGATGAAATCTGACTGTGAACAAGCAATTGGGGAGGCGGGCGCAAATAGAAAGACTATTAAATCAGCCTTAGTCTTGCACACTGTTTTGCAAGTCAAATGCGCTATCTCTCTAAAGTACGCGTTTGGTTTTCCATGATCACGGCCAAACAACACCATAAACCTACACATAACCCACGTATCACATGGGCACGCCCACCATACTCCATGCGTTATCCGCTCCAATGCTTCCAGCTTGACCCGTCCCTTATACCCAAACAATCAACCAGTGCCATCGGTTGCGTTTAGACAATATAGGCAAATCGTTCTTATAGAGAATAGTACAGTACAAACAAGCTGGAAAGAACGTGCGAAGACGAGGGAATTTTCGTGCAGGAACTTTTGGCATTTTTAAACCTGCCGAGTGGCGCCTATAAAGTGGATTTTTGTACTACCCTAAAGTTGACAGCTTCTGGCATAAAATTCATGATGAAAATATTGCGACGGCCTCAATTCAGCGAAAAATAATGTTATTATTCTGATCTCATGACCGACGCAGCAGTTATCCAGAAAGTCAACTCTACCGTTTAAACAGCCTGACCCAGCGATCAACTCATTCTGGCTTAAGCTCCAAAGAAAGCAGGTCGTTGCCATCGATCACTGTCAAAAGAAAGAATTCACTTACTGTTTAGTTAGTTAAAGAACTCCTGCTAGGAAGACAAACCTTCCGCATCCGTTTAAGAGTACTACATATGCTATACTGTGTGATACACTACAGCAACGTCTGTCTTAGAAAGTTGAAGACAGAGTGGACTGTAGAGGCATTTTAGATGCATTTTAGAAGCATTTTGGAGGCATTTTAGAGGCATTCCAGAAAGTATAGCAACTACAAGTGTAGCGTAAAAGAACACAGGACAAATACTGCAGAAAATAGTTCAAGAATTCGCTTTTTGTTGAGGATGAACGAACGCCGACTCATTTTGTGATTCTTGTGGTGATGTGTTTTTTGTGTCTCGCTGTATTGCAGCAACTCTCTCCTTCTTTTGTTAGCGACGTCTCAAAACCCGATGGCCATTATGAGGATAAGCTGGTGATAGAATATAATTGCTGCCAACGACACTTGTGGTCATACAAGCCTTTTGTTTTTCCCCTTCCCCCAACTTGTATTTGTCGAGAAATCGGCGGCGGAACGGTTGTACTAATGATCAGACATGGTTCAGCTGCAATGCGCAAAATAAAATGTATTTTTATTGCATAGTTATTGTAGGAAATAATGATTTATCAGATATTACTGATCATGAGTATCAAATGCTGTTAAGGAAAAATTCGATTCAACGGCAAATAAAAGGCTAACCCCCAATCTACATCTAATAACAGCGCTACGGACTGACACTTCTGTCCAAGCAGTTGAGATGTGCCATAATTTGAACGACTTTATTAAGTCAGTAACCCAACCAGCGATTCGTTTTGTCGTCAAAAAACGTCAAATTTATTTATAGAAGGAGCATCTTCGTGCAGCAAGCATATGAGTAGTGCCTGGATGCTCCATATTAAAGAAAACGGAAAAAAAAAACAAGAAATCCGCAATGTAATTGTGCGATGATAATCAAAGAATTTTATCTGCAACCGATGCTTGAATCTACAAGCTTTCAACTTTCTAAGCAATGTTCAAGTTGCCAACTTACTCTCGGTAGTTCTAGTTGCCAACTTACTACGGGCAGTTCTAGTTGCCAACCTACTATGGGTAGTTGTAGTTGCCAACTTACTGTGGACAGTTCTAGTTGCCAACTTACTGGGGGTAGTTGTAGTTGCCAACTTACTGTGGGTAGTTCAAGTTTCCAACATACTCTGGGTACATTTCGCTCAGAAATAAAGCATTATCTCAATAAAAAACTTTAACAATCAACTGCAAAATTGCCAATGATTCTAACTGGAAAAAAAAAATTTATCCGAATATTTAAGGTTTTCCACTTAGAACCATTGGCACTGAAAACATGAAAAAGTGGTAGAAGTTAAACGTTTAGGGCCCTAACGAACGATGAAATAGATTTTAGCAGCGGAAAAAAAATTAGGTGGGACCTTATCCACAACAAAACACAAAAGAATTTCCGAAAATGCTCTTCAAAAGTTTTCTCCCAAGTGAAGTCGAAGAGATCATCATTTACGCTCGTTCCCTACGAAACTAAACGGTTACAGCCACAATGCAAATAAACTGTACGTACAATAAGTTGGCGATGTGCCAACTTTGGAATATCTTGCTCTTTTTTTTAGCTAATAAATCGTCGCTTACTAGCTTTCGGATGGCCTGACAAGTGTAGCAGCCGTTTGCAGCGAATTCACTTTCATCTGTCACTAAGATTTGAATTCGATGCGGAGTTTTACTGCTTTATGCATCCGAGGGACATCCGACTCAAATACACAATCACAGCACATTGACCGAAACAGTGACCAAGTGGCAGCATTATGAAGTGTGTGGCCAATAACTTGACGGATGAGAGAAACAGATAACCATAGAATTGGAAGACGAGGATTGCTTTCTTCGCTAATCCTTATAACTTTTTACTTCCTCTTCCATTTCATACCATAGCACTGTCAGGTGATCCCTAACTAGTTGAACTCACAAACTGATTATTGCTTCGACGCTCGAGGAGAGCATATATTTTGGTTGTCATATGTGTTGATCTGTCCAGCAAAGTTTTTTCTATAGCATAATCCTTCTCTATTTTCTAGAGCACTGAGGTACTCTGAGCACAGTGAGGCCATCGACTGCGCTTAACACCTTCCATCAAGACTATATTTCATGCACCAAAAGGAAGAAGATTCAAATTTTGTCTGACCACAAAAAAAGACCTTCTCTTCTACAGAATAACCCCTCCTTTGAAGTGGGAAAATCCACAGGAAAGCTAAAGTTGGAGAGCGTAGCGAAGCTCTTAGGCAACCTCGACAAACTGTCAGATATCCCTTGTACATGTGGAAATGAAGTTTCCTGTCCTCGAAAATCGAATTACCATTTCAAAATTTTCTAAACTGTTGACATGTTTTAGACTGTTTGGAAGCTCGCTTTTAAATCAAACGTCATCTAAGTTGGGTTGAATTGAGGAGGAGAGTTATGAGTCCCCATTTCTTACGGTATTATTTTTGACAAGGGATCATTGTTAAAACAACTGTGAAACGTCAAACAAGTGAATGCATTAAATTACTGCTGGAATCCGCAACCTTCATTTTATTGTGCCGTCGATCTATCAATACGCAACAAGAATAATAAAAGTTAAATCTTGTAACTGTTTAAATTATCTATAGAATGAGCCAACAGTTCTACTTTGCTCCAATATTTTCAAATGCATCGATCACGACTTTAGACGATGGCGAGTAAGAAAGTTTGGGAATTCAAGGATATTCAGTGGCGTTGTTAGCAGAAACAAATAAATGCAAAAGAGGACCGCCGCTGAACATGTTTGCGTTCATAGATACGTTACAATATTTTCTTTTTTTTTCGCAGTAGCCGAACGTATTGTCATCTAATGTACCACAATTCTAGGCCATTTTTGACGGTATTTGTTCGCTTTCTAAATGAATAATAAATGAAAGATATGGATTAGGGAAACGTTAGTTGCGCTTATTATCTCGTCTCACTTTAATATTTATAACACAAATATGCACTATTGAAAAGACGCATTATTTTGCGTTAATCATGCTCCATGTATCCTATCAAAGTCTTGCAGGTTATCGCAAACGCATACACATCGTCCAATATGTCTCGCCGTTTATTGCGACGATAATGTGACGACTGCTCAGAGAACATTAAACACCACAGTTCGTTAGATTTTCCCAGAGTGACTATATTTATTGGTGCAGATAAATGATTTCGTTGTTATAAAAACTGTAACGTGATATGAGATATGACATTCACACAATAAAATCTCTTTTTCCGTAAGATATTAATACCTCAGTTCGTTAGATTTTCCTCATTACTGAGTCACATTCGAGAAAACTAATCAGTGAAGTGTCAACGATAATAATAGTTGGGCAATCATGTCGCGTGCATATGTTGGGACAACTATACAATGCTGAATGCACACAAAACCGATCGATATCGCCCTATAAAAGTGCAAAGCTAATGTTATGCGATGAGGAATGCGTATTAGCGGAAACTATTTCTATGCTTTTATGCGTTATGCGCTTTATTTGGACGTCCTATAGCTCATAGCTACTTGTGTTCGCGTGCTTTATGCAAGATCGGTGAGGCGGCGCCGGTTAGATCTTCAACTGCACTCAATGCCAGTAGCACAAGCCTACTCTCTAAGATGATGAAATTTTTGCATTTGTAAGACACCTGTAGCAAAGGGATCCTTAAACAGCGACAATTGCTCCTTTTAAATCTACCTTATAATATGCTACCGATCATCTCATCGTTTATCGTATACCGAAACAATCATTCCCCGCTTCAATTTCACTCATTTAAAGGACGACGCTCACTACAAATCTACATTGTTTTTCATCTCTATTTGAAGGAGAAAACTTATTTAAGTTCAAGCCGAGAACCTATATAAGTTGTGAATAAAAGAAAAGCAACTACGATATTGCTATAAAAGCAAAAAAAAAAACTACTATCAATACATATTCAACATAAGCGCTTTCTTGTAAGCACGTAAGATTTAGTGACGCCTTCAGAGCGACTAACTACTCCATCTCGAAAGAGATTGAGATCAACGCCTACACTCAACGAGTAGTGCTGGATGTCGTGTAAACAACTTAATTGACACTCAGTTCCGCTTGTGGTCGGTCGACGAGTTCTCATTTAAGGCAGGGACATCGCTTTGAGCGAGCTGAACTTGCTGATTGCGCTGAAACGAGGGATGTTTTCGTTTTTTATGCGAAATGTCAACACAGCATCCTTCCTTCATTTCCCCCCCCCCAATCCCAAAAAAGAGGCCAATAACTTAAGAAACTGTTGCATGAAATTATACAAACTGTTATTGGCTGTGTTAATAGTTTCACTAATTCGTATAGCTTATGTTGTGCTAAAAGAGAACGCAGATCGCAAAGATATATAGACTGGAAAATTTTCAAGAATTAAACGAAAAAGCACGAAGACGGGCGTTTCACGTATTTTGGTCCTTTTTTTTAAAATTCTTTTATGGATCTATCTAATCAGATCGGCACGTTCTTTTTGCGAAGAAAAAACGAGTAATTAAATAAATAAGTTCGGCGGAATGTTTACTAAACAATTAGTTCATCCCTCTTCTAGGCATATAAATCACAAAAGTACGAAATAGTGCAAAAGTACGAGAAAGTAACTGCTTGAAAACAAACTGAAAGGTGAACTGCTACTAAAAGATAGCCATTTGTTTATACTCGTTTATTTTTCGTTTACTTAAATCCTGCATGGCCTGGAAAACGCAAGCTTATTGAAAGAATAATTAATAAGCACATTTACTATTCATCAAATATTCACTCATTAGCTGAATGGAAAAAATTCTCCACGTTCCCACAAAAATCTCAAAATTTTCGGAACGCTTTCGTGGCTTTGTGAAGCTGAGTATTAATATATTTAAAAAATCCC
Organism: Toxocara canis; assembly: GCA_000803305.1. Classification (NCBI taxonomy): domain Eukaryota; kingdom Metazoa; phylum Nematoda; class Chromadorea; order Rhabditida; family Toxocaridae; genus Toxocara; species Toxocara canis. The sequence goes on along the minus strand of JPKZ01002486.1, from coordinate 542,886 downwards.
ATTCTCAATGCACTTTTTTTTTGCAAAATTTCCCGAACTAGCTCGACTCAAAAAATCTTCGCTGTGCGAGCATAGAGCGGCTCAAATGTGAAACTTTTGAATCTACCCATTTTAAAGAGATCTTTTTTAATGATGAGATCTTCGACTTAGTTTATAGCTAGGCCAAAACGATTTGTTAATATAGCATTGTGACACTCGCTGACTTAGGAAACGAGACAGTCACTCGTCACCCATCCACGCTTTTTCCGTTGACTGCTTTACGCCAACGTTAGCAACTACTAGAATATATCGCTGCTTTATGAGCCTTTCTGTACGATTAAAATGATTAGAATTGATTAGAATCGAGTGGAAGCAGACAACGGACGACGTAGAGAAATTTGCTGTGAGTTGTTGAACTTTCGTGGAAACAGTATTGCGAAAAACGTGCGATATATTTTAAAGGTGCCTCCGCTGATGAGCATATTTTGTTTGCAATCGTTCGTTCGTAATAAACAAACAAGTGAATAAATAAATAGATATATATACATATAGAAACATAAAGAAAGAAAAACTTTTTTAAGTTTGATATTGCTCAAAGAAATCGCTTAACTCCCTCCCAGCAAGGCGAACAGTAAACACATGTTGATGGCTGAAAAAGTTTAAACGACACAGAGACATGGCGCTACCATCGCTAATTTCTCTTCCCACTTTTCTACCTTCAACCGGAAGCTTCTTCAAAATTCATTACTGAATTACGAATGAGCGTCTCTGCATTTTCACTCCGTATACCAAAAAAAACTCTTAAATAACGCCCCCTATGATCAGAAATGTTGAAGCACTATGGAACGTTGGTCATAAAACAAAATGAGCTTAATTACAAAATAAGCGAATAAGTGCCTCTTGAAAGAACAATAACCTCCTTTTATGGGAGTCCACTCAATTGCGTAAATTAATTGTTCGTTGCTTCTACTTGGTTGATAACTAAACAGCTACAATTTCGAAAGAAATGCAGGATAAAAGAGTGCAACTAGTATTTCAGTGTATGAGTGAACAAGTTAAATTAGCGATAAAATGCAGCATTTCGTTGGATGTAGTGTACGCGAGTGTTGTATTCTAGAGGAAGCGATTTTTGGCCCTAAATGATCTTGTACGGTGACAAGTTGCCGAACGGATTCCACCCCGCAACACTTTGATTTAAAAGGCATCCCAATCAAAAACTAGAAAGATGGAGGATTCCTTTCTACCCATTGGAATATCTCATACATGCCTCATAAGTGAAAGGAGATCCTACGGAACTTCACTTTATCTCTAACCCTCATAATAATTCTCCTTCGAAATCCGGCAAAAAAATGTAAGGAAATGAAAAAAGGCGACAGGCAGTATGGAAGGAGCAAAGTATGATAAAAAAAGTCCGAAACATATTTGCCTGAGACCACATGTGACAGCAGCGGAAACTAACAACGACGATGTCGACGTTCGTCGTCGACAACGGCTTCACATGATTGAATTGCGTTCTTTCACAAAGTTCATCACTGACATGTTGACTGATCCAAATTTGAATAAATTCCGTCGAAAATATTCTTCTGATCGAGCATCATTCAGAAAACGCAAGCTAAACCACATCCTTACTTTTCTTTTTTTACTTGCATCATGCAAAGTTTTCTTGCCCGTCAAAATATTTGCTTTGTTGATATCGGTCCGTATGGAGGGCGCACCTCATGAGTTGTTCGTTACCTTGAGCTGAGCTCCGTTTTAATTCATCTACGTGGTGAGTTAAATCGGAAATCAACTCGAGATTTTAAAAAAAAAACTCATGAGATGCTCTCCATACTGGTATCAGCAACACATATATTTTTCAGTAAATGTTGTTTCGTCAAGCTAACCAAATATTTTTCGAATTCATATTTCCGGAAATTTTCCGAAGTTATTTTTTTTCCTGAAATCATCTGTCCTCCGCTCAAATTCATTTCCGTCCTTGTGTTCGACATTTCATATAAACTCACCTTAAATTCGGCTTCTCTTCGTAGAGGCCATTTTCTACAACCATTTCCTCATTTAAATTCAGTGCCATTCGTTCTTCAGCTCCCCACCTCTGATGAACGGAATGCTGCAAACTTATGCGTGTGCAATCAACTTTCAAATGGCACTGCTAGAAAGTGCAAACGAATGACGTCTCCCAGCCAAAACTACGTGAACTTTTAAAGTTCGTCCGTTCCGCTAATTTCACTCCAGCTTCCCCCTTCTGAAAGCTCGGATTCTAACAGAATTGTTCTCGTTGTGCAAAAGGAAGAACGGATTCGCGTGGATATTCTCTACTCACGACCTATTCAAGATAATTATACTCGTCAAATATTGGAAAGAAGCCAAATTATTTGGTGTATTGAAAGATGACATGAACGGCTAACGTTCGCAAACATTCACAGATGACATCAAAAAATCGTTTCAAATGTTTCCCGTTCTCAGATCGTTTTGTCTCAAAAATATTTCTTTCCCAGCTTTCCATTGGGAATGTGAATTCTTTTTAAAAAAATGTTTGTCTTCGACTGAACCTTATAAAAGTGCAACTGAATCTCAATAAATTCATTCGTTCATTCATACATTCTGTCTCGTCCGTCAATCTGTTCGGTTCATCTCCCAACCGACTTTCTGGCTTATCCATATCTTAGTCACACAAACGAAGTCTCATTAACTCTAAAATTCTAAAAGAATTTTATCCATTCATTTGTTGGTATTATCCGTCCATTAGGAAGTTCTTTCTTAAAAGAGTTATGTATAACTTTCAAATGTTTCCCGTTCTCAGATCGTTTTGTCTCAAAAATATTTCTTTCCCAGCTTTCCATTGGGAATGTGAATTCTTTTTAAAAAAATGTTTGTCTTCGACTGAACCTTATAAAAGTGCAACTGAATCTCAATAAATTCATTCGTTCATTCATACATTCTGTCTCGTCCGTCAATCTGTTCGGTTCATCTCCCAACCGACTTTCTGGCTTATCCATATCTTAGTCACACAAACGAAGTCTCATTAACTCTAGTCACACAAACGAAGTCTCATTAACTTATCCATATCTTAGTCACACAAACGAAGTCTCATTAACTCCATTCATTTGTTGGTATTATCCGTCCATTAGGAAGTTCTTTCTTAAAAGAGTTATGTATAACACATATTTTTAGCTTAACAGATATATTGTATTAAACACAGTACATATTTAGCTTATACGTAACACATGTTTAGCTTAACAGATATTTTATAATAGTTTGATTAACTCAATCGACCATTCAACTGTAGTGATTCTTTAATTAACTAATCGTACGCAAAAACAGCAGTGACACATGTACATGCAAAAACGCTAAACATCATTTGGTACACTCGCATGATACTCTCACAAACTGCAAATCAATCCTTAAGCCAACAGGTCTCTCCATCAGCTAACGAATGTTGGCAATTTAATGTTGCTCATTCACTGAGCAATGTTGCATGCTGCAGCACTCATAGCTATTCATGCAGAAACGTAACAGATGAGCCAACTTTACTCTACAACGTATCGCAAAAGACGATAACCTATTGTATGGAAAAGAGAAAACATCAGCGATCATCACTCTAGTTAGGCGCCCTCAACTTCCATTTACGTTTGCATGGCTCATCGAGCAAACGAGTTATACTACTTGTCGGGAACTTTCACGATTACTTATATAAAATTTTTATATTATTTTCTTTGACTACGACGGAAACGCATTTTTGCAGCAAACAGTTCGAAAAATATTCTGCAGAAGTGTTGTACTCGCCGGACAAGCCATTGCACAGTAAGGGGTCTTGCTTCCTCGTTTCTTTGGAAAAAAATGCTCAGAACGTGATCATGGACAGACCTTTTCATTTAACATGCGCACCTTATCCCACTTGGCTAGTGAACAGGTTAACCAAATTTGAGTGCACTATCTTGATTTGCCGCACTATTTCACCGCAGGATCATAATAGAGGAAGTATTTGTAATAGACATGCGAAGACAGTCAATGCTTATACTTAGTGGCTTGCAACATTGAAGCTACTAGCTGGATACGATCAGCTAATGCGTGCGCTTACTGCCAGATTGCTTTTATGTCTCGACAACTTACATCGATCTTAAGAATAAGCGGAACGCCTCATACTACTCAGCCAACTTTGTTTGCATCTTCTTACTGAAGTGGTCACGCTGCTCCGAAGAAATATTTGAATGAATTTGATCACTGGATGTAGGGCTGCAAGAAGGGCTGAATGGTTGTTGAATTACACTTCGTACACTGGCGATGAATAAATTATTTCTTAATAACGAGTTTTATGCGCTTTGCAAATTCGCATTTGGAAAACACATCATGACGTTTTGTCTATGTACATTATATGAGTGTTCATCTGCATCTCTGATCGTTTCGTCTCGAAAACCGCTCAACCTAGAGTGAAATGTGGCCAATATAATTTACTCGTAGAGTCGCCTCCAGTGCCTAGTTTCAAATCGGCCCTTCGACTCCGAAGACAGCTGTGAGCAGACGAAGGTGAAAAATAATGTCTGACATTTTAGGACTGGCCGAGTTGTATTTTTCAGCGGCCCCGATCGCGTAAAAATGAATCTCAGTTGCATAATATGCCGAATCGTTTTTCCGTGTTACTCGATAAGGGAACGCTGAAAAATTGCGAAAACTACATTCAGAGCTATCGCAAGCATGGCTTTATGTATAAAGCCGCAACATTTCTATTTGAATACCCTCCTCCAACATTTATCTAACTCGGAACGACTACGTTCAGTTCGGCACTGCGGAAATTTTAGCATCGAGCTTTCCCAAGTTGCACTTACGAGCCGTTAATTGGTTTACCAATGGCATAATTTTGGGGAATGAAATCTTCTTGCTTCTTGCAATTTATCTAAGAACTAAGCTGAGTGCTTACAATTCCGTGAAAGTGGGGAATTCGATTTTAAATTTTCAAGAAAATAACTTTCCGTTATTTGCGGAGAGCAGATGAAACCGGCTGATGTGATTAGCGCAGTCGCCTATATAGCGTATATTGTCTTAAGCCCTTGCTTCGCCTGTATTCCCATTTGTATACCCATTTGCAGATATGAAAAGCAACTGGGAATGCTTGCCGTAAGGCAGGTGCGATATGCACATTGACGACTCCACTCCAGCCAGTGAGAAATGAAACCGGACCTGCCAAAATTTGCCGAGGTTGGTGAGTAGGCTTGCAACTGGATGTAATCGGGGATCCTGTGGAGCATGTTATATCCCATCAAGTTTCATACCCCTAGCTTCAGTGCTTTCTCAGTTGAATCTACCACGCCGACACAGAGAGCTTAAACACGCAGACTGTCACTAACATATTTACGCTAATTGACTTCATTAGCACGCACGAATAAATCGACTTCAGGTCTGCCATTTTATCGCAGTGATGTAGAACAAAAAATGAATTTCAGTGGACCCACGAAAAATGGAATATTTGATAAACAGTGCACTGAAACTGGACGCCTAGGGAAAGGCTGTCGTCACGAAACAACGAAAAGCATTGGAAAAAAAGAGCCAAGAATGCGTACCAAGCGGCTGAAAGAATATGCGATTTGGCCAGTCGCCTCAAACCAACCGGTTTCACATACTGTTGCCAAAATGCGATAATTTGAATTTTGCCTCATTTAGTCGATCAAGCATATTTTCTGCTGAAGCTTCACTTTTCTGTGACGCTCAATAATGCCAGCCGACTGACACACGACTCGATCGGTTGAGAATGCATACAAATTTTATGCCTCCGCTTGAGCAGATATGAAATGCTCCGACATCATGCACAACAGGTGGTCGTAGGAGTAGATTATAAGCCCCAAATTTTCATAATTCCAGCTTCACTGGCTCTCTCGAGCTGAAGCTACCGCACAAACAAGGGAACACAAATACATACATAAGCACATGCACACGATATCATTATTAAAACAACCTCGCAAGTTTGTCAAATTTGTCAAAGCGAATAAAAAGACAATCAAAGCAGCAGTTCTTATCAAAACAAAACTCTCCGCAATCCATATTTGTGCGCATTTATCAGCTTGCATTTGCAAAACAGCTTACATTTGCAAATACCAGCTTACATCTATCAGCTATCAGCTTATCATCTTACATTTGCAAAAACTTTTTTGAATTCCTACGTTCAGTTTATGCAAGGGCGTGCGTGCATTTATGTTGTCTGTCCAGTAGTATGAACTTGGCAGCAGCTTGAAGTTAAAATCAAGCGATTCAGTACGTAGAATCTGTTCACTAGGACAACCTCTAATATTACTTTTCCGGCTAGCCGGCCAAAATGAGCTGTAGATTTTAAGAACTTGCAAAAGTTTCACATAATTATGGGCATTTAACCAAAAGTGAGGCCGACGAGAAACGAACAAAGACATATTTTTGGCAGATTTGCAGGATCGATCGGTTCTGTCGAAGTATGTATTAGTCATGCCAGTTTCTTCATATGAAGCCGATTCGTACGAGCGGTTAGTCTAATTGGGGAAACTGTCAATAGTAGTAGCAAGTGGTACGAAATTGCACTTGAATTGCTGCCTAGATTCTCGCTTTCTCTGCTATAGCAAACTTGCAAATTGCAAACTGATTGCAAAAGCGGCTGCACGCAGATGCTCAACAAATTGCGATGGTTCCAGTTACGATAATTCGAACTTACAATGACGATACTGGTACGGCAAAGTTGTAAAGGTATTTTAAGCTTGACACGGAAAGCAAAAAGTAACACCGTATGCGGTACGACACGTTGGGAACGATGCCGAGGTGCACGCATCTCTCGCCTTGTGAGATGCCACTATACAGTACTACTCTACACCGATCAATATGATTCGGTAATTTTTAACGCAAAAGTTGGATAAACACGAATTTTCCATTTTCAGTGAGATGAGGCGCTTTCCTCTCCATAAAATACTCCCAAAAATAATGAGGCAGATGATCGGACGATTATAACTGACGTCTAAAATAGGAGAACGCTGAATTCATAGGAATTCAGAACACTGCGCCAACTACCAAAAAAATGTTGCCTACGGGTATGTACACAAATTTACCATATGAAAAATTTGACGAATAATTGAAATTTTTCATATTAGTTGCTCCATTTTTTGTAAGCTACCAAAACTGTACTTTTTTCTCGAAACAATTTTTCGCTTCATTCAAATCGTATAAAAAGTGTCAGTCACCTTTTCCGCTTACTCGCGCATAATTCGTTTGCTCACTCCAAAATTATATGGACACCAAATAAAATGAAATGGAAAAAAATGAAGTAAGATAAATAAAATATAAAAACAGTAAGCTGAATTCATCATCGATTGTAGAGCTGAGAAGATGGATAAGTAAATATGCGATCGAGATACCGCCCATTCACTGAAGATGTATAGGAACAAATGGAGCAGCTCAAATGTGCAAAAAACATCACACTGAGAGCGTCTCAATAGTGCGTATAAGTGCCACTAGCACGTGAACGTTTTTGATCGACACGTGAATGTTTGGTTTCTGCATCGTTCGCATCAACTCCGTATGGTTGGAGGCATTGGATGAAAGCAGTTGAAGTTGTCTATTAAATGAGTAGTGATATAAAACTGTGAAACAAATATAGTGCCATTTGAATAAAAGATCATCGATGAAGGCCGAAACGATACGATGATAGAAGGGGAAATGAAAATTGACTCGAACAGTTATCAACTCTGACGTTCAAATCTCTCATATTTGAAGCGCTTTAATGCGTTTTTGATCTCAACGAAATCACATCTCAAATCTTTGAATCGAAATGTTGCATGTTTTAAGAAACAAATATTATCGCTCTTCAATAGAAAACCGTTAAATACGAAAAGAGAACTTTTAAAATTTGTTGCCAGAAGCGAACGACTACGAAAACTTTGCGGAAAGTTTTTGCTTAAAGTTTGCTAAAGAAACTAAGAATTGATGAATAATCACATCTATGGCTTTCATTTGATCCCAACGCTTTGATTTTGGTTTTAATTTTCCTTACAAAAGTTGTTCATCTCAATCGACCATATAATGAAGTTTGTATTGATTTGTAATAAATAATAACCATTAATAAATAACAAATAAATTGCGAACTAATAAATAAGTAAGCAAAATTAGTAAACAATAAATAGTAACTCTGGAGCATAAAATGATGAGACTAAAAACGCTCAGTGGCCAGTTTCTTTTAAATGATATTTTGTTTTAAGTAAGCGAATTTTACTCAAATGCAAACAAATATAGGCACAACATTCTTTAGGTGAATAACGCCAAACTGAAATGTAACACAATACTGAAGTGTTTAAATATTTGTGCTGTTAGCGTATCGATGAAATATACTTACGAGCGCTTAAGACGCTACACAGAAAATGCCAATAATGGTTAAAACGTTAAGCTTAATCTTGAAATGGGATAATTTGCGTACAATTCGCATGAACGCACTGCCATCCCTTCTCTCTTCTCTCCCTCCCCCTCCCCGCTCATAAAGTAGCTATTCAGCTGCGAAACAATTATAGAAGCTAATCGGATATGCTTAAGAACACTGTTGTTTCGCATTCGATACATATTTGCAAAACGTAGATTGTAGTTGAGATCATACAAAGCGTCGAAGCGAGATTTTATAATAGGTTTATGCTGTGGTTTCCGCTCTTTGAACCACAATCATGGCATAACAAACTCAAACTTCGGTAATTAAACCTTAATTAAACCTATTCTATCGTCTCGCTTCGAAAGCATAGAAATAGTATACCATTTCGACGCATTATATGATCTCAACTGCAGTCAATATTGAACGAATATAGGAACCAACCACTGAAACTGCGTCCCTCACTGATGAAGAACTGTTCGGCAGATTGAGATTGTGGACAGATAAGAGAAATAATGGAAGACAGTATAAGAAGTCGACGACTCCTCTTCCTCATATCTCATCTTCTCCTCTAGAGACTCATAAGCCCAACCCAGCAATTACAAAATGTTTATTTGCTAATTCTATGTCTCAACATTTTTATTTGACCATTTCTTCTGTTCTAACGCCTTATATCGTAGTCTTAAGTACGGATATGTTTTAACATGTAATCTATATCCCTTTGCAGTGGCCGGCCACGACGACCTTGAAGACGACGAATAGATTAAAGTTACAATTTAATCGCAGAAACAATTGATAATGGAGAAGAATTTCATGTGATCGATAAGATAAGAAAGAAAATCCCCTAAACAAGCAAAACCGTTTCCCTGTCATATCCGATCATGAATAGTGACGTTAACGTTATGAAAAATTATTTGAAATATATTTTAAATTTTTTTCCTTGTTTCTCTCTTTATGTTCCTAACCTGAGCTATATATGGCGAATGGCGCGATGGAAAAACGCTTTTTCATCGCTATGCGACCCTTTACATGCATCATCGACCATCTAGCTAAAAGTTCCTTAGTCTTATTTGGCCGTCTAGCTATAAATTGTGCTGCCAGCCTACGTGCCTTATTGTATATGCTTTTCACACTTTATAAGTACTTCTTGCATATGCGTTTTGCATTTAAGTGCCACTGTCTGACTGTGTACCATTATATGACGATAGCAACCAGTCAGTCAATTTATAAAAGAAGCTGCTCTTAATTGTGCTCTGCTAAGAGGTGTTAAGTGCCATCGGTACCGTCTATATGTAAACGTACAACAATGTTCTTTCGAGCATACACCCAATACGATTGATTATACGCTAATTTTTCATGGAGATATGTCAGGGCCATAGATGTTTGCAAATAATTTTGAGCGTGGATTTAATAAAACTGCTCAGAGACGGCAAAAAGATAATACCCTCCAGCGCACCAGACATGAAAGATGGCTAGCTATCAAACCTCTCAATATGCCCAATGCGAATTATGCATGCATGACTACTACCTCCTCCACTCCCCTCTTCCTCCGCCTCATATGTTTTTTTCGAGGGAAAACTGCACAGTGATGAAAATATGCGGCAGATACCGTGCTTTATACGCTTGGCACCTTTCTAATTTTTAAAACTGGCTCGCTCCAAGTCCCCAGTAGCTCGCTAATTTTCGTCGCTTAGCCGACCTGCAGGCATCGAAGATTTCTTCGTAAGTTTACGAAGTTAATAGAATACTTGAAGGCAACCATTCGTAGTATTTTAGCAAAGCTTCTTATAATATAGCATAAAAACCCGGAATTTATACCCCTCCCACTTATCCTGTTGCTCTCATTCAAGGACCAATCTCATCCTCAAAATCAGTGTTCCGTTGAGAACCAAACTTTACATAAGCCCCTTTCTTTACTGGAATATATTCAATCGGCTAAACTGAAATGTTTACAATTGGCTGAATTCGACTTTCTGCAGCACTGAACAATCCAATCAACAAGGATCCCTCCTCTTTTGTACGAAGATGAGCACGTAGTGCATGAAAAAAGCGAGAAATGACGAGAATAAGCGAACAAGAGAGGTGGACGAGAATGGCATAACAATAACCATCACTGCACTTTCCAAATGGTGCAAACGGAGATGGTCATCATGCCCATAACTATCCAAACTGTGATAGAGGAGGAAGGAAGGTGTGAAAAAAAGGGAGAAGGGTGAGAAGCGGGACTACACTGCTTTCAACAAAACTTCTGCATGTAGCTTAAAAGAATTTTGGTTTGTTTATAAGATTTTTCGCAGTAATGGTACGTGTTAAGGAGTTGCTTGTATGCCAGCAATCGAAATTTGATATGTTGGTTGTTGAAGAGCGCTAACTTCCGAAATATGAAGTTTTCCGGAGGGGAGGGGGATAAAATTCCGGTCGGAACTGTGGAAGCACGTGGAAAATATTCGAGAATAAGAGTGCTCGAAATTTAATCGAATTCGAAATAGATAAATTGCGATTGACAAACACACTCAAATGAAGACAAAGTTCACACGTTTCCGATCACGTGAGATTTAAATTTAAAAAATTAAAAATTTCAAAAAAAAGACCCATCATCACTATGCAGTTTTCCCTCGAAAAAGTAAATGAACTAGATCAGACAAGATGGCCAAACATTTTTAATTTTCACGAGACACCGAATGGAACGTAAACAAAGTGGTAGAAGATTAATGTTCATGTTTCATTTGGGATGCGTTCTAGCATGGTGGCAGTTAGCAGATTAACATTCTGGCTCATTACCCGATACGAAGTAATACGCACTTAAGCGATCATACCTATATGTTTAATCGGTTATCCAAAAATGATCGATGCTCACGCAACGTCCAGACGAATAATTTCAAAAATTTTTCTGTCTACAAGTTCATCTTGTTAAAAATTTGAGGTAATTTTTCGATACATACAAATACGAAAGCTAATTTATATGGGAACTTTTTATGTTTATTCTCATGCTCCATATAGCTATTAGAAATGAATAAATTATCACAATAGTAAAAACGACCAAGTGTCAAGTAGCATTAACTAAAATGACATATAAAAAGAAGTTAAACGTTGAGAAACTGAACAACTAAGCAATAAGATTGGAAGAGAAGATAATGAAGGAAAGTGGAGATTAGCATAGATGAAAGCAAGAGGCCTAAGAAGAAATGAATCCTCTAAGAAGTAGAACAAATGAATGCAAGAGTGCAATCATCAGCTGAAATATATTCAAAATGATCATAATGAAAGCTGATTGAAGAAAGACGTTTCGATGTCGATGATTTTTAGTGCAGTTTTATATCGATGAAAATTAAATGCCAAATTCAGAAATGTTTTAGTCGTTTATGAAAATTTATTTTTAATTTTAACAAATGGATTTAATACAAATGGAAAATTTTCAAAATTAAATCCACTTTTCAAAAATTGGAATTTCAAAAGAAAAAAGAAGCAGAAAATTGCACATTTTGAAATTTATAAACCACATGAAGAGCCGAACGTTATTCTAGAGCAAAAAAGCATCTGAATTTCTTAATAAAATGAAGAAAAAATTTTGAATGAATCAAAAAGTAATAAAATTGTTTTTTTCATCGGCAAATGTCTTCAAACGATCACAAAATTGAAATGAAACCCAATGAAGTGCAAATCTTCTATCACCGAAAACCAAATACCATGATGGGTCACAAGGATTGTTCTCCTATAAAATGATCAGCAAAGCATTTGACGACTTCAGAACAGAAGAACGCTCATTAAATTAATGGTGAAATGGAGTGCAGTGGCCGACCACATTTCAGCCAGCGAAATATATATCCCAACAAGCAGATATTTCAGTTGTGGGTGTATGTCACCTTAGAAGTCTAGTGCGATCGGCTGAGGTGGTACCAAAAATGGAGTTACATTTTACCTGTCTACTTGGTGTTCCGGGCGATTTTACACCACCAAAAGGAACAAAAGGAACAATCTTTTAAATCTCTTTACAAGATGGTTGAACTACCGAACAAATACCGTTGGAGCAGATTGGATGAACGAACGAGAACATGGTAATTGTGCTCGTAATACATCTTTAGAGTCGTTCATAGACGACTCGTTCACTCATCAATATAATCGATTACTAAACGGATCTCTGGTGGACAATAATTGAGTTGTCACTTTGAATGTTCCTCATTCGAATCTATTGAACATACTGCATTCATCCCTCATTGTCAGCACCGTTCGACTTTTGTCAATATTTTTTCGAATGATGTGGAAGCACTGCGAAATTTTGTAAGTTCTTTTTGTACGTATCACCTTCAATGAATTGAGAACGTTTTCTCGTTCGCATCTATAAGAAATGAGGTACGATCGTAGAAAACGCATTCGATAGCACGCAACCATTCATATAACCGAAAACAATGAGAACAACAGAAGAATACTGCGAGTTGTGCACTTCAATAACACCTAACACCCAACTTTGCCTAAATATGGCATGTGTTCAAAAGAAGCCACTTTTAACAAGACACAAATATTAATCGCTAACTGACGAACACCATAAAGAATAAAAGCCAACACATTATTACTTTTCGAAATATTGACATCGTCATAAATCAATCTCAATCGATGACCCTACTGGATCGATGCAGATTGATTTATGGACCCGAACACATACGTATAAAATGATCAGCAAAGCATTTGACGACTTCAGAACAGAAGAACGCTCATTAAATTAATGGTGAAATGGAGTGCAGTGGCCGACCACATTTCAGCCAGCGAAATATATATCCCAACAAGCAGATATTTCAGTTGTGGGTGTATGTCACCTTAGAAGTCTAGTGCGATCGGCTGAGGTGGTACCAAAAATGGAGTTACATTTTACCTGTCTACTTGGTGTTCCGGGCGATTTTACACCACCAAAAGGAACAAAAGGAACAATCTTTTAAATCTCTTTACAAGATGGTTGAACTACCGAACAAATACCGTTGGAGCAGATTGGATGAACGAACGAGAACATGGTAATTGTGCTCGTAATACATCTTTAGAGTCGTTCATAGACGACTCGTTCACTCATCAATATAATCGATTACTAAACGGATCTCTGGTGGACAATAATTGAGTTGTCACTTTGAATGTTCCTCATTCGAATCTATTGAACACACTGCATTCATCCCTCATTGTCAGCACCGTTCGACTTTTGTCAATATTTTTTCGAATGATGTGGAAGCACTGCGAAATTTTGTAAGTTCTTTTTGTACGTATCACCTTCAATGAATTGAGAACGTTTTCTCGTTCGCATCTATAAGAAATGAGGTACGATCGTAGAAAACGCATTCGATAGCACGCAACCATTCATATAACCGAAAACAATGAGAACAACAGAAGAATACTGCGAGTTGTGCACTTCAATAACACCTAACACCCAACTTTGCCTAAATATGGCATGTGTTCAAAAGAAGCCACTTTTAACAAGACACAAATATTAATCGCTAACTGACGAACACCATAAAGAATAAAAGCCAACACATTATTACTTTTCGAAATATTGACATCGTCATAGAGATTGATTTAGATTGATTTATGGACCCGAACACATACGTACACGTATTGATTGCGTGAATTGCGCACTCGATTAGACGGATCATCGTCACTTCGCCCACTCATCACTTGTATAAGTAATCAAGCGTCAAGCAAGCGGCAAAACGTAAAGCTTTGAAAAGATCCGCTTTAACTTTAACAAATAAATATGCATTCATTCAATTGCACAAATTGCTATTCATTACGCATACAAAATCTTTCTCAATGTGCTTCATAAGCGGTAGGATTATTCAACGAAGATTTTGTTCCACTTTCATTTGAGACTATTAGCATGCGTCTCACGATTGCCACCTTCCTATTCGTGCAATCATTCGCAACAATATAAACTTCATTTCGACGAATCTAATGCTTTCAAGTTTAAATACTCAATAGAAAAGTGCCCCAATTTTTTGCTTTGTTACTTTGTTACTCGATAAGTATATCGATATTTACACATCTCTATTTGTAACAACCGCTTTAATGATGTCCAACTTCTATATGCAATTATTTTATAAGTTGGCCACATTGGCAGCTTACTAAGCGGATTCAAATAATCGTCGGCGATTTAAGGATAGTCGTCGATTCCAAAGATGCGCTCGCTGATCCGCATTACGCCTTGCCCCCGTATTTGCTTGCTTCGTTGTTTTGTGTTATCCTTTGCGGTGTGTTTTGTTTTCCTACGTTTGTCTTGCACATTATCGACGGCGCATTCTCCTGTTTTTTTTTCTTTTTTTTGATTTTCGCGATTAACGAACGACGTTTTCGTTCCCTCATTTTGCGATAGAGCTGCAATGTTCCTAATCAACGCAATCGAGTGAAAGGCCTGCCCGCAATAAAAAGTAAACGACAAAAGTTGTACCAAACAAACGTATTGCGTGATCGATGCGACAACTGATACCAACATATTTTTTTTCGCTATTTTGCTACCGTCTACCGCTCGTTGTTCTTCAACTCTAAACTAATGAAAATCGAATGACTCGATCTGTTCGGTTCAGCTGACGCGTTTACGGAAATTACTTTTCGTATCACTTATCAGTTTCATCGCATTGATTGGTTTTTGCGGCTGAATGCCTATTTAATTAAAAATTGCGAGCTGATGCTAAGTGCGAAACAATATTTAATCGGAAACGAAGTATCAATAAGGAAATTAAGATACGGTGAGCTAATCGCGTTCTCGACGAGGAACAGGTCAGAGAAAAGGACTTCGAGAGTCGTTTTCTGAATGTCGTGAATGTCCCTCCCTCCCATCCTCCCTCCACCTTCATCCTACACCTACGCCTTAGCCCGACAAATAACGCTATCGCTAAAAACGGCAACAACGAGCATTCAAGTCACACGTTACGATAGATACCGTTCATTTGGGGGCTACAAAACGGAAATGGGCCAGATACCGTGGAGGCATCCGTTGAAAGCTTCGTCACTCAGCCATACACCTTCATCGTCCCATATTGTTTTTGTGCCTTTCTTCTCAACTATAATTCGTGTATATTCAAAACTGATGAGGGTGAGCACATGTAAATAAATGAAGAAGCGATTGAGTCGTTCTCATCAAAATAAAAAAAAAGCTTAGCAATTCCCGTTCATGGTAAAACTGCCAAATACACACCGGAAAAGCGAATGCAATCCAATTCTGATTCACTTTTACGTTTGATAAAATATTCATGTTGTGAGCCGAGATGAAATCACTTTCAGATTTGGTGAGACACATTCTAAAAAATAAATAAATAATTTAAAATCACATCTAAAGGGTTTCCAAAAATTGATGAAAGATAATACATCGACGACCGGAAATAAAATAACTCCACTTGACTTGTCCAAAACGAATCCGATCGGCATCCAGGAAGAGAAGAGGTGAAGCCCCTTCAAATGATACATAAATGAGAATTGTGTCGCCTCATCGGAATGGCTCCTTCTTCGCCCTATCCAAGATGATAAAAGAGTTTGAAAATTTTCATTCGCCACCACTAGCATTTCTACTCAAAAAGTATTTGCCATAATACAGAGCGATTGCGGTTGTCAGAGACCCGACTAACATAAACGATCTTACTACAAACGAAACCACGCGTATCAATGTTACACCTGACAAATAGTACCTTGATCCTTTAACACAATGAACATTCGACCAACGCGATGGATAAAAAGCCAAAGAAAAGGAAATAGAGAGAGGAGATCAAAAGCCTTCAAGGAGATCAAAGGGCATTACTGTTAAAAACAATGAAAGAAAAACAACTGGGTTAATGTTCTTTTCAAGGTGGAATAACTGTATCGTAGACGGTTCGCCGGCGATGTTATCTAAATAGGACACACCCTTAGCAAACTCGAAGATGCGTTCAACGAAGTGACTGATAAAAGAAGGAAGTGAGGATGGATCAATCACGAATATAATAGAGACAAACCTGTTGAAGAATCGTCAAATTGGAGTCATCTTTATCTACTCACGAAGGTTTCTGTCGACAAATGGAACGGCAAAGACAGACACTGAAGAGAGGAACAGAAACGAACTTGGTGGTATCTACAAGTATAAATTACTTCTCAGGCCAGTAACATAGGATGAGACAGAAAAGTGTGCTATTTGTTATAGGTTTACTGTAAGTTGTCTATATGGTTTGGAGATGCACAGCACAGCGAAGTAAGAAAGGACTAAATTTTGAACTTTATTTGCGATTAATACTTAGTGCACAGACTCTCTCTCTCTCTTCATGCAATATACTTTTAATCGAAATTCTATCTCCTCTAGAGAATTTACATATTTTCATCGCATTGGCAAATTTGCTAATACAGAGCTTGCTACGACAAATATGAGTGTATTTTTGTTTGCGTGCTCGGTTGTTTCAACTCGGTTACTGTTGAGTTTTAAGCTATGGGATTTGGCAGCGCTCACATATATACCCGAAGATCACTTTCTATATTTAAAGTTAAAGCGATCCACTTGTAATCAATTGGATTGCGCCTTTGAGTGATCGAATCACACAAAAACGAAAATAGAAGACTCTCAACATAAAATTCCTATCCAGAAACGAATGTTTAGCCGAAGATTTGTAATAGCAATTGGATCAGCTAAAAATATGAATTTTATTTCTTTGTTGCAATGTATAAAGTCGGTTGGTCTGATGGATGGGTTTGCAAAAGCGCATATTGCGCCAGCTCTTTAGCGCTCATTCCCACTTGTTTGCGACTTGCCCTATGCGCGGCATTGAGTGAATTTAAAAAGTAAACCAAAAAGTGCTCTCAACCTGAAATCTGTCAGCAATTTTCTATAAGCACACTTTAGACCGCTCGTTTTTGCATTATTCGTTCACAATTAAGAGCTTTTTTTTCCGCGAAAAAGCGCAATGGCCGAGTTCCGTCTACAAAAATTTAATGAGGAATCATGACGATGCAATGCCCATGGTTTCGTATCACTGATAAAAATAGGACAGGCTAGGCGAGTGTTCAGAAAATTCGAATAAGTCTAAGTTGCCTAAGAGAAAACTCTATCTGCCTCAACAGCAAGTTCAGGTTGTCTGCGAGCAAAAAGCTGAAGTTCCTTAAGAGTAAGCTTAAGATGACCGAAAGTAAGGTTTTGATCTCTGATGATCAGAAGATTGCTTTTTTTTATTCAAAGCTGATCTGAGACTGCAATCATAGATCGAAAGCTTACAAATATATCAAAAGCTGATCATATATCAAAAGCTATACCTGATGCGATCTGAGAGTGGGTAATACAGATGTGACGCATTTCATAAAACACACAATAAATTGTAATTCAAAGTAATGCCCGAAAGTAAGGTTTTGATCCCTGATGATCGGGAGCTTGCTTTTTTATCAATAATTTTATCAACAATTGTTGTCAGTAATTTTTGAATTTTCGCATTTCTGCAGCAACTTAAAACTTTTTGCATCCTATGATCTCAAAAACCGTGCAGAAAAAACACCTGTGTTCTTCAGTTTTCTTCAAACAAAATAGCTGAGATCGTTAAAAAAAAATTTTGCGGTTGATTGGTTAGTTTCTTGCTTGGAATTTTCCATTGCGAAATTTATACATATTCCCAAAAAGGTCATACCGATCTAGCTTTTTAGCGAAAAAAAGAAAAGAAAGTATGGTGGTCATTTTTTCCGTATGGTAGTTATATTTTCAGCGATTTATGACTTGAAAAGCTTATTAGAATGGCAAATATTGTATGCGCTTTTTCGCTTTTTTAATTTCGATGGAATTACCTAAACTGTTTCATAAATAATCGATTGGGCAAATGAATAGTGCGCTCAACTACTCATTAAAAGTTTTTTTTTCTTTGGCGAGCCATCAAAAAATTGCGCTTCTTGTGTGCACGCGATCAAACCATTTCCTGACGAAATTCAAACGGCTCTCGTTCTTGTTGCATTTTTTTTAAAGTTCTCTTAGCTTTTTTTTCCCTCAAAACCGGCTATTTTTCATTCAAAATCTTTGTGTTGAGATGCGTTATGTGGAAGAATAGTAGGAGTTTTGTATTGAACATTAACAATTTATGACATTAACCAGTTATAGAACGGAATAGAAACGTTAGTTTTAAGTCGATAGACAATAGAGAGATAATCGTTTTGCAACATAAAAAGAGATAAACGATGTTGGTATCGATGAAAATATAGCATTCGAATCGAACAAAGCAAGAGCATCAATGATTAATGATTAGCTGCGCGAAAAAAAAAACAACGTTTTGTTCCAATAGAAAACTCGAGGAACAAAGTTAAACCAACCAAAGTGTCAAAGTATATTAATTGATGGTTTTTAAGACAAACGGTTTTTTTTAACCAAATGGTTTGGCTTTTATATTCTTCAATTTTCTATGTCAAGGAGTCATATTAGAATGACTAATAAGCAGTGTTTGATCTTTTGATGGGCAACAAAATTAGCATCGTCACCTGTTATTCACGATTACATTATCGCTCATTTTAACTTAAGAAACCTATTTCATTAAATCAAAATCTTTTAAATCACTTCTGTTGAAAATATCGCAAAAAAAATCTCAGTAATTAGCCAAATGATAAAGTGACGTAAACTATCCAAAGCTATCAAGATACGCTTTGAGAATAGCCCTTCTGTGATAATAGGTACTACTGCGTTCTGTGTCATCATACGATCGTCTCATCAATTTGGCTTTTATGCACACATCAGAAGCGTCTTAACAGTGTTTCCATTCAGAAGAGGAAACTGAACCGAAATAATTCTTTTACTTTACTCGACTGTATTCGAAACGGAAATGAAAAATTCGGTTCGTCAACATTGGAGATCACTGAAGTGGAACTGAGTGAGCGAGAAGCGCAAAAAAAAAATTCTTTAAATGCCAAAAAGCACGTGTAAGATAGCAAAAATTCAAATAAATATAACTCGTAAAGTTGATTCCGAAAAAAAGTAGATGTGTGTATTTTTTTTAAAAAGACGAGTAAGATCAGACTCTGCTGGAGTTTTGAAGAAATTATTTGCTCCATCTTTATCAATCGGACGATTGCATGCGCAAGTGAAAACACCAAAGACCCAAAACGACTGCTATTGATCATAAATTTACGGTTTCACTTTACCGCAATTTTAAAAAATTCAAAGGCGAGGCTAAATGACATAAGAATAATTATTGCATTTGACTAATCGATGATGCTTACATGCAGTTATTTGCAAACGATTAAACTCAAGACTGCTTTCTGAAAGAACCAACGCTCGACTAATCCCTACCGATTCCCCACTCACATCCCAGTTCAACAGATTCTATTGTTGTTCAGCCGAAACATACAGTCCTCACCGATAGGGACGAACAACTGGTAATGAGAGTAGACGAGGAGTATGGAAAGCGTACGAACGTGGAACGCTATGAAAACCCTGAAAACGTACGCACAATTGCAAATCTCATGAAGAACAAAAAAAACGTCTTACGATGCCATAACCAAAAAATTTTTTTCACTCAGCATATAGACCACCTAGGATAAGATGGCAAAGTTGTGAACTTGTGCTAGGTTCTCCTTTGTAGTGCTCCAGTTATTCGATAACATATCCCGAACATACGTTTTCATCGCAACTTTAGTCGTTCGTAGGAGTTGTCCAGATGATCCAGCCAAACTTGTGGCAACATGATCGAGGTAACTGATGGTGAGGAAAATTCCCTCTTAAGTTTACTAACAAATATGAAACTGAAAGTGAAATAGTCGATTTGGTTAGAGCGTCTGTCTGGGAAAAAAAAGGATTGCCGGTTCGCATCACCTTTAATAACCATGATTTTTACCCGTCACTGGTCAGATTGCTCTTCAGAGGGTAGGGTAGCAACGAAGCCAGTCTATAGCAGCAGATTTGAGTGAGCAGTCAAGACGGTTGAACTATAAATTGTCATTATTTGCGTGTAGTGTATGAAACCGGACAGTGCGGTGAACAGCGCAGCCATAACGAGGAGTTTGGCTACAGAGGTGTGCGACGCACTTGTTGAATCCGCATTTCGATTCCTTGCGATTAACATCTTCTTTAATGCACTTCAGTGCGCTTGATGGACATTTCATCCGCTTCCGTTGTCACCTGCCAGTTTGCATTAGTTCGTAGGTCGTAAGCAAGAATAAAAAACGACCTCTCTCGGATGCTTCAAATCTGCCCTTTAGCCAACGTTTAGCAGACGAAATCAACCGCAACTTCAAGACGGTTTTAACACGTTATTACCAATTAAAGGTGGTAGAGGTACGTCATACAGAAACGTTATTACCAATTATAGGTGGTAGAGGTACGTCATACAGAAACGTTATTACCAATTATAGGTGGTAGAGGTACGTCATACAGAAACGTTATTACCAATTATAGGTGGTAGAGGTGCGTCGTACAGAAACGTTATCATATGCAATACAGCAAGAAGGACGTATAATACAAATGTAAGGAGCTATTCAGCTCACAAATGAGCGCGCACCCCCTCCACTTTTCATTCCTTCCCCCACTTCCAGGTGCTTGACTACGCTGCGCCCTCGCGCGTACGTCGGGTGGAGGTGTGAATTGACAAACTTTGAGGTTACTGTAAATTGCCATCTTATGGCCTTGCAATATCAATGCACTTTTGAAATCCCTGGCTCACGCAAATGAGTCTAGTCCAGCAAAAATTAAAATGTGTCGCCTTGGAAACGACAAAAGGTGCATCACTTATCTTCTTCATTGTTCCAGGCTTTAAAAAAAACCCACTTATATATCTGTGAGCGTAAATGGGCATTTTGATGAGCATTGATGGCAAACGGTTGCAGGACTATAATTTTTCCGTCTGTGCAAAAACGTCGCAGACAGTACTGGCGCTCAAATGGACGACATCTTTGTAGCGTTCAACCAAAAAACTCAAACAATTAGCCCTTGAAAATCTTATTATGTGGAGCATTTCTCTTGTCGAGCAAATTCCATCCGGAAAAGTTGTTAGTATGGCGATCGAGGTGAACCGACCGATATTGTTGATGTAGCAGAATGAAGCGAGCAAAAACCTTCAAAACATGGTGATCGAATTGAAACGAAAATCTTCACACAAGACTTCTGCGACTTCATTCTATTAAGGAAGCTGGGCATCAATTTTGTATTTAGGAAGCGAAAACACTTTTTTTACAGCTGAATATGCACAATATTTCAGCGTGCCTTCGGAATGAAAATGTTAAAAGTTCTTTTCATGGCTACGAAGCCTAATGCGTTTCTCTTCATGGATATATTGTTTTCGTTACAATTTTCGATTCATTCCACCTCCCTTTTGCTCGTTTCTTTTTTCCCATTTTCAGATCACTTTTTTTTCAGCGTGTTTATGTGCAAATTAGGATTCGCACTGAACATGTCACTTCTCAATCGGTGGAGACCCGAAGAAATACTCATCTATGATCAACTGTACAAGATGATTCTACGACGTAGAGAAGAAAGTTTTAAAAAAAGAGCTTTGAGCAATTCGTGAGAAAAAAATAAAGATAAACCTAGAATCAAACCGTTGAGTGACTATTATCTGTGCTTAGCGAACGAATTACGTCCCACAGCAATACACTGAAACTTTTTACAAATATTGCTAATGAACGCATTACAAACGATTTTCTCTATTGCGTACAATAAAAATGTGACGTATTTTTGTACTAGGTAATAAAGGTTATTTTATGGGAGCGCAATGAACGTCACAGAATTGGAAACAAATTACATTTTCAGCTCCTTCTATCCTCAAGAAAACGCCAAAAATTTTCTGCGAGCATCACTTTACCAGTAGGTAAACAATTTGCCAAAATAAAGCAGACATCATTATGAAGGGTTATCTATGCGAAGCATGAAGTTTGTTCTATATCTGATCTTTTGCTTTCCTCAGTGAACGATTCGGCAAAAGTCCCACAACTATTTATTTCTTCATAACTTTTTTTTTCTATTGCAATTATTAGCGCGCCGACGTTGGCAATAACAAGTCGAGTGCTTCTAAATCCCTATGGTAAACCTACGCTTGTTAATACTAATAGTATTATTATTTTGAGAGCATTGCATACTGCTTATAACCATATTTGTTTTGTGGTGAGTTTTTCGTCGACACTAACAAAGGTTTCAAATGCAATTTGCAAAACTCCAATATCAACGAATGCTAATCAATTGGAACAAAAATGTAGCAACGCTTAACGAATGTTTATAAATGTTTTGCAGAAGTTTTTTGCTGCAAAAACTTTGCAGAAATTACTAATTGCAAAGATCATTTTCAAGAGTTTTTGTTACCAATTTCAATTCAATACAAGCAACAACCAAACGTCATTTGATATATATTTTATTAACTCAGTAATTAATGGCTGCGAAATCCCTCACCACAGTTTCAGTTGGTTTATGCGTGCAATTTGAACATGTTTCTCGTTGTGAACGTTCACCGATCGCACTATATCACTTTGCAGCATTGATCTGCTTCGCACATCATTGACACTAACAAAGGTTTCAAATGCAATTTGCAAAACTCCAATATCAACGAATGCTAATCAATTGGAACAAAAATGTAGCAACGCTTAACGAATGTTTATAAATGTTTTGCAGAAGTTTTTTGCTGCAAAAACTTTGCAGAAATTACTAATTGCAAAGATCATTTTCAAGAGTTTTTGTTACCAATTTCAATTCAATACAAGCAACAACCAAACGTCATTTGATATATATTTTATTAACTCAGTAATTAATGGCTGCGAAATCCCTCACCACAGTTTCAGTTGGTTTATGCGTGCAATTTGAACATGTTTCTCGTTGTGAACGTTCACCGATCGCACTATATCACTTTGCAGCATTGATCTGCTTCGCACATCATTATATTGTGCAACAGCAAGGGCATTTTTCATTTGCAAAAAAATCGAGCAATGCGAATAAGAATATGAAAACGGAAACAGCATCGAATTTATTGCATTTGACTTTGTGGAGTATACGCTTCGAAAAACAAAACCAATTTAAATTTTACAATATACAGCCTCTTAATCTTATCAAACAAATGCAGACGTTTCTTTCCATTTGAGCAAAGAAAAAAAATGAAAATTTCTGAAGCGGATTAGCTGCCCGGAAAGCGAAATATTTTCGCCTAATTAGAGCGTACTTGTGATAGCTGTAAGCGTCTTCTTCGCTCATTCCCCTCCTTATCCTAACTCCCTCTCTCCCCCCCTCTCCCCCTCCCCCACCCGCCTGCAACATTTTCGTGCATCAGTGGCTTCCGCAACCGCAACACGCATTTAAAAGCATTTGGCACGCACATAAAATCGAATTTTTAAAGTTTATCAACCATTTTAACGTTCACTCCTCAATTCTCCACTGTTTCAACAAAAAGCTTTTTAAATTTGAATGTCATTGATGCGCCCTCTGGTACAATTTTTATGGCGGACTTCGATAAACAACCCGCCGAACCAGCAAGTTCAGGTAAATAAATTTTAATTCGCTTACATAAGAAAAAAAAATGTGGACCGCACTCACTGAGCACCGAACACAACTTTGAATCCATTTTAGTACGTGTTTTCTTAAAGAAATATTTTCAATTATAAAAGTAAGCGCAAAACTGAACAAAGAAACTTACTGACTACTTAATTGGATTACAGCCTTACATTTGGCCTTTGATTAAATGCCTTAAGGTTTACGTTAAATCGAGATCGAGAATTTCCGCAGTTAGAAACTTTGGTTCATTAAATGATTCCTATCAAAATTTTGATGCCCATTCAAAAAAAAAAAATGGGCTGTATGACGCTTTTCACAACCCTGATCACATATAGCGTGCGCTTAAAAACTTTTCCAGTTCGACCACTGCTTACTTATGTGGGCGCTGCGCGAAAACAGCGAGAGAAATTACGGTTTATGTTCAAACCACTTCACGCGTTCAGTCCACTCCCCCCTCCCCCAGTCCCACCCTTCCCATCGGGCCTCCCTCCGCTCCCTACCTCCCCATATCGAGAAGTGCGAGGGTGGAGGAAGCATGAGGTTGCCCGTGTGCCACAGGGGACTTTTTAACGAGTTTCATCGACAGCCAGAAGTATTTGGAAACCGAACTTTTTGCCGCTTTCTAGATCAATGAACCCGGAGCGAAGTTTACAAAAATAAAGGCGTGACACGTTGTGATTTTGCGCTAAATTTTCCGATAATCGTTGCGTATAGTACGTTTCAGTCTGTTTCGAATTTCCATTCGTCTTTTCGCTTATTCGCATTTTTGTTACGTATTCAAACGAACAACACATCGAACACCTAAAGGTGCAATTTTACAATAATACTATCGGTTTTTTTTTCCCAAATAAGGAATCAAACAAGTGAGCATGTTTAGCAGGGAGATAGCATTGCGTGCGTTTTGATGACTCACATATTAAACCAACTGGGTCTCAGAAATTAATGGAAATGATGGGAATATTCATATTTCATTCAACCTAATTACTCGTTCAAATTTTCCGTGGATATCGTTTTTAGGGTGATCCGATTGAACGATCGCCAAATTTATACAGTGTTTTGCCATCACTGAAGAGACGCAGTTCCGCTCCATAATGCAAATTTTGCCCGTTATAATAATTCAAGGCCCCACTAGTTAGCTGCCGATCTGATGTTATCGGACACAAAGATGATAGACGCACACATACATATGAACGGAGACCCAAAATCGCCATAGTTCGCTTTTCAAATTATAAGTTTGCCGAAGCACATAAGAATGAAAATTTCGGCCGCTTCATTTAGCTTGTCCAACTCGAAATGCATAGGTGTCGACATTTCGAGTAGGTCAACATGGTCCATAAAGATGCGCTGAAATTTTAAATAAAACTAACGATGTCAATGCTCAGTTCGATAGTCGCCAACAGCAATAGTTGAGCTCATATTGGATGAGATCTCTACTCTATATATTGGTTTTCGATGCATCGATTAAAAAATATCACAAAAAACTCCCTAAATTCGGTATATCAGCAGAAACGATTCGATGTGCTGGTGAAAAGTATCACAAAGGACCCCTAAATTTTGAACCCAAAACATTTTTTCTTAATTAGTTGGTGATAGGATCAATCATTTGGTAATGAGATTAATTATAAACTTCCCAAAGAAACCCATATTTAATTATCGACAATTTTTCTCTTCCGAACCTTCTAATCCTGTCGGCAATGATAAATTTTGACCGTCGCAACGCTAGGTCAGAGGTTTTTGAAAAGACGAGTACCAGCATCACATAAAACTATTTTTATGCAAATTGTTTCAAGGCGATTTCGCTGACCTGATCTGCATATAAGTTGTATGCGTGACTGCTTCGACAATACAGTCGCTTTGCGGATCGAACGGAATCGCCAAAGAACGCATGATTAATGCCATTTCGTTTTATGTGAAAGGAAGTCTCCATGACACACTCCTTATGTTAACTTGTTGAGTTTCTATGGTATATTGCTTTCCTGATATCAAAATTCTATTGAACCTTAACGTCCCCATTTTCACAATTTTTTCAATGCTGTCGGATCGGGCGAAGGATGGCACATTATGGCATGCTTACGTATGCATGAACGCTTTTTGGGACTTCGGAGATTACAAATGTGGGGCGGCTAGTCAGGCTCAAAACACTTTTAGAACAACCGTCTAACACATCGTCATCACTTAAAAACCACAAATCGTATTTGTCAGTTGTCGAATCTAAGAAGTAGATAAGTGTTTCGAGACACATCATCGAATCGCTTACCGACTCGGCCTCATAATGCTACTAGCCATTCGTTGGTTACTTTTTGTGTGACACTTACAAAAAGAACGAACGATAAATTGGTCGCATTCGATGAGTCGAGTTGAAATGATCATCTTATATTTGTGTATTTCACTCATTCATACACCATTTCATTCAAAGTAATGCAAAGGTAGTTTAGCTGTATATCGACGCAGCTGACAACCACGCTCACCCATGATTGTTCTGAGCCGCTTCGGAACGCCTGGTGGTCAGTCTGCTGATGATACGTTGGGAAAGCAACCGGGAATCGAACTCAGGTCTCCCCATGTACGAAGCGGAATCTCTACCACTGAGCTACTGATTGTTTGTGTGTTTGATGAATCGACATACAGAACAATTTCGCATGTTCTGGTCAACCAACATATACTACTGCTACTGTGCAAAAATATGGGCAAAAAAAATTTCTTAGCTCTTTTAACACAAAAAAAAAACTTATGAGGAATTTCAACCATCACATTGGTCTTGCAACCAATGATATAAAAGTCCCAAGAGTTTTTCTTCAAAGAAAGTTTCCTTGATTCTCCTGAAAAAAATACCGCTAGACTCGAGTTTCTGAAGACCATCGTACTTGAATGGTAACTTCTTTTGCCCGTCGCATTCATAAATATTGCTAAAATAACATTCCTATATTTCGCACTATTTTCCACTCTTCATTTGCGTTCCCCACTAAAAGCAGAAAGAGGACGGGGTTTAGATGGGAACTGTTATGGCCTATTTTCGACTCCGTTTACGCAGACCTAAAGAAATCTTAGAGGTCGATAAAAGAGAAATTTTGAACAAGTTCAGCCAATTCCAAATTGGCGTCTCCCCCTTCCCCCAAACATTTAAAACTGACCATGGAATGAAATCGAAACATTTTTTTTTCACACAAATATGTACGAAAGGGGGCATGCATACAAACGGTGAAGGGGGAATTTGAGTAGTGAATACGACCCCCTTCATGCAGAACGAAAATCAGGTCTACGGCATACCTTATAGAGCGACAATGTTAGAAGCAAAAAGTGCGCAAAAAATTCCAAAAATTAGAGCATTTCGCAAAACAGCGAACTCCAGTTTTCACCTTACCCTATTATCTATACAATACCTCTGTGGGTACTTTATTGCCCACACAATATCTGTGTATGTATCCCATCACCTATTACCTACACAAAGTGTGCACGTATTCTATTACCTACACAATATCTGTGTATGTATCCCATTACCTACACAACTTCTGTGTAGGTAATAGAGTAGCATGAAAACCTGTAACACCTGTGTTCCTAGATCTCGACAATTTTAGCGTATTAGAAACCTTTCTGACCTATGGCCGCAAGAACGAACTTCAAATTTTTGCGCCTATTTCAGCACTCAGTGTACGCATTTATGATTTCGAAGGCCAATCTCTATTTTGTGTGTGTCGCAACACCTCTACAGGGAGTAATATAAGTAGGGGCGGTACAAGTAGCTTGCTGTACATCGCACAAACGATACAGATCGGGCGCTGTACTTTGCATGAGCGGTAATTCGTGCATATAGAACGATTTAAAAAAAACAACCAACTTATCTACGACGCACACATGTATATGATAGTTCTGGTTATGTTTATATTACAAGCTGTATCATAGCAACAACGCGCTAACAACGCTGTACCATATAAGCTCGGTATTTGTTACATTTTTACAACAAAGAGAGAATGTTCCAAAGAAAATTTTTCAAACCAACCCTTTTGAAGAATCAACAAAATAAACAAATCATATCAGAAAATAGGTAAACTGGTTCTGAAAAAAAAAGCGTCAGCGGAATCACAGCGAAATGTCAACGAAAATCATCAGTGAAGAAAAGCTGACGGATCCGAGTTGGAGAATTTGAGAAAACGGATACTGGTAATCAAATTAAGAAAATAATTGAAGATCGAAAATGATCTGAGCTAACAAAATCACGATAGCCTGCAATCAATATTATAACAAAAATTTCCATTATATTAACGACTAAAAAACGCTAACTTCAGAGTGAAAGCGAGACAGAAAAAAAACCTGTGAATTTAGGTAATAATGGCAATAACTCGGATATTACACCTTCTAATACAAATCACAGCAAGCTGTAACGTAAAGCGAGCACTCGAATATCGTCGTTTTCAATTTTCTTTCTTTATAAATTATCGTATGGGTCAATGAAAGCATTAAGAAAACATGTGTCTCAAGAGGCAAATGACAACAAAACGTGTTAGAACAGCACATTCGTTCGCTATGAATGGCAATATTTAGGTGTGCTGATGAAAGATATGGGTAAGCATGAACAACTGAACGCAAACACCATTACGTCTTTCTCGATCGACGTAATACGGACTTGTTTTTAAAGCAGCTACGAATAAGTAAGGAACAATTCAGCGACATAACTAACTATGCTCACCACCTCATCTAGCAACACATCATATAGCTCCCATATCACCGA
The DNA here is from genome assembly GCA_000803305.1 of Toxocara canis. Lineage (NCBI taxonomy): Eukaryota > Metazoa > Nematoda > Chromadorea > Rhabditida > Toxocaridae > Toxocara > Toxocara canis. The sequence continues at coordinate 514,401 of JPKZ01002486.1, read as the reverse complement.
TGGGCGATTCAAAAAGGATGATTAAAGATTTAAGTCGCTACCGAATATTCATCGTTTCTCCTCCTCAGTTGTCTTCGCTGTTTCTAAATCTAATAAGTAGGAACAGAGATAACAATGCTGGACGTGCTGCCGAAACTGAGCCACACTGGTCAAACCAACCGCTTTTGTTGCTTTTTGAAATTTCCGTTCCGGGGAAATTTCATATGTAAAGACTTTGCAAGCATCGATTTGCAGGTAAACACTGAAAGTATGAAAAATAGTTTCTAGAATTTTTTTAGTAAAATAATTTTCATCGCATGCAACTGAATGCAGTGGTTTTTATTGAGTAATGATTTTATTTCTGGAACTATTAAAGAAACATATAACACAAACAATTATTAATCAATAAAGTCTAGACAGCAATCGTGAATGAAATTTAACAGTTATTGGGGGATAATGTTAAATGAAGTTCTCAAACGAAAAAAAAATGCAAAAAGTATTTGTTTAAAAGAAAATTAACAATTCAAGCAATACCTGCAACATGCCATTTTCGGACGTTTACACTTCACTGACTAACTGAACGAGTCGTTATTGCGTTCAGTGGTCGCAGAGATACACGTACACGACTCCGCCCTCTTACAGTCGCCGACCAAGTGATATTCGACTCGGCCACTCGTAATCGAGCAATATGTATTCACAATAAAACCTACTAAAAAATGAGAAGCTTACAATTGAGACGCTGATATTGAAAACCAAACGCTCATACATATGCAAAGGTAGCTGTAATTCCATCGATTCCCGTATCGACGCAGCTGACAACCATGCCCACGCATGATTGTTCTGACCAGTTTCGGAACGCCTGGTGGTCAGCCTGCAGGCGATCCGTCTGGGAAACAGCCGGGAACCGAGTTACATATATATATTATATATATATATATATATATCGACTCCTTAGACTAGCAACCATTCTTCCGGTAAATATATGAGGAAAAGCAGATGATCCTATAAGTATTTGAATGGTAGGATGCATCTCATGATCTATAGCATAAGTACGACGAGATCATATGAAACAATGGCCATTTGTTTTGCTCTTC
>JPKZ01002486.1:456962-468223 GCA_000803305.1 Toxocara canis | reverse complement strand
TAGCTAGCCTGCAGCATAAACGTTTTAGTAAATGGAAATTCTGCTCCTTCCACTTAAAGCAGTTATCTTTGTCCTTGCTTATTACACTTTGGTGGGCGTATTTTTGTTTGGGTATTTTTGTAGAATCAGTGTAACTCGATAAAGCAGGTTGATAATAGGTTTTTTAATGAAATTATTTTCTTGTAAACATTTCTTGAAATTTAAAGGATTTTTTGTTATTAAATTTTTGCATATTCTTCTTGAACTTCGATTGTTTATGCGCACTGTTTCATTATTTCATTTCAGTTAGCATTCGCAGCGAGGCGTGCAGCAATATATGGCAGTGCTTTATCAGCAAGGATATTTTCGTTATTGTCGGTGTTCGGCGGAGGCGTCTTCTTAGCAACTTGTCTTCTTGATCTTCTACCAGATGCCGTAGAAGGGATCCAACGTGCTGAAGAAGTTATCAAATATCAATTTCATTTCCCTGTTACCGAACTGCTTGTCGCCTCTGGATTCTTATTTGTATTAATCGTGGAACAGGCTCGTCTCTTGATGATTTGTTTTTCTTTTTCGTTCATCAACCCACCGTAAATGAACTTATCAACTATCGCCACGCCCTTCCTACTTCTCCGGATCCCAGTTTTTGGATTTTGCTTTGATTTGAACTGACAGTCTGGGAGGTTTGTGATCTTATGGTCCGCCAGATTGTGTAATGCTGGGGAAAAACTAATTTTTAGGATGTGAAGGCAAAAGTGAAACGTATTTGTGAGAGGTGTGTTTTCCCAGACATTTTTATAGCGCAAATAAGCAAGGGGCAGTAATTCTTATATGCGATATGGCGCTTCCGTAAGGTTAACACCGCACACCGTGGTCTTTCCGAATGGGCAGCACCCTCCACTATGATTGTTCTGTAAGGTCAACGATTCTCACCGCAATTGTTCCGTAAGGCCAATACGGTTGTCATAAGCTTTCCTTAAGGCTGGCCGTGACTTTCCCTAAGGTCAGGCTCTCTCACTGCAATCTTTATCTAAGGTCGACATGTCCTCACCGTGACCTTTCCGAAGATCGACGTCGGTCACCATGGTCTCTACTTAAGGCCTACATCCCCTCACCAAAATCTTTTCTTGAGGGTGATATCCTCTAAGGGTAACATTTTCGTGAATTTGATATCCTGTTCCTCCCACTCGCGCCCCCTCCCCTTACCATCCCACCTTCACTTTCTCCTCGTCTCTCTGTCTCCTCATCGTCCTCAACCTCTCTACTTCGTTTTGCACCCTTTCAAAAATTGCGCACTAGTGTTTTTAGGTGACACTGTTTGTACGTGAACGGAATCGCTCTAGTTCTTCTGGTATCGAGCACCTCATTGATCATCATGAAGGCACGCTTTCGGATCCAGCAGCTGACACACATAGTCACAACTCAGCGAATGGTACTCGTGTATACCGTTTTTTTTTTTGCTGTTTCGTATCTTGAAGGCTTGCATATACTTTCACAGGATGTGTTTACTGCAGGGCCTGTCAGATTGTGCGTAAGGTGGTTGAAAACAGCATTCAACCCGAAATCAGATAACATAGTCAAATAGATTTACGAAAATTGGCGATAGTTGTGAAACAGCAAGAGAAAATGTTTGCGGCAGTTTTTCTTTTTGCACACTTCGCTTATTAAAATTATACGTCCGCAATGCATGCGTTCAGTTATTTGAACGTTAAGCAGTCGTCCATTTGTAAAAGGAAGTGGAATGATTTTGATATGCATAAAGAGTGGAAGAGAAAGGTGATCACTTTTACGGACTCATTAGGTGGATTGTGGGAAATGAATAACTTAAGTTTCATTTAAGGGAACAACAAAAATTCATTTGTCTTTTTTTGCCGTATATTCATAGTCATAGTGACTAGACCATAGTTTGATTGGGGTTGATCAGTGGTGCATAGGATTGGAGAATGATTCGGTGACTTTGAAACCTCCAACGAATGATATTTTTTTAACAAACGAAGCTTGCTGGGAAGTATTTTTTCAGCCAGATCGAAGGCAGAAAGGGAAGTTAGGCTAAATAACTGAAAAAAGTCACCCTCAGTGTAATTTTCATTTCGAGTGTTTTCTTCTCTTTAGAAAAGCGCAAACTCTGATCCTGATAGGCTTTTTTTGTGATAACTTTTTGTGATAACTTTTTTGTGATAACTTCTTGTAATAACTTTTGTTTCGATGGTTTGTGATAACTTAGATGGCTGTCGAAAACAGTTTGGTAGCGGCGTTCGCTAGGTTCACCGCTTTTTCAATCTTAGAAAATTGCGGCTTCGATTTTCCAAAAATATCTTTCCGATGTAAAACCTGAAATAGATTGCCGATGTGGTATTTGCACCAATAGGGCATATTTAACATCGTTCTCGATTATTGTACTGCTTATTCACATTCGACAAGGACTATAGTAACAATGTTTATGGCCGTTAACAGCCAATAAAAGGTCTCTGCGTTACTTAATTCTACATACGACACATTTCATAAAGGATGGAAAAAGAGTACTAAAAACCTATTATTCTCGCTGGAACTGTGCGAGCCGCTGTAGTAATCTCAGACACCAGTCTGTGAAAGTTTGTTGCTTTTGTTAAGGAGAACGAAGCGAGGACGTACACTTCGATGTATCATCGCATTCGACAGTACGTGCTGCACTACTGGTGATGGCTTTGTCACTTCATGCGGTTTTTGAGGGTCTTTCTCTTGGTCTCATCCTCGATGTGAATACTCTGATTCAGGTCATCACTTTTTTCGTTTTCTGTGCTATTTACATCCTTGTAAATCCTGTTTGTAATATGCCATATGCCGTATACAGTTGAAGAGGAAGAAGGAATGTTCGCCATCTTTTCTTTCAGGTTGCCATCGAAAGCGATTATTTGATAACTAGACTAGAGGGCGCTTTCTAGCCATTGTTGTAGCAATTCTTTTCGTCTCGTAGGTATACGTGGCTGAAAACGTGAAGATGTGATCGTATTTTATATCAAGAAGTGCGTTTTCTTCCCCTTTCGGTTCTGTTCTGTGAAGCAAGAGCGTCCTTAGCTGTACTTAATTCTTCTGTTGTTCCCTTATCATAGTTGTTGTAGTTATATCTAAAAACTTTGTTATTTGTGCTTGCACTCTTGTTACCCAATTTTTTTGAGGGAGCTTGCGGATCAAGTTAATTTTTTTCAGTTCTCCCTAGTGGTAATCGTTGTAAGTAAAGTACGAAGGGATACAAGTCAGGGGTGTTTGTATGTCACAGTAGTTGTAAACTCTAGCCATAACTGCTGTGGAGCCACGGCTATAAAGTACGTCCTCCGGTCTGGTGAGGGAGAAGGGGGAAGGGGGGTGTTTCTTAGCTTTATTAAATTTTAGCTTCTTAGAAAAAGGCTAAAATCGGATCTAACTATATTTAACTGAAGTTGAACTTCGTTTAATTGAAGATCTTCGGAGCGTTGTTGATGCACAAGACGATAATTGGTTTCTCTTTGGGTCTGCGTTTGGTGCAGGGTAGAATGCGTGTCTTTACGGTGATTGTATGTTGCTGCATATTCTCGGCACAAGTGTTAATCGGTGGATTTGGAGGATTGGCTATTCTCGATTTAATCAGCGCTGGATCTGCCTATAAGGCCGCTTTAGTGTCCGGTGGCGCTCAGGTTATTTCGCTCTTCGTCCTCCATATAAATAATGACGTGGAATGTAATGAATAATTTTTATGCTTCAGAGTAGATGATAGATCTTTATGTGCTTCCAATCAGCAATTTATTTGAAATGGCATGAACTACTATAGTAAGGATAATAAGAATAGAATAGGGTAAGTAGTTGTTTCAACTGAATAATCTTTGAAAATTCAGTGCCTCTGCTCGTTTTGTTTTTTGCAAACTTGTAGTTTTTTTCTATAAGTATTTGCTTGATCGCGTGAAGAAATTTTTTGGATAGGTGCCGCATTTTTCCGCGGTTGGTTTGATTCCGTTATTTTTTTTATCCCACTTTTCTCGCATACGAATCATTACATATGCATTACGAACTGCGTAGTGTATTATTGTTCCTGTATTTTCCAGGAGCACAAAATACAACTTGTCATGGGCTAACATGCTGTCTCTTCCCGCTACCAGTTTTAGTAATTTGGTTTAGACCACAATTTTTTGTTCATTGGTTTGCGAGCTTGTTTTTATTTCCCTTTTTTTATTAAATAATTCTCTTGTCCGTATTTAACATTCTTATAATATTTTTTTTCCGGATAATTGCTGCGAGCTGGAAATTGAGTCGTTGCCAGCGCTATGGATGTGTATTCGAATTTCTTTTGTGCGAATGAAGGGAGGGTAAGAGCCGCAGGGAGTAACGGCCATGAGGAATGAGTAATGGCAGCGGTCTGCTTCGTTCGACGTAAGAGATCTAATATGAATGAGTACTCTAATATAGTTCAGGAATTGAAGATGAAAGGCTCAGCTAATTAATCACCATTCTCGAACCGGTGGATGGCGAAATGACATTGTTTACACTTTTCGAATCTGTATTGTAATGTAAGGGAGAGCGAACCCTCACCGTTGTTAGTTTGTCGTTCATAATATAGAGCAGTTTGTCATTTGTATAGCGGGATATTTCCGCGATATGTATGCTGGCTCGCAGACGTGTCGTTTATAAGTATTACTGAAAAAAAAATGTTTCAGGCGATCGCGTGCGGCACATTTTTGTATATAACGTGTTTCGAGATTCTGCCTCATGAGTTGAACCAGAGTGGACTTCGATTGGTTAAATTGATTTCCCTTTTATCTGGTTTTACTTTGATCGCTATTATGATAGCTTTATTTCCAGAAGATAGTTCTGATGTTAACGCGAGGTTGTTGATTTAAAAACTCTCGCATTCCTTCGCTTGTATTCGAACAGCTAACTAGAAGAGGATCCGGTAAAAGTACCTTTCTCAAATTCTTTCTGCATTTGAAGGAGTTTTGATTCGAGTTGCATTAGAACGAGTTTTAAAAAAAAACTTGATGATCATTTCCCGGCGAGACATTTGGGAACTACTTGTCGACCGGTGTCTCCTGTTCTCTTCATTCTCGCGATGCTCATTCATGGTTAGTTAGGGGCTTATAGCCGCTCTGGTTTATTTTTACTCAGAAGCGGGAGTGGAAAGTGGCAAAAGCTGAAAGAATACTGGAATAGGGGGAAGGGAGGGGGGGGGAGGGGGGGTGGAGAAAGGAAGAGGTGAGAGGATTCCGTAAGCATTCGTTTATATCGAACTCTCTCTTCACTGTGTTGTTCGCTGAAAGGAGTAATGAATGCGATGACGATTGTGGAAGAAGATAACACGCTTGGGGAGTAGGGTGGGGTGGTGCGGTGACTGCTTGTTCGCTAAAATCTACCGAATTCCATAATTGTCATCTAGTGCAATTTATGCTTCTGTTGAATGTCACTTATTGTTAATTTATTGCTCAACAGCACATTCTTGTCATTTTTAGCTTCCTGTTTGTTTTCCTATTTCAGTAAGTCGTTTCGGTTTTTTGTGCAGAAATAGGGGATGGAGGAAGAGGGAGGCGAGGACGAGAATTCAATGAGAGTTCCAATGAACTCGAATTCAGTGCAATTGTATGCGAAGGTATATGTCTTGTTTTAGTGGATACGTAAGTTTTAAATTACGAAGTGAGGCCGTGTTTGCTTTGTTGACGGATTCGAAAAAAAGAAATCCCTTAGTGCACATCACCGTTTTCCCTTACTGCACATCACCGTTCATGTTATGTTTTGTGATCTAGTTGTACTGTGTCGCTAAAAATCTCTCTTGTTTATTGTAGTCAGGCATGCTGGAAACGAACATAAATGGCCTCTAGAAACTTAGACGTTTATAACAGCTTTGTTTATAAGGCGGTCGTGCGACACGCCGTTAGAACAGCGTCGTCAGTAATATCCATTTAAAATGGATCCACCTCTCTTTCTCACACACGTCGCTCCTTCCCTTCCACCATCTTTTACCCCTTTCTCCTCTTTGCCATTACACGCCTCCTGCCACTCAACCCTCCTTTACCTCGTCCTCTCTTCCTCCACCTCTTTCATGATTAGCTCATTGCAGGTATAGACTCCTTGGATGTACCCTTTCTGTTTGGGATGAGCTTAATTGATTATACCTGTGTGCATTCCGATGTTATGAGCGTTTTTCTACACTCCAGCATTTATTGTACTACATGCCTGATTAGTACTGCCCACTCTTCTACCGCTGTTTCATTATCGTTATTTGCTCTTTTATCCCGAGTGTAATTTTCTTTTCAGTTTCGTTCTGAAACGTTGCGAACTGCCATTGTTCTTCGTTTCCGTAGAAAGGATAACCCCTTTTTATTAAATTTTTTAAAAAATTATTAAGACTTTGTGTTGATGTTATGCATTCTTCTCATTTATTTGATGTTGTTTATCATCTTTGCGCTTTATTCTTTTAGAGCTGCTGTTTTGGTTGATATGTGCAATAATTTGGTGAATTGCTGCTGCTAATGAGGTCGATTATTTTGGAGTGACATTTTTGAGGAATTATTAAGCGACGTCTTTCTCAACTCTTTGTAGATGCTATCGTATCCCTCATGCTGGCTTTCATATCCGTCAAGGAGAGGTGCCATGCAAGAAGGCTTGAAGAGAGAATCCACCATTGTTGTCTGCATAAGGGCTCCTCTCGACATCAATTTGTGATTGACCAATGGGTGATGTACCAGTCTAGTAGCGGCGGTTTGATGTTGTGTATGAGAATTTATCACATGGATTTTGGTTGCTCAAGAAGAATATTTCTTTTCGTGCAATCGAATTTCAAGTAGTAAATCACGACACCCGATTTCGAACTGCTCCCACTTTCCGTTATGACAAAAGCTATCTTCTCATACGCCTAACTTCATCACTACTATGCTTCTTATAATAATAACTAGCGTAGCAACGTTTCTGTATTGTAGATGCGGTCATGTTTTCTCTTTATTTTATTTTTCTTCCACTTTCAAATTCGGGACTGTTCTCACGGAACAGTTGCTAAAGAGATACGAGTTTTTCTAGGTGTTACTGTTTTTTTAAATTCATTGTCTTTTCCTTTTATTTCAAATTTCAATTTGAGTTTCATATTTCATTTTGTTTTCCGGAATTCTAATGCAGTCGCAGCCTATTCCAAGCATCCATTTATAATTCAGCGAAGTGTCCAGGTATAGATCAGCGGATGGTATCGATTATCGGTAAAGATAGTTACCTTTCCCGATGCATTTTATGCTACCTTCCTAGACATGTTTGGCTGATTTTGCTCGCTCGATGTATATGCGATGAAGCGACAAGTGCACATTTGTTAACTATTTAATAAATTCGTATTGAAGTGGTGAAAGAGCAGTGCACTTTTATTTGTTGGCGTTTCTTATTGAATAAAAATACGTTATTTGTTCGATTATGTTTGATTTGTGTTGATTGGCTGAATTGCCGAACACAGTTTGCATTAACCGAGCACAGGTACACTGGCGAGTAACAGCTCATTGTTATTCGTTAAATTGATTAGCGCGCCGAAGGTAAGTTTAATTGTGCACATATATAACATGGTTGTTATGTATATATATTGTAACGTTTAAGGTAAGTTTGAGCTAACACGTAGCATGTGTTAGGCCAACGCTATTGAATGTTCTACTCCTTTAGTAGACTATGCTTATTGTATGATTAGATTTGTCAGTTTTGTTTTTTCGCTCATTCCAAAGCTATTTCAAACGCAGGTAGTCGTCGAGTTATCGTGGAGATACGTTACGACCACTCTATTGTAACCTAAAAATATCGTAAGTGGGGAACTGGCCTAGGCTACCGACAAGCCTCATAGAGTGTTGGTCAGTATAGAGTATTACTGTATAATGGCAATGTTGATCAGTATAGAATAGTGCCGTATACTGGCATCTCGCAAGGCGAGAGATGCGTACATGCCGGCGTCGTTCTCAACGTATCGTGCAGCATAGGTGTTACGCTTTGTTTTCCGCGCGAAACTTCAAATATTTTTACAATTTCGCCGTATCACTATCGTCAGTGTAAGTTCGATATATCGTGACTCGAACCATCGTAACTCGCACGAGCATCTGCCTAAGATCTTGTTGGTTTATATTATAAGCGTAGTTATTCGAGTTTATGTTTTGGAGGAGCGTATAATGCGTGGCGTTGATTCGTGGAGCATCATCTAAAAACGCATTGTGGTAGAAGTATTTTTTAGTTGGCTTCATCATTTAGCAGTTCAAGAAATGATTAAACACTAAAGATGCGTGAACTTGGCGCAGGTACAGCTGATCGGGTTCTTCGATCTCTTAATAAGCATTGGTTTTTATACCTTCCAAACAAAAAAACGGCAAGATTTTAACCAACGATTGTCAATGACATACACCTAAGCAATGGAGGAAGGGAATGGGCTTTGAATCATGCCTGAGTACCTCTACCGAAATCGGGAAGGGAAGGGGTGGCGATCAGATTAGGCAGTTTTGGAGAATTGATTTCGAGAAAATTTCATGTCTTGAGATGGTTTTTCTCTAAAATTCTCCAAAGTGTTCGATCGTTTGTCCGTCGAGCAGTAGTACAATCTTTACTCTGCCAATCAGAATAGAGAACGAACGGGAACGGAAATAAAACACTAAGAAAAACTGAAGCATAAGGTTACGATAACCAAAAACATTTGTTAACTGAACGGGGCGATTTATGAACGCAAAGAGACTGAGCGCTGAAATGACATTATTGTGGTCTGTTCCATTCTTGGTCGACCCGAATAGGAAAGTACGATTTTGAAATGTAACAGGAGAACTAACTCGAGGAGGTGATACTCAAGCGATTTTAGAGCGAAACGGCTCAAGCGACAGATGATACACTGGACAAACACTGAAACATTGAGTGTCTGGGCGATGTTGAATAAAAAAAAAAGCTATCGATGCAGTTTACTGTTTTCGGACACTAGCAGCTTTGACGGTTTAGCGAAATATTTCGGTGATTTAAGACGACTTGGGCCCAAAAAATTGTGGCCCGGAATTAGGAGTAGCTGCAAAATTCGACTGAAAAATTGTTTTAGCTAGTAAATTTTGTCCAAAAACGGCAACCCGCGGAAACTTATAAAAAATGGGGAGAGGGATGGCCAAGAATGATTTGAACTGGTCTTAACCAAAGAGGACCACGGCCAAACGGATTACTGCCAAACGCATAATATGGCGACCTCATTTATTCCATACTTCCTGAAGGTTCAGAATCTTCTCATCCTCTTCATTCGTTATTCCTTGGCTTCGACTTCGAGACTTTGTTGGGCGTCATAGTTCTCTCCTTATTTCCCCCCCTCTCCCCTGTCTTCGCCCCTTCTATACCTTTCCCTTTTTGGCCGAATCAGTGCCGATGTGATCGTCCTAGCCGAAGACGTTGCATGGGCACGAGTGATGTCATTATTGTTTAGGTCGTTGGCCGTATCGTCCCCGAAACGGCAAGCAAGAGATCGTATTGTGGTCGGTGCAGTTTTTCTTACATTTCCGTTGTGACTGGATGTGCTAGTAGTGAGTTTTCTAGAATAGAAATAAAATAGTTTAGGAAGGGTGCTGTCAATAGTAGCAGCACTGCTCATCGATTTTTCATTGTCTGCCCGTCGCGATGGAGCCACCCTTGGACGGACGTCGCCGCTGCACTCCCCCTTCTCCTTCCCCCGCCCCTCCTCTCCGACCCCCTTGCAGCACACTGAATTTGTAACTTTGTTATTATTGGGCGTTCACAAAAGCAACAGTGCAGGGGGCGACTTACTCGAGTGGTGCGTTTTGCAGGATTGATTGTACGAGGTGCGTGGTGTGTTGCCCGGCATATTCATTGGCCTGGTGCCAACGCACACCGTATATCTGATCGTCTGTTCATGGATATCGTCATAGTGTTGGTTGCATTGGTCGCTGTTGTGCTACTCGTATGGAGGTGCATTTTTTTGGTTCTTACATGGACTTGCTTTCTTAATGCACAAAGTTTGTGCCTATTATAAGTATGAACTAGAAAATAAAACGCGTGCCATGCCCATTTGGCATAACAAAACCGTCGGGTGAACATGAAGAGCATATATGTTTAAACTTACCACCCGTCAGATTCAAAACGTTAATGCAGTCTAGACTTCCATTTATTTGATTTTATGCCGCTAATTTTTTCCTTTTTCTTCTTTTATGCCTTTTTTTCGCACTATTTTTCCCGACTTGGCTGCGAAATATTGAGCCTCCAACAGCAGGGGATAGGTAGGTTCATATGTAGTCAGGGATAGGTTCATATCTCTTAACTTCCTTCGCGAAGATATCGCCTCCCTCCTTCCGATGAGAACTCGTCGTGAATCCTTTCCCATTTAAATTACTGCCGAAGAGGGTCATATATATTGCTTTCGACAGCGGAGTGTTTCGCTCATACTGCCCATTGATGTCACGTAATGAAATTTTTGAAGACTCTATGAGTGACAAACTTTTTTCGTTTATCAGCAGTTATTAGGAGTCTCGTTGTAGAGGACTCTTTGGAACAGCCGTCGCCATAAAGCTCACATGCTGTTGTTTCGAAATACAAGGTCCATTTATTAGATTTAGTTGTTAATAGTTTGTTTATGTTGAAAGAAGTGAACAGTCCAATACCGTACGAACTGCAGTAAACGCCTCTCTCTCAACACTGCATCTTCCTCTTGAAAAAATGTCACTTATTAAACCTATTCATTCAAGAACATAATGTTCTCGCATTCAAAGACTAGATTAATTTACAAGGAGGATGTGCTTAGTTCGTTAGCTCAGAAGCCCGTCGTTGTTCTACTGTTGTGAAACGAGCGAGGAAGTAATTGTGCCTTCCGTTAAACCCAATTTGGGAAAGAAGTGTTTTGTTTTATTGTGAGGCTTCTGGTGCAGGTAATACAGCCACTTAATTCGCTGGATTAAGCTCATTTAAATTTGAAGGTATTTGGGTTGGGTTATCTCGCGCATAGTAGCCCATTATTGCGGCTGTGAATCGGTGCGATTGGGTCGATGTGGCTTCTTCTACATACAGCATATCAAGCTTTGCCTTCATAGCGGCATTACCGTGGAGGTGGACGAACTCAGATTATCGAGCAGCCTCTTCAACGCGCATTTCACGTACGTTTACAAATTTGGTGATGCTAGAGTTTTGAGACACTCAGTCCATTAGGAGTTTAAAGAAGGTATGGTCCATAAAGGGCTCGAAGAACGGGCTCGGGTTCGACCCAGAAGAGCGTGGTGGGCCTTGTGCGGTCGATAGGGTAGGGAACGTGGGAAGCTTAAAGTAGAAGATGGCCTTGAGGGTGGAAAGGAAGCAGACGT
>JPKZ01002486.1:435534-447688 GCA_000803305.1 Toxocara canis | reverse complement strand
TTTTTTGTTGTGTTGGGGGGGGGGTGGGGGGGGGGGGGGGGGGGGGGGGAGTGATTGTGTATGAGCCGACACCTCATCTGAAACAAACTTGCTTGTTGGTATAGTTGATCGTACGTATCTCATTTTTGTTCGAGGTGTGTTTTGCAATGAAATCAAATGTTGTTTTGATGTTTTCTGAGCTGTCGAACTTTTTTGGTTTCTATATTTCTTTTAAACGAATTTATATGGATGGGCACTTCGTTTTGCAGTCCGACTTTTGAATAATTTTCTTTGTCTTGCTTTTTTTGCTGCACATAGTTTTTTGGCGCTCAATTGATGATCTGAAAATGAAACGCAAAATCCGCGTAAATACCATTTTCAGTTTGCGTTTTCCCTTAAAATTTAAGCTAATTATGACAGCAGTTTTTCAGAACTTCTCCACAGTGGAGATGGGTGTCGAGTACTTGTGGGTACGGCGAGAAGCGTCTTTCGATGATGCATCTCTGTTTTCATTCGAACGACATGTGTGGGGTACAGCTGTGGTTATGGGGGCTGCCCTTGCGCAGGTAATTACACTTATCTTTTCAGTTGTCAGGTCAGCGGACGATGTTCACACTTCTATTACGTTTGTGATATAATCATGCTGTATTTAAACTACGGTATGTCCTGTGTTGAGATTATTGACCTATTTCTTTCACTGCATCTGTTTGTTATATGCATATGGACCGTAAAAACTATTGTTTCAAATAGATCCAGCTCTCTTCAACGGGTCGTGGAGAATTTTCATGCGTGGAACTCATTGTAGATTGTTTACCTAGTCGATGTTTGTCTTAGCTGCAGTCTTTATTTTAAAGGGGGAGGTGGGGGGATGATGAGAGTTTTTCGGTAGCAAGCATGTCTATTAAATTAAGCAGTTACGAGCAAAATTACTTTTTCCATTCAGACAAGAGTCCCTAAGAGTAATTGAAAATACTTTCGCTCTCACATTTCATTGTTTTTGAACAATTTCCTTTGAGTTCATTGATTTTTTACTATGTTTATCATGATCCTGTAATATTATTTTGCGCGGCATAAAAGGCCTGCAATCGTAAACAGTTTTAGGCTGAACTAAATTAAGTTGAATTCAGTGCGTAAGTCGACGAACAAGTGAAATTTGTGGTGAAGTAACGGAAACTTGCTTCCAGAGAGCGAAGTACATCATTTTTGCAAAGTCCTCGCTCATAACAAAACTGTTTCTGACTATTGTTGAAGTGATCGAATTTTAAGCAGAGTCCGTTTCTCTTCCTCATTCATTTCTCTCTTCTCTCCTGTCTCTCCCGTCCCACTGCTCCCATCAACCTTTTTGACTTCTCTTCCCTGCCCCTCCCCCCTCCTCCCTCCCCCTTCTCCCTCCCTCCTCCCTCTTTCCACGTCCCAATTGGCCAGTGTGTCAGGTTTTCAGTTGCACCAGTGCTTAAACAGTTTCATTCGATAGTAAGTTCAGTCTAGATAGATAGCGAAGCATTCTAAGAGTGAAAGGGAGGTGGGGAGGGGGGAGGGGGAAAGGGAGGGGTGAAAAGAGATGCTAGGATGAGGTGAGAGGGAGAAATGAAAAGAGATAGGGGGATGTGGCCAACTAATAATCAAGAAGAGGAATACATAAGTTGGTCCTTAATATTTCGTACGCAAGCAGTCAGCAATCCATCACTGCCCTTATTTGTATTGATACGATTACTATTATTTTCCCATGTACATTCTCTTGCGCTGTGTCACTTTTCAAATCATAGATTGTTCTGTTCTCTTACACATTTTTAACTGAACAGTTAACGTGAAGAAGGAAATCTTTGAAAATTGCTAGATAATCCATTCTTTTCTGTACTGTCCTTTTAAGTTAAGTATTTGCAGTTTTCGCAGTCATCGAAGCAAAAGCTTCTTCAAATGCAATTGGATGAATGCCACTTCGAGTATGAAGATGAGCTGGCACAACAGGTAAATATATATATCTCTTACTTTTTGCACAAGGAGGTTAAAACTAATTTATGTGGCTGCATATTTTTATAAATATCGGGAAATGAGTGAAGGGCATCCGTCTCAACCGGGAGAGCGTCTGGCCGATAATCGGAATATGAACTCGTTTTATGCAGTTTTCATCTGTTTTTTGATAAATTTTTGTTCGTATCCTTCATTTTGGCAGCAATCTATTTGGCTAACTTCCTGGATTAATTTTGAAGCCCTAAGTCTTCCTAACGTTGGGCATCTTCCCTAAATATTTGTTATGTGCCCACGCTATGAGCACAGTAATTATTTTCGCAAGTTCTGTTTGTATGGTCATTCTGTGTACTTTTGCCAGCTGACGCAACGATTTTGCCTATACCATTCAAGTATCCATTTATGTTGTCATCCGGGGGAAATGGAAGTGTTCTATGTTGGTCTTATAAATCTAATGAATTTTGCAGATAGCGTCTTTTGTTTGCGCTCTATTACCTTCAGAGGGCGCATCATTAAGTCGAACCGATTCTTGGACCGATGTCGTTTCAACATCTCGTCTTGAGCCCACCGAATTCATTATACAGATATCTGCGAAGAAGTTACCATTTTATGATAACTTTTTACTTTATAATACTTTATAACTTTAAAACAGTAATACTTTATAACAGTGCTGACATTGCATAACAAAGGAATCGGGATAATTAGGACTTATTGTCATGACCAAACTTGAATTTTATTTTTATTTTTTAAGAACCCCCTCATAATTTTCGTTTCTGTTTGTTCGTCATGTTGTTTGTTATATCTTTCTGCTGTTGTTCTAGCGTTTGTATTAGCATCTGAAAGGGTTCGGATTCGAAAGGTGAGGTGAGAGATTAACGGCGAGATGTCCTCATCGAATTGATGTTTAAGGCAAATAGTAAATTCGATGATATTTTTTAGTTTCTGAACTTTGTTTATAATCCACTTGCTTACTTATCTTACTTCTATTTCATTTTTTAATATTTTTTTTGCCTTGCATTTTTTTTGCATGTTATGGACAGGTATCAGAAAGGTCTCTGTTAGCAAAATAGGTTCCGGAAAATATCGCGACATTAAATTCCTTTCCTTAATTCCATTTGTATCCAGCTTATAAACTAAGTATTTTTTGGAACATTTTTAAGGCTTGTTGATTTAACGTTCAGCGATAGTTGTCGATCTTTAACGTCGTCGTGTACATGAGGCATGCTTAAAGATGTGTTATCATAATGATGAGTGTTTTGTTTAGTTTAATGATTCACATTACGATTTCACCCATCTGTTTTAATTGTTGTTGATGAAAACATTGTTTCATATAGTCGAAATGCCTGCAATGAATCGCGCACAATGGCATCAGTCGGCAGCTACTACTTATTCGCATGGCTCATTTATTTTATTCTGCACATCCATACAGCGCTTATGCTAACTTCCAGTTAGGAATTGATTTAGGTTGGCTGTCTTTCTGACAGCTCGACAAGCGTCTTTCATTGTGGTGGCTATGGATCAGACCCGTATTGATGCTGTGCCGAGCGCATCAACCGTTTCGATACTTGCTGACAAACATTGTTTCATATAGTCGAAATGCCTGCAATGAATCGCGCACAATGGCATCAGTCGGCAGCTACTACTTATTCGCATGGCTCATTTATTTTATTCTGCACATCCATACAGCGCTTATGCTAACTTCCAGTTAGGAATTGATTTAGGTTGGCTGTCTTTCTGACAGCTCGACAAGCGTCTTTCATTGTGGTGGCTATGGATCAGACCCGTATTGATGCTGTGCCGAGCGCATCAACCGTTTCGATACTTGCTGACAAACATTGTTTCATATAGTCGAAATGCCTGCAATGAATCGCGCACAATGGCATCAGTCGGCAGCTACTACTTATTCGCATGGCTCATTTATTTTATTCTGCACATCCATACAGCGCTTATGCTAACTTCCAGTTAGGAATTGATTTAGGTTGGCTGTCTTTCTGACAGCTCGACAAGCGTCTTTCATTGTGGTGGCTATGGATCAGACCCGTATTGATGCTGTGCCGAGCGCATCAACCGTTTCGATACTTGCTGACAATTTGAAGATTGGGCAAGGTCCAATTGTGGGCACTGAGACTGTGTGCTGGGACCGTAATGGAAAGATGACCACCCTACATGCGGTAGTTTTTGCTATATTCCTTAGTAATAATGTAGAAATGTGATCAGCTAGGTGGGTATTTGAAGGGAGGCGTATATGAATATTTCGGCACCATAGAATATAGATTTAGGAAGGACATAGCTAGCAAATATAAGAAGTTGATATGCGTTTGGTTGTTTTAAAATCAAAACAGGCTTTATTTCACTTTTTGATGGAGGGATTCGCGAATATTCGGAGACGAAATCGATATAGTTGAATAGGGCAATGTTTTAGTGTGGACAAGGAGGTCGATTAATAGCGCGTTGTTCGCGAGTGAAGGATACGCTCAACTTTATACTCCTTGCCGATGCGCCCGTAACACTCGTTTGGGATCCTCTCGTTCATGTTATCTTACTCGATACATATCGGTATGTGGTTTTTCGTCATTTGTAATAGATGCCATAAACAGTGAGGTAGGGAAGGGGGCGGGGGACGGAGGGGCGATACAGTCATCTCTCTCCTCTCTTTTATGGGAGAGCGGAGATAAATTATTGAAGCATTGAAGTTCGCATCGTTCCTTCCTTTTTTCTTTCTTATTTCGGAGAGGAAAAGTTGGTATTATCAAAAATATATTGTCTCATTTCTGATTTCTCTCGAAGTTTTTTGCGTTTCTGTGCGTCTTGATTTTATGCTTTTATTTGTCCTTTTTTAAAATTATCTAAGTTTTAAAATTTTTAGTTTCTTTTTTTAACGTTTTTTATGCGCAAAAAGAATTGGTAAGAAATTCAGCACTGATGAAATTTTTCCATCATTTTTGTATTCTGTTCAATGTAATCATTTTGTTTCTACAATTCAGCGTTATAACCTTTGCAAACGATTGCGAGTTACAGAGTTTCAAACAATCTCGCTTTTATGTTATTATAGCTTATGCAATAACGTTACCGTACTGCTTAGATGTGGTGCAGCATTGAGGAGTAGTAACGCTACTCTACCAGAATTATGTGCGCTTTTGTACAGTATTCTACAATGCAGTGCTCGATTGTGATATGCACTCAAGAAATTCGTAGACATAGCACAGCGTCCATTTGTAACACTTTTCAAAAAAAGGTGCGGTTAAAGTATTCAGATCAAAAACTGGTATAGCCGTATATTTGTATCGCAGTAACGGAAGGCATTTTTGGGCAGGGTGCATTAGGAGGGTATTTATAATAAGAAAGTGGCACAGTGAATCGCTTTCAGGAGTGCGATGAAGATTCACGAGGATCTGTTTGCGAAGAGGGCTGTGAAGTCGGCAACGTCATATTTGATTACGTTTACGATCAACACTTCTCACTCAGTCATGCTACAGTTTCGACTTCCTCGCGAGCATATGTTTGTCGCTTTTCGTTGTTGTTGTTGTTGTTGTTGATATTTTTTAACGAATGCCATATCCTTGTTAGGGAGGCAGTAGCTCGGTCGTAGAGCTCCCGCTTCGTTTTGCGGGAAGATCTGGGTTCGATTCCAGGCGGCTTACCTGACGGATCGCCAGCAGGCTGACCACCAGGCGTTCCGGAACTGGTCAAAACAATCGTGCGTGGGCATGGTTGTCAGTTGCAACCGTACGGGAATCGTTGGAATTACAGCATCTTTGCAAACGTTTGCATTTCCTTGTTAGGGTTGCAACAAAAATCCTAGCGTTAGTTAATTTTCCGATTTTAATCCCCCTACTAGTTGTATTTGCTTGGACAGTTTGCTTTGGAGCAGCATCTCAGAAAGATATTTTAGACTGCACCCGATGAGAGCCATATACACATGTTTCGAGTGGTCAGTGATTGAATTAAATGTCGCTTCAAGGCACGATCAAGGCAAATGTCGCTTCAAGGCACGTTTGCATAGTTGGGCACCCCTGCTTTGCGGATTTTTACTGCCGCATTAGTACGGCTAACTACTTTGCGTCATGAAAGCAGGATTTTTGCATGAAAATGAAACAAATATTAGCAGTGATGTAGCAAGAGAGAAGGCGATACTGGCTATACTAAATTTTGCAATGGGATGGGTCAGTGAGAGCCGGTCGATTCCTAACGGAAAATGTTTGGCCTATTCCTTGAGGTACTGTAAGACAAATTTTTAAGAACTTGGCTATGAGCGATTGGCGTACCTCTGTGGTGTTGTTCCTGAGTAAATCAGTGCACCCAAAACGTCGAGAATTGAGAGAAGATGATCAGAAGTGGCAAATTGCAGAATGCGCTGGGAGGTGCCGTCATTGCACGTTCAGCGTGACGACAATATCACGTTCAAAATGCCGCATTTTATCGTTCGCATGGATTCGCATCCGATACTAACACTTGAGGTTATTTTAATCCGTTTTTTTCCAGTGCACGAGTTGGCGGTTTTGCACAATCAAAACGCTCATCATATCTGTATGTATGTGTTTTTGTTTGTTTGACTACTCGGTAATCTCAGCTTAAAAAACACTGAAACTTAGTTCCAGAATTCAATACTTGTCCAGCCAAGGACTACCTGCTATAACAAAAATCAAGGCAATTCGTCGACCACAGCTATGTTATGGTCATTTGAAAGTGATGAAAAATTTGCATTTGCATGCATTCTGCGCTCGGATTTTCCATCGGTTGTGTAACAGGAAACGTATCCTTGATAAAAGACCTACGAGCGCTCGGATCGGTAAAGAGAAAGCTTAACGGGTAGTTAACGGCGACCCGCTGATTGGACAGAAGGAACCGCCCATTCACCTACTGTACATTCCCACTTGTACCTAAAAGTTAGATAAATTCGCTAAGCTTGCCTTTTTCATTCGATCATTCAGTTGGGTGTTTTCAGACTTCGGTTTTTTTAAGCAGCTAGAGGTCTGGTACGAACTTCCTGTGAGTAGTTGTTCTTGTAGTGGTGAACTCAACATACGCTTTAGAGATGAGTGGGGAGCGTTTGCCAAATTTCGATTATATTTTCATACGGAGGGGACAATCCAAGAGGAACAGTAAGATTAACTGAGCAAAGTACGTAATCAAAAAGGGAAATTTCACGATGTGCAATCAAAGCAATGTGTGATTTGTATTTTTTACATCGTTATGGACCGTACACTTTTGGGGCCTATTTGTGATAGCCTGACGAGCCCAACTTTCTTCCGCTCACTTGCCACTTTATGCAAAAGATGAAGCAGTGCAGTGATCGCTTTTTTGCGTTTTATTTTGCTTTTTTTGTTTGATTAATTATTTGTTTAGGTGGCTGGATTCGCGAGTTTGTTTCATATGAAGGAGTATATCTTTTCAGAAGTTCAGTGTACAGCGACGTGCAATAGATGCGAGAATGGATTTGGGGCGTGCCGAGTTTAGCAACCTTTACAATCGCACCAATAAAGTTTGGTCTTGGTCGGCAGATTCGGTTGCGTTTATTTTCCCCTACCAATACAACTTTGCTGCTGCATTTGATGAGGTCTGTTGATATTGCTTTTTTAAACTGTTGATTAGTTTAGTTGGCTAAATTTATTAGACGGCTCCACTTTTTTAATTTTTTTGTTTTTTCTTTTGATTAGTTTGGCTTAGATAAAAAGCAACCAATTCGTTGATTTATGGAAACTGCGTATATATTTTGACTGAATGGCTGAATGAGGAAATTATATATTTCTTCAGCATTTTGTCCCCCTTCTTTCTGGATTGCTATCAATGTGAGCTTTAGCAATAAACGTGAAGGATGCTTTCAGTATTCAAAAGCATTTTGAGGTTGTTTTGCATACCGTCTTTTGCAACCTCCCACTGCCCTATTTTAGGATGCCATTTGGAAAGTTTTTCATTTGGTCGTTACTGAATAACTTTCACAGCATTTATGCAACATGATAAAGCAATTTCTTTGAATTTGTCTACCTAAGAAGGTATGAATGTTGTATGGTACATACCTAGCTGGGGTAGTTGAGTAACGCTAGAGGTTTACGGTGTGTTCATCACAGCTGTCATGTTTCTTTTATAGTTGAGGGAGGAATGGGGACGTCGGAGGGAGGAGAACAGTCATGAAGAGACAGACTATCAATGGGAGGAAATTTTTTCGCCGTTGTTGAATTTTTAGACTAGACAGTGTTTCGTTATTGCTAGGTAGTGAACGCAGTCATGAGTGGCAGCCAGTAGTGAGAACTAGATGGTTGGGACATCTCTATCGTAAGATGACTTTAATCGCTGGAATTATTTTGCACATAGAAGTGTTGCTGATGTGAAAGGGAGAGGTTATGTGGAAGTTGGGACATGTAGATGCGAGAGTGGGAAGGCTGTATGCATCAAACGTGGAGTTGGCTTCTACCATTCAGCTCGGTTTCTGTTTTTTGAGCATATACTTGTGCTTCTACAGCAACGGTCGCGTGTGCGATAAGTGACTTACATATGACAACTTTCAGTGTTAGAGAAATATGCAAGTGCATTAAAGGCGTCGAAAATTTGAAATTTCTTCGTTATGTTTCATCAGAAATTCGTAAATACGCCGATTCGTTTTATGGTCGTTCGCAAAATTTCCATTCGTTTCCAACAAAAGTATACTTTCGTCTGTTGCCTGTAAATCGTTCATCGAGAGTTGAGGGTGTTACTGGATGATTTTTACTTTCAGACAGGGGAGAGCAGTTGATTCCGGTTGATCTCTTCTTTCAGTTTCACAGAAGTAATTCTGTTAGATTGTTTTTTTTAATTGTTATCCGGTCTTTGGCAGCTAAGCGAAGAGGTCTTAGATTGCTAAATTGTTCGTGTCGGTTTGTTTGAGCCTTTGCTGTGAGATCCTGCTGATTTTGCTTCTTATGTTGTGCTTTGAAGTGAAGTGTGCGATATGCTTTTAAAAATTTAGTTAATAAGCGCATGGAAGTGGATCAAGCTGGTGCATGGTCTTAAACCGAAACCGTTCACGTTCGATTCACCACTGCCGAGCGATCTCAGCTTCTCGATAAAGGTACTGGAGTAAAATCATTTGTTTCATGCTTGATCCGGACGAGAAGGGGTGAGCGTGTTGGATTTCAATTTTTTAAAACAATGTTTATTATATTTAGTGGTTGTTTCATATGTATGTGTAACAATTATGTATGTAATAACATATAATTGTTATATATATACATATATATATATGTACACGTGTATATATATACACGTGTATATATATACAGGTATATATATGTACATATACATATGTATACATATAATTTTCACAGGTTTGATGAGTTTATTGCAAAGCTGCTTTGCTTAGAGTTATATACCAAACTTTTGCCATAAGTTTCTTCCTACTTTTCGGATTTATATCGTCAGTTTTTTGTTGCTGTTAGGTATCGGTGAGAATTTAGAGATGCACAGAATAATGTATCAGGCTATCGAGACTGATTCTGTTGTCCACTGTGTTAACTGTTCTCTTGAAACTTTGATAAAGAGCTGAGAGTTTGACCGAGTTTGATCGTTGCTGTTTTCTTAGTTGCACTCGATCTTTGCAAGTAACGTGTTTAAGTTTTATTCAATCTGAAAAACTGAGGTAACCTGCATATCGTAGGTTTTGTGATTTGCTGCTTATACTGTTTTATTTCCGTTCGCATTGTAAGGCATGAAGTTGAGTTGCTCAAAAACAGCTGTTTTTGTAGAGTTGAAATACAAATTAAATTTGACAAAGCAATTCCACCGAATCCATTGCTGCTTCTCACTTTGGCAATGATTCCCTTTTAACAAGCCTTATATGCATTTCATTTCTTGTATAACTGAGCAACTTATGAAATTTCATGAAACGATGAATGATTTGTAGAACGCATCATTTGAAATGAACGACGATCCGTTTGAAGTACAGCTGCAGACGAACTACGAACTAATGGTAGATGAGGTATACGAATGTGAACGACGAAGGCAGATGCTTGACCAAAAGCTCGAACAGCTCAGAAAAGCCCATCCTCTCCTCCCGCGTAACTAGTTATCCTAGCTTCAGCTTTACATTTTTAGATTCCGCTAGTTGATTTCTTACTAATGTCCGCAGTTGTTCTATTAAGTTTTGGCTAATGTCCATACTTCGTCCGTTAATTTTTTAAGATATCCCCACTTCCACTGTTTATTTTTCCTTTTTCTTTGTGCCGTAAGAACTGTAGCATCATGGCGCGTCTGCATTCCCACGCATCCGTGAAATTATCTGGTAAAAGGAGCAGAGCTAAGGAATTTTATGCGCTTTCTTAGCGGATATTTTTATGATAGAATATGTCGAATTTCATTAAAGAGAGACCGTGTGCTTTGCAAGAAATGGGCGTGCAGAGTCGTTTGCGACGTAAAAGCAAACAAACGGGAAAATCTCCGTCTAAGTACATAGCTGTTTAGGAAGATGCACGAAAAGACAAAATTAATGGATTTCATTGAATCACGGACAGCTTTACTCAGAAATTTGCATTTGATCTTTTTGCACTGTAGAAGGGAATTCAACTATTTGTTGTTTCTTCATGTTGTTGGCCTTCTAGGTGGATTGCATAAGGGTTTGCTGATGTTAAGCGATTGATGCTGCGCTAACAATATTATTTTTGTGTTTATTCAGAGTCAAAAGTGGACGAATTGCATCGATCACTGTTGAAAAAAAATGCGGAAATATATGTTGAACGGTCGAAAAAGACGTCACAGCCCCGTACTCATCTCGTTATTTGGACGATCTCAAATCTAGAGGTAACTTTATGCATTAGAGCTGCTCCGGAGAGCTTTTTTCAAAAGTCAGAATTGGAGTTTGGAAAGCGTATCGGAATTCTGACTCCCAGAACGGATTGTGAGCGGTATTCTGGATCGAAGGAACTAGAGTGATAGTGTTGTTTAACGCATTCATTTAAAATGTTGACATCAAGACTAGAAAAAAAAACACTGGAAACATCGGGATTTTGGATCTGGATCGCATTTCTAGCGCAGCCTAGTATACATGCAAGCAGATGCAAGTAGGTGTTTATAGAATTTGCAATTTTCCAAATCTTAAATTATTCGAATTAGGACTTTGTAAAACGGAGAGCGAGGTACGTACAGCAGCTTTTTGCAGTAACGGTGACGATGGCGCATTCGAGGGGAGGGGAGGAGAAGGAGAGGGAAATCGCATGTTTCAGTTCTCAGCGAAACTTGCCAATAAATTTTCCTCAGTGGTGGTTTGCTGTTGGCAAAGCTTAAGAAACTTTCCTGGCGATCAGGCAAAATGCAAAACTAGTTCTTTTCACAGGCGCAAGTTTCGTTGCTTTGCTTAGATGAGCTGTGCAGCCCCATTTTGCCTTCTGGTGTTACGACCATAAGCGGCACTCGGGCGATTCACGGTCTCCTCTTAACTGTATTCACGGGCTTTTAAGACTCAGTTGCCACCTCAACTTGAACTTAAGTGGCGGCTTGAAATCTTCAATTTTGGATGTGGTAGAGCGACGGGTGCTAAGCTGATTTGTACTGTACGAGCTTCGTGCTTGGAACCATCTAATGATTTATGCTTTCAGATTCACGCGTATGCAGACAAGTCACTGCATGGAAAGGATAACGCGGTCAAGGTTCTACGACTATTCAATCCGGAGGCGTGAGTTTTTTTGTTTCGTTGAGTATTTAATGGTCGGAGGGAGTCCATATTGAAAACAGACGTTTCCAAGCGTCTTCATCGCAGGGAGAATTGGAGAATTCAGCTTATGGCATTAGCGTCAGTCGGCGCATGTAGAATCGTGTATATGTCGCCCATCCTCAATTTTGCGCGTCTCCAGACTTCTGAACGGCGTCGCTTTATAACTCCTGCTCACATTCTTGGAAAGTGGCCTTTTTTCATTTGTGCCCTAGAAATTTCGCGCACATTCCAAAATGCCAAATATTGCACACACCTTTTCCCTCTAATTAGATATGGGTAGGAAGAGGGAAGGGGAAGGAGGTTTATTTGTGCATTTATTATGTTGAATAGATTTTTGCCAAAATGCTGCGACAGTGGAAACGTTTAAGTGCCTTGATAAACTCCTAATACCATTTCTCAATCTTGGTTTCCTTTTTTCAGCTCTCCTGTCATTCATAATTTCGCGCTATAAACAAATGAGCGATATATATATATGTATATGTATATATATATATATGCATATATATACATATATATATGTATATATAT
>JPKZ01002486.1:400977-423283 GCA_000803305.1 Toxocara canis | reverse complement strand
GGGGGGGGGGGGGGGGGTCGCGGCCTTAATCCTTCAGCTTCCTTTTTTACGGGCAAGCTGTTCGACGACCGCTCATTTTATCAAATTTTTTTGCTGCGTGACCTTGTTGCATATTCTCCTCTCCCCTAACCTATATTCCATTAAAGAATGCTTTCCAATTTTGCAATTTCAGTGTATTCGAGATAACTTAAACGATTTCTTAAATATAAGACTCCACCCATGCTTGATTTGCAGTCGATCTGATCAATAGCCAAGCTGTATTGCGAGGCAAAGAACGTGATGGGTTTGTGCTGCTAACAGCGGCACGTGCTTCCGTAACACAACGTTTTCATTTCCCTGTCTGGAAGAAATCACAGCTTCTGGGCAAACGGTCTTGGTGTGCTGTTCTATCTGGAATGCAGGTACATGTTGATATTTAGTGTTTCATCCGCTGTATTCTAAACGTTGAAGAGATGCTTGAATTGGCGCATAACCAATGTCAACGAAGATGGAAGGTGCGAAAAAAAATGCAACTTTCGAAGGACATTTGTTAAGTAGTTTGAAAGAGTTTCCAAACCGTGAATTGACATTTTGTATAATCGATGGGCACGCCGTCGTCTTCGGCCACGAAGTTCTGCGAACTCGAGCGTCATCTTTATTTACAACCGCCTTAGTTCATAATCTGGTTTTTCTTTTTTTCAGAGATTTCTTTCTCTTCCACTTCCCACTTTTTTTTTTTCAAGCGATGTATAATCTAAACTTAAAATGGGCTACGACTTGCTTCTGCCATTCCCATTGGAGGGATTTAAAAACAGTAGTTTGAAGTTCGTATCGACAGAGCTTATTTTTGTTGCTGAATTGAACTGCTGCCTTTATGAAATATGAGGGTCGAGGAGGGAAAGGGAAGGAGAACTGGGATAGTGATGGGGTTGGACAGGTGGGATGATAGACTGGAATTGGTGTGGAAGTTTTTTGAGATGAGTGTTGCAGATTTACATTTAATCTTTCTAGCTGTTTTGATATATAGTGCTGCATTGTTTTGCCTTAATTGACTTTTGGTTATTTATTGAAATACGAACAGCTACGTTCCGTGTTCACTTTTGAATATTTCTGAGAGAAATTTAAAAGGGAAAACGTTGGAACTGATCTTTTGCCTTCTAAATCATTATCCTCTAATCTAGAACTTATTCTTTAAGCTAGAGTGTTTCATCGCTCAAATCGTCTACTTCAAATTGTAATTTTGCAGTATTTTGCACCGCTGGTGATGGCCCAACAACAAGGACAGCAGAGCGGCTCACCGTCAAGTACACACAAAGAGCAATTCAGATGGTTGTCGAGAGATGTAATAGAGGAGAAAGCATGTTCCGATCCGAATATCAGTGATAAACTTGATAACTATATTAGCAC
Source organism: Toxocara canis (assembly GCA_000803305.1). Classification (NCBI taxonomy): domain Eukaryota; kingdom Metazoa; phylum Nematoda; class Chromadorea; order Rhabditida; family Toxocaridae; genus Toxocara; species Toxocara canis. The sequence goes on along the minus strand of JPKZ01002486.1, from coordinate 421,897 downwards.
TGGAGAGGCAGTTGGAGGCGTCGTCGCTGGTACGTGTCTTTTTGCATTTTTAGTGCTTTAATCCACATTACAACTTCGAATAGAAACTTCATGTTTTAGGGCTACCGCTCTGAGTGGCTAGGGTTGCACTCTCATATTTACATACTTCAAAAATCAATGTGTCACTCGGGACATAACGACGGACTGTGATAAATGAAACCTCAATTCGTCGAGTTTCCAGTTCCAAAAATTTGTAAGCATGGTGAGAAATGATCTGCAATGGACGCGATTAGTAATAAAATAGACGCTGCCGAGCTTAGGCGGCGGAGTTCGGATAAATTCATTTACTTGATCGGTTAGAACTTGCTTCATTTCATTTCAGAATTGGATAAACAATGACAGTTCGGTTGTATGATGTGGTTAGCACACCATGCCTGAACGTATCTTTCAGTGTTCGTGCAGTTTATTGCCTCTTTGTTAGATGCAACTTTTTCATGGGACAGGAGTTTTTTTTCATTAAAAAAATGTCTACAGATAACGAACGATGAGCAGACTTAGTGATTCGACTCGTGCCTTTGAGAATAATCTGACAAGAGGAGAACCGAGATTCGAGTCAGAGGTCGCAACGACTTATTTTGGATTTTGCTACTTTCAGAAGTTACAACTACTTATTTTGGACGTTGTCACAACCGTTTATTTTGGACTTCGCCGCTCGTCGTTCATCTAAACTTTGGTGAGAAATGAACGAAACATTTGTCAGAGGCGAATCTTCCGTCAATAGTTGTGTCGCGATAATTAGGAGCATCCGTATTACCATAATAGTAGTTTGGCTTAAGATGAAGTCCCAGTTCCATTCGAGAACTGCAGAACGGCTGCAAAGAGTGGAAGAATTGAAATTACGATTAGAAACGAGACAGGAGTTTAGACGGGGAATACAACCAAGCATGTGGCGATTGCGAGGAGACAAGGAGAAGGGAGGGGGGAGGCGGGAGGGAGGAGAGAAAGGGAAAGCGGAAAGGAGGTGGCAGGTCGTTTTTGATGTTGCTGATCGTAAGCTGTTCACAACTTATAAGCGCACGGCGAAGTTTTCTATGAACTATACGTTGTTGGAGAGGGCGGGCGGAAAAGGCGAGCATGGGATATACGTATTACCTTTATATACGAGTCAAAGTAAGCTGTAATTTAAAACTCTTGCCGATCAGACTTGCCGCCAGCAAAATTGCATACCACCCTCACATTTAATTATCTGCTATTCCACATTTAATTTAGAAGTAACATGGTTTCGTATCAGTTGCGTAATCATTTCCAGCACTTTACTTCTCTGTTGCGCCCCGCACAGCTTTATTATTTTTAATTTTTGAAACGTTTCTCTAAAATGTTTTTTTTGCAGAATTCTCTGGTTTTCTGCCGCTTTTCAAAACATAAAGCTGAAAATAAAGAAGCTTACAGTTTGGCATTGGAGCTCACATATGCCCCGTGAGACTCATAAGTGGTCCATCTTTGAAAATACCAAATTTATTGAAAAAGTCTGAATTTTTACGATAATTTTTACGGCTAATTTATTTTCCCATCTGAAGAACATTTTGGCAAATGAAAAGTTTTTTTTGTGCACTGAAGTTAAATGTATGTAACAAGAGAATTTAAAAATTAGAACAAGGCTCAAGTGCACAATCGTCGGCCAAACTTCAACTGCAGCGGGTCGCATCAAGGTGCAGCTGCCAAATGTATTTCTGCTATTTCTCCGATACACTCGACATTGACACACATAATATGCCGCTACCGGTTAGCTGTTACTGTTGAAGAAATGAGTTTGTTGGTTTTTGAATTGTAATACGATGAAACGCGTTCACATTTAGAAGTCGAAGTGTTCTCCATCAAAATGTTCCTGTTATGATCTCATGATTGCTATTTTTTTGTATTTCGATGATTTAGAATTTGCTAAATACTAGTGGTGAGGTTGAAAAATGTTCGTTGTCGTTCTTTGTTGAGCAAGGTTCATTTTATTGAAGGTAGGGAACATTGCTGCATTATAAAACGAACGCTAAATGCTAGTTGAACGCACTAGGAGTTTAAGTAAGTTGGCTCGGCATTGTGTTTCCTCCTCTATTTAACCTCTTGTTTGTCACCTTGTAATTCGTTGAAGCGTTTAGATGGCCGATTTGGACGAAGCTGCGGAAGTGTGGGGACAACGTGAACCTGTCGACTGTTTTACCCTGAAGCACAATATGCTGGAGGTTCGTGCAGTTTTGTCACATTCACAAGAGTGTATTGTATTGTGCAACTCGTTTGACAGCCGGAATTAAGCCGTTTTGAAAAAGCAGGGGCAGACAGACAATCTAGATTTTAAGTACAGAACCGTGAGGCTTTCCTTCTTTGAGTTCGATTATTTAATCCATTCCGTAAATGAACGAAGGCATTTTATACGCATTCCATTGGCGACTTCAGAGCTGGAGACGTTCTGGCGGATTACTTATTTGCTGACGATGCGAACATGGATAGTTTTTGCATTAAAGAATTACTGGTCGGTCGAAATGCTACCGCGCTTCCAAGTTTTTCATCTGATGGCGCATCGATCAGTTTAATAAAACAGAAAAGAGGTCAAGCTTAACAAAGTAAATTTCATGTATTTAATTTAGTTGGATTGTCTTTATTCACACAAACTGTACGTGGCGTGGAGAACGCATGACAGCGGTATGACTGCATATTTACAGATACAAGCATACAAACATCATGCATGTTCACTTAAAAGAAGGAAGGACGGTGAACACGCAAAATAATAAACAAGAGAAATCATTCCATTGAAACCGCAGAAATACGTTATCGACAAATTGAATAGTGCATCGCACCCTATAACAAAATGGATAAACAGTGAACAACAAGTGAATAGTTTGGGACTCAGAAATAAGAAAATTGAGCTCGGATGAGATATGAGATGGCAGACGACGGGTATGTGCATGGTGTTCTGTAGACGAAGTGAGGAAGGGCCCTCAGGACGAACGAATTAAGGCGACTACCAAAATCGCAACATTTCTCTAACTTGAAAGCTGTGAAAGATTCCGTTTATGGAGCATGTTTCACATTCCAGCTTATTTCGACGTTCGCGTTCATTAGCGAACGAGAAATTAATTGGTTTCAGAAGATATATTCGAAAACCATTTAACGATTTGATAACACTCCAATTTTACCCTGTAGCGTTCTAAGGTTTTAGAACTGAAAACCTTTAATCGAGTAAGATAGTCAGGTGAGAGGGGTCCGGGGAACAATCTGTGAAATGCTGCATAAGCGAAATGCTCATGAACCTTTCCAACGTTTTTCATGTTTGCGACATGATGGTGGGGGAAGGGGGGACCGTACTTGCGAGTGCAGTATTCTAAAACAGGTCGGCATTAAGCTACGTAGCCTTATGGTGATATTCATGACGCTTGTGTTGTACGGCTCGCAGAATACAATTTGTAACGTTGAGGGCCTTCGTAGCAATTTCTCAGCACTGCAGATTCCAACGTAGATGGTTAACGATTTTCACATGAAGGTCATGAACACTGCCATTAGCAAATAATAAAACTGAGCAATCTAATCTTAAAAAGCATTCGTACGTTAAACTAACATGAGATACAAGACATTTTTCATGAGATACGTTTGTTTGCCACGTTGCTAACCATTCACTGGATGCCGTTAAAATGTTTACGCGCTTTAATGGCTGCATGTATATCATTTCTATCATTTGCTGCACATCGATGGTCGACATCGGAAGACTTTAAAAGTGGAATCATCAGAAATAATGGAGTAATCAACATCATCGAAGAGCCATGTTTCCTTAACTAAAATCAACTCGGCAACATTTGGTTTGTGGAGGGATTCTCGTTCACTGGATTAGCGGTGCTAAGCGCGTTGAAGTATAAAAGTTTAGGCTGGACAGTTGATGGACAAATACTTCTTTCTACCCCAGGGGTGATTGTTTTACTTAGAGAGCTAAAGGAAACGGGATGGAATTTGAGCAGGAATGGACGTTTCTTTATTTCGCTTCACTGACCGGATGTGTCACGCTCACAGGAGGAACATTCGCAAGAATCCTTTGGTGTGGAAACGGTTTATGCTTAACCACCCTCATGTCTATAGGTTTTGAAAGCGGCGGTAGGTTGTGATGCCCATGTACGAGTTGGCTAATCGTAAATCGCTTTCGAGTATGACTTTCTTATGGAAATGAGTTTTGCACTCGGGAACATTCAAACGCGTAGCGCATGACCAACAGTGTGACTACCGTCAAAGATGACCTTGATAGGACAGCCTCTGCCGCTGTTGTGTGCTAACGTTCCGAACATCGTTAATGTAGCGTAGACATCCAGCACGTTCAAGATGCACCTCACCATGTTATGACCGACGGTAACACGTCCTTGAGCAGGAATTTCTGCGCGCCTCCTTTACTCTCGTAAACATATGCGGACGGTTCCGCTCCTCCTCGATTTCGTCCCGTTGCTGTACGATGTAACAAAAAAAAGTGGCAGAAGTGTGGTTACGAAGTGGTATGGCCAACACCTGGTCACAAGTTTACATGATACGCTGCAGTATGGAGCCCGGAACAGTTTCCATTGAGTTGATCACCGCATCGATAGCTATAGGCATCATTTCGGTCATCAGCTGACAAGTCAGTGGGACGGTCTGTCTTCAGTTCCTCAGATAATAACGGTTGTATAGCAGCCTGATCAGTTATTATTGGTTTACTGCTAACCAGCGAAGAGCATAGTGGAGTAGAATTTGTTGCTTTCTAATAGCAACAAAGTCAGCTTTCTTCTTGGATGGCATATGAATATCAAGTGCTGGAAAGAATGTGAGCGCTTTTGAATGGAGCGAAAAGGCGGCGCCATAACGTATCGAGGAGATATTTCTTCGAAGACTAACGAAATAAACTTCTTGTGGATTGTAGGAAGACCTCTTCAAATCATAATTTGTAAAGGAGTGCATTGCTTAATATTATTGAAATGTTTATTCAAAAATTTTTTGGGGTTTAGTTATCCATGTTTGATTACTATGATTATGGCTCAGTGCTGTCACCTCTCGAAGCATTTCAAGGATCTCAACATTAGCCATCTGATTTATGTAACATATACATGTGTTATTGGAATGGTCGAATAATAGCCGCAGAAATGGGCGAAATGCTGTTGATCTTTGAGCTTTTTTCATTAGTTTTTTTTTTTACCTTACTTACCTCTAAATAGTTTTGTATTGTTTGACTTTATAACACCGGATAGAAGATGGAACCAAAATTTTTTACGCGTTGAATTATGCATTTGGCTAGAACCTTATTTATGGTGGCACGATCCCTATCCTTTCTTCCCTTCCCCTTCCCACTTCCTCCTTCTGAAATGGATTCTGCGTGTACCATGTTTAACAACGTTCGGCGTGTACCATGTTTAACAACTATGTGGATGGGAACTTCAGCACGCTTACTTGTGAAACGGACTTGTCATGAAAACTTTCAAGATGTGCGAACTCTTGTTGTGCTGATAGGTATGCATAGACGATGTACGTTACGTGGTTTTGGGGAAGTTCCATGCGAGTAAGCAAAATCTAAAAATTTCGCACTTCTCTACGTCACATTTGGGGGGAAGAAGGGGAGTGGCGGGGGAAGGGGGAGGTACTTGGAGTCGTGCCCAGAAATGCATTTAGCGTAAATAGTAGGAAATTCATTTGCAGGTGAGCACTAATCCACAGCAGTACGAGATGGTGATGAACATAGTCAATCAGCTGGTTTTATTCGTCGATCCACGAAAGAAGGAAACAGAAGGACGAAGGCAGAGACTTCGATTCCAGTGGCAAGTGAAGAGTACTGACGAAGTTAGAATGGCTATTTCTTCGATGCAGGTTTCCGTTTATTTTTATTTGTCGAATAGAAATCTCTTCCCTCTTGCACTTTTCTGATTTGCGACTTTAATCAAAAGGCTTCTTCCATTGGAAGAAAATTTTTTCTATTGAAGGAACATGCATCAGCTGCCGATGCGAAACGTTGAGAGGGCCAATTTTGGGGGTTGATTTTTTTTATTATCTCTACTTAGCCAAATTTTTCAGATTGCGCGGATACGCACGCTTCCTTAGGTTCCATATCCATCGTCGGGTTGCAAATTCTTGCGAACAATGTTATCTGCTGAGCCGTAAGGCAATACTGAATGGTTATCATGCCAGGCTTCTCGATCTATCAGACATACGGCGTGCTGGCATATGTCTCATTCATTCCCTAACCCCATTTTTAATGTTTCACAATGACGAAATTGTCTTACATCCTCTCATTCCATTCGCAAATAGTGTGTACCTTTTCGTTCTCCAATTCACATAGAACAGGATCATAAAACAGTTTTGAATACTCCATTGAGATGCGAACGACGGAGAGTGGGAACTAAGTCATGAAGAGGTTGCGATGTATCGAGCAAATGAATAAACAGGAGTATTGATTTTTTGATACAGATCCGCTTTTTCTGTTACTAAAGATCTACATAGTATATATATAAACAAGCGGCCTTTTCAGTTAATATCGTTGTTTTTTCCTGACTTCCCCCCCCCCTTCCCCCATCGCCTGAAGTTCCACAGTTCTCCGATTTGAGATCGAAATACGCATTGCCATTCGTAAGTCTCAAGATATTATTTGAAAGTTTATGTTAAATTCAGGCCGAACTTCGAGATGTAATCGCAGTAATTCGTTCACTAGAGAGGCGTACGTTCTTTCTAAGTCGGCAACTACTTGAAAATCCAAATGATGTTGTGTAAGTTATTTGCTTTGGACTGCTCGACTCATCCGGCCCATATGCGTTCCAAAAGCTCTTTTCAAGCAATTGGGGATAAGGCTAAAAGAAATAGAGGTGGCACGGATTTGCTTTGAGCACTATATTGCAATCGTATATCAAAAATGTGTTATATTGTTTTGTGTCTTTTTCACCTAAAACCGTATTCTTCATTACCAACTGTGAGATTAAGTAGAACGAAATTGTAAAAATTCTTTGATATCATGTTGAGACATAGCCGTCGGCAAATAAGACATCTTGTTTTCTTTACTTCGGTTAATGTGCCATTGTCAATCAGGCATGTCTTTCCGTTTCTTGATATCGTAATAATTCAGCTTCTGAAAGATTTGGTCAACGAAACAGGTGAATTGTGAGCTCTGAACGAAGAAGCTCTGTTCAAAAAGGTTTTATGTGGAGAATGATTTTGGATCTTGGGACTCTTTAGGAAGTATCGCTGCCATGGAGACGGGCTTTGGTAAAAAGAAAAGTCGTGTTTTTGCTTCACGTTGGGGCAACCACAATGCAGGTTTTTAACGTTTGGACTCCAATGCAATGTTATCACTCCCCATTCGCGCTTGACGCCCGCTTCATCTCTTTTTGTAACCACTGTTTGGCGACCCATTTATGTTTGTTTATTCTTATTTTGTAGTTTTATATGCACAACGAATTTTTCGAGTCAGTGGAGTTGTTAAAATATGTTTGGCTTTTCTTTAGCGTGCTAGAAGCAATTAAAGAGGTGACGGCGGAGATCGAAGATCTGAAGAAAAATCAGGTCGTGCTGAGCGATGAACTGGCGATGACTATAAGGTAAGTAGCATCGGTTTGCCAGATAATCAGCTGTTTCATTCTTTCTGGTAATACTTTTTCTTTTTTCCCAACGGTTCATTATTTTTCCTCGCGAGTTTCTTCTCTGAACTATCAGGCCCTGAAATTTCCTTCCTTCTTCCCATTCTTTTTCCTGCTCCTCTTATCTCTCCACTGCTCCTTCTTCCGGTCTCTCTCTTTCTCGCCCCCTCCTTTTCCTCCGCTGCCCTCATTCTTCCTCCCCTCCTTCGCCCATGCTATCTCATCCTCCTCATCTCCTTACTCACGGCGCTGCACACTCCATCATGCAGTCTTAAGCAAGTGTGGTAGGTGTGTGGTAAGGAAGGCGATGTTGTAGGTGTATGCGGTAAAGTTACTTTTTGAAGGTTGTACTACATTGCAGTTGTTATAAAGAGAAACAAGTGGAACGTATGCGACAGCTTGTCGATTTGACAGAAGATGAACATGCGCTTGTCGCTAGAAGGTATTGAGTCATCGTTTTGTTTACTTTTGTTATTTATCAAGCGTCCGCCACGATTGTGAAATTTGTGGAGCTGCGCCAGTGTGCTTTACCGATGAATTAAGCTTAGTTAAGCGGACATACTGAGACAAGAATCCAAGAAATCTTCCCGGAACTCCTAAACCTTAGTGTTTCTGGGTAGGTTTTGGTACCTTATAATTCTTTTTTCGATTTTCTAGTTTTGACCAGCCCAATTCCACTGCTGGCTATAAACGTTCGGGATTCAGGTTCGAGGTGTGCTTCGAGGACTGCATATGGCGACTTACGGAAAGCGATGGTCAAATTGCATTAGCTGAAATGCAAATTCGTAATTTCTTGTAAGCGCTATTGTTGATTTTTAAAAAAATATTACTGCGGATTTGAGAGTGGCTTATACTACTTGGTTGGCTTGGTCGGCTGAGAATTTTTCCAGAATGCTTTCTGAAAGTTTCATTCAATATTTGCAGCGTTGTTTTATCAGTAAAGATCTGCGTCTGCGGCATCAGCCAGTCAGCTTTGGATAGTTTAAAGGCCAACCACTTGATAATCTTTTTTCCTGTGGTCACGCGTTCTCCTGTTCGATGGATTGTCATCGCGTCTGAGTGCCGGCCTTGCTGTGGCGATGCTTTATGAGAAAATTGGCCGTCGCTGTACCATCTGAGCAAAAGGAAAAAAAGAGAAGTGTAGGGTATTGCTCATTAATACTCATCCTCTATACATGAGAAAGACGGGAATCAGTTTACTGCGTGCTGTCAAAGAATTTTTTTTGCGAACAATCATCCCCATCTCTGAACCGATCACCGAATCGTCATCAAATGACCGCCTTGGAGCTAGGAGCTTCCGGTATTTAAACAAAACTTTCATTAAGAAGCGCTTATTTGTAATCGAAACCACTCTGGCCTCATCTAAAAGTGCAGTCGAAATTTGTTCCACCCGTGACGGCAGCACTTGTACGTATCTTTGATTGCCGACAGCGTCAGGAAAGATCAAAATATGTGGCCCTTCGTGCAGTGTAATATGGCCAGTTTCATGTACTCACTTCGTTTGCAGTGAATTTCTTCTATTAAAGCTTGTTTACGATTTCATGAATACACTGTGGGAACTGTTGTGTCTTGCAAGAGCGTGTGCAGCTACTTAGGCTGTAGAGTCATATAAAAATGTAACAGGTTTTTTTGGTGTATAGTAACTGGAAACGCGGTCCGTCTTATTTGAACATTTCCCAACGTCGGTAGCCTACTTTATATCTTGTTAGTCAGGAAAGGCAGCTAACGCTTACAAAAGAGGAATAGGGAATTTAGCAGTTTCCAGCTTTCCCATCAAACGAAAGCGCTTTTCAGATATACCCGTACGGCTCGAATCAACAACTCGGGAGAGCATTTGCTTGAAATTGGTACCGTAAAGGTCACCAACTTATTGCCGGATAGTATTTATACGGTATCTGATGACGTTTGTTTCGTTTTCGTGCTGAGGTCAGGAAGGGAATCTTAGCGAATGGAAAATGGAAACGGCTGGATTGATGAATTTAGCAGTTTCCAGCTTTCCCATCAAACGAAAGCGCTTTTCAGATATACCCGTACGGCTCGAATCAACAACTCGGGAGAGCATTTGCTTGAAATTGGTACCGTAAAGGTCACCAACTTATTGCCGGATAGTATTTATACGGTATCTGATGACGTTTGTTTCGTTTTCGTGCTGAGGTCAGGAAGGGAATCTTAGCGAATGGAAAATGGAAACGGCTGGATTGATGAATTTAGCAGTTTCCAGCTTTCCCATCAAACGAAAGCGCTTTTCAGATATACCCGTACGGCTCGAATCAACAACTCGGGAGAGCATTTGCTTGAAATTGGTACCGTAAAGGTCACCAACTTATTGCCGGATAGTATTTATACGGTATCTGATGACGTTTGTTTCGTTTTCGTGCTGAGGTCACCCTAATATTGCTGCACATAAGTAGTGCTTGCTTTTCGCTCCCTGTATTTACAGTAGCGCCTTGATTATAAGCACACCATATTTGCGCTTTGTGCTCTCCTCATTCAGCTCTTAATGATATGTTTAGGAGCTGCAATTTTATTATACAATTTGTTCATTGACCCTCCCTGTTGTGCTCACATTCCATACTTTATTCACATCTGCTTACTTATCATTTTTTGTTTAAAGTGATTTCTTTCCTGTTCTCCTGTTTTGTTCGTCACAGTTTTTAAAATTTGCTGTGCCGGTGTTTTTTTTTTGAGGAACTGGTTGGTTTATTTTTACGTTTTTTTTGCGGCACTTACTAACGCAAATTTTTATGGTTTCTGTATAGTTCTTTTTTCAGCTTTAAAATTTATTCTTTATTTTTCATTGTGGTTTCGCTCGTCGTTGCGCATTTGACAGTTTTTCAGCATACGCTGCAAGCGCAAAACACTTCTCAAGCAAAAACAGAAAGACAGCCATCGATTCGAGTTGTATGTCGAGATATGGCACCAGGTTTGGTCTCTTGTTTATTTTGACCGAATCGAACGATTTGATATTGCTTTGGGATATCATTATTGATTGCAACCGATTGCACACTAGATCCTGGAATGGGAAATAGATTTATTGGATGGTTGGATTATGTTGGTCATCGAACTAATGTTCCTACGCAAATGAGAGTTGTTTGATGGCTGGGGAAGGGGGTGTAAGCCGTCCCGTTCCTTTTCTTGCAATCCGCCAAATGAACCACTCATTGCATCTTGTTATTGCGATAGAGCAGTTGGGTTTTCCTAAGATGAATGCTTCTAGGCGAACATCATTTCGATCGTCTTACTAACCATAGCTTCTGATGAGCACTGCTGGCGATGCGAATGCTGGATGTGAAATCGATGACTGTAAAACAGTTATTGTTCGACATATGAAAGGGATTTGGATAGAGTAGGCTACTAAAGTAGTCGAGGAGTTAAACATTATATACGAATTACGTGAAGTACTGAAAAGAAAAATCTCGGATTCCTAAGATCGAATTACGGGCTTTGCAATACCGAAGTATCAATCATTAGCGTCGACTTTTAGTGGGCGGTATTTGTGTGAAGGAGCATTTCGAAATCAATGTCTCTCCAATGGTTGCACAAATAACGTATCGATTTTTCGAGAAAATGATGGCGTATTTCTTTCCGGGCCGGAATATCGACAAAGAGGATCAACAGTACCTTGATACGGCGGACGATCAACAAAGTGCCCAGGTTAGTAGTAATACGATCTGATCACGCTGAAAGCCTATCACCGAAATACTGCAGTAGATTTGTGAATATCATAAACTTCTAAAAAAATCTAATATAATGCCATACGTAATTTCGGGAACATAACTTTGAAGTATTGTAAGAAGTTGTTCGATATCACTCTTTTAAATCGATGTATGGCAAGAGTTGTCCGACTAAACAGTTGACATTTTTTGCCCTCTGAAGGGGCTGAGCGTTTACCATATGAAAATTCTTTAAAGGCTTCGTTTGAAGTGATAGGGAGGCTTGATGCTTTTCTTCTGTGGAACACATAACACATTGAATACCATCGTAACTCAGAGTTGAGCCAAAAAGAATAAAGTGTATCTGATAGAAATCGAACGATTATCAAACAAAAGACTTCGAAAGACACAACCTTAGTTCTTGAAGGGTGTCTCAGTTCGACAGTGGCTGCGCGGTGCAGTGAATGGTTCGTTCAGGCGAACCACTGAATCGAATCATCATTTGCGAGATGATATCGATCGAATGAAAGAGAGAGCTCAAAAAAACAATGTGTTTCTTTATATAAAAATACCAGAAGTCCCATTTATCGTCTCATATAAGGTCAGTTTTAGCGTTGAATTTCCCCGTTGTGGTCTCACAGTTTTGCGCAGAAGTGACTGCCGATTTTGATAGTTAAGCGAATGTTGCGGAACTATTGTTAATAGTTATTTCAGAAGAGATGAATTATTTTATTTTACTTATTTTATTTTTTTAAATGAATAATTTTTGTCGTCAAGAAAATCTTTTGTAAAGTCGGAAATTATTGGAAGCATATTTTATTTGATGACGTCATCTTGTCAAGTTGATATGTTTCAAATAGTTTATTATGTAGGATACTTGAAGATAAAAGGACACGTAAAGAACCTTTCCTCCATTACTGCTTCCTGACAGCAGATGAATTGGCTGCTTATGCGCGAACTAGTAATGGCGTCGTTTCTGTGTGCTTATATGTGCGTATTGTTGACTCGGTAGATATTCTAAACTGGAGCTAGAAATTTGTTATGTAAAATTTACACCCGAAGCGAGATCTCACCCTCAGTTTCAGGTCGATTCCTCAATCCAACCCGAGAGGGTGAGAGTCCGGGGGGTGGGGGTGGGAGGGAGCTATGGACACTTTAACATACCAGTAAAAGGCATGCATGCATTTTGCAACTGATAGGGTCGCAAAGCAATTTCGGAAGAAGAGATTTTCTAGTCGTCTCCGATCGCTTCTAGGGGTTTTCTTTTTGATCTGAAATATTTTTTTGCGCCCTCAGTGAGGTATCCTGTGCGTCGCTTGAATTAGAAGTATGTGGTATTGTCGTTTTTCAGGGAAATAAAGACAAAAATATAGAGGATGTGGACCGGTTCCAGTTAGTGTTCCCGCTGTGCGAATATCATGACAAAAACTGGACATGGCTCGATTTAGCACTCGCCATTAAACAGCGTTGCCGACGTGTGCTACTTCAACAGGTTGGTCACAGCGAGTGAAGAAAATTTTGATGGTGAAGGGTTTTTTCGGAAGTTAGTAGATATCAGAGGTCTCATTGTTTGCCAGTGCTTTTAGAACAAGGCAAAATGGATAAGCGGAGGAACTAGGTGGAAGAGGTGTGGGCTGTAGTAACTGTTAAAGGGATTAAACAGAAAATAAGGTGATTCGTGGATGTAGCTGTTTGTAAAGCTACAAGAAGGGCTGAGCAATAATCATCGGAAATCTTGAGAATTCTTCATACCCAATCATTGGAAGATCTTGAAGTAGTAGGAATCCCTCCATTTTTCTAATCTCATTTGTTTAATTAGTTCCTTTCTGACAATCGTATGTGTAGACGAGTGAAAACGTATTCTACAAGCGGGACTGGAATTTTCATCCTTTCACTTCCATGGTGAATGCTGTTCTGGCAAGTGGCGGAACACTGGTTCGAGCCTCGCTTACGGACCACATTTCAGTTCGTTTACACGTAAGGTTGTCATTGGTCTGAGCCAAACAAAAAATTGCCACAAGAGTAGACTACTCAGAAATTCGTTATTGTTGTAATGCATTTATTTCGAGCCAGGAAGCGCAGGCTTATGCAAATTTTCGTTTTCAGTTTATGAAGCAGAAACTTTTGCGGAATCGATTGATGGGTGTGGCTGACCGAGATACGGGCGAGGTAGACGAAGAAGAAAAGAAAAGAATCGTGCTTGGGACAGTATGTTGAATTTTCTCAATTTTTTTAAACCATCTTTTTGCACCTATTCATTTTCCGTTTGTACAAAAATGACAGGGCGGCAATAGCTCAGTGGTAGAGCCCCCGCTTCGCGTGCGGGGAGACCCGGGTTCGATTCAGGGTTGCCCCCCACCATACCACTGACAGGCCGGCCAGCGGGTGGTTAAACAACAAGCTAAAACAGCCAAAGGGATGGCTGTGATAGGCGTGCGGTTGCCTCAGTAACATCGAGAGTTCGCACTGGAGGCCCGAGCGGTAGCGTGCTAACGTCCTAACGAAATATAACAACAGTAAGAAGTTATCAGCGTTTACGATAACAGCGAACAGTGCATTTCAATGTAGGAACTACTACTCCTATTAGCCTACGTTTACGTTGCTGCCTCTAACTGGATCGAAAAACAGTACAAGCGAACCATTTTAAGAAAAAAAAATTTCTTGACGAACGCGTGAGCTCTATAAAAGTTGGACCAGAAGCTGAAATCTCTATTACCTCAAGCTTACTTCGTTAATTTTAACGGCAACAACTTAGAAAATTCTGTGCTGAACGCTTAAGGTTTCGAAAGAAGGATTAGGAAAAAATTAAAGCTTATTATTAGCATGTTTATGTCATTGCTTCTAAATGGAAAGAGAACGGCGAAAGACGGAGAGAGAGAGAGGGAGAGAGAGAGAGCTGATGTAAACCACAATTTGCTGATGGACATATGAGTTTCATGGAAGATGGGAAACGATTTAAGACCAGCTTATTTCGTTGGATTGTTTAGAAAACTGAGTAAGCGCTTTTTTTTGCAAATGTTAAGGCGTGGCAATGGGTTCTGCTTACGATAAATGATTTGTGTTAGCGTTGAAAGAGCTTCCCAGGCACTTGCTATCATGCATTTGTGAACCGTGCAAAGCAAATTGTTGATTTGGCGTACGCCTGTGTGATTATGGATTCTATTCGATGAACGACCGTCTTGTCTGTCTTCAAGTGGAATAAAAGATGCCATCAAATATAAAGACTTGTTAGGTTTTTTTTTGCGAGAAATAGAAGAGCGAGTTTTCCATTTAAGGCAGCACGGTATGTTGTTATGGGAAAACGCTCATTGCTACACTGATTTGAGGGAAGAATTAATTCGTGATTTTACAAACTTCAAGTGAAACGCATTAATCCGTCGATGTTTCAGTATTTGTGTTTGTAGGCGATAATACCCGATAAGGACAAAAAGAAGGCGAAGAAAAGCGGCGGTTAATTTAATGATTGATGTACATTAATAAGTGTGAATTTTTATTGTTCTTTATTTCCTGTGTTCTTACGCGCAAACTGTCATCTGCTCTCAAAACGGGCGAATAAGCGGCGCGTCGGCCAACTGAGACGGGTTTCATGAAAACAAAAGCGAAGAATCTTGAGTGAAACAAGCTTCGTACAATTGACGAGTCTTTGTTCTATGATACGAGAATAAAATGTTTCCATCAGTGATTGTCAGGCACAATATTTGTAGCTAAATTTTGAGTCGATATTGGTAGGGGTTTGTTCTACATAGCTCGTAATGTGCTGAACAACAATTCTTTGCGTATACACGTTAAAAAGGCGAATCGCACAACACGGAATGGTCGTAATGCTGTGCAGCGAAAGAGGCTTTTGTCTTCTGAAGTTGTCGGCGAATAATTCTGTTGTTATTTGCCATTATGACCAACTGTGGTTTTTAATAATGCTATTTATATGGCTACAGTTGCTATTGTGCGAGTTTTTGATTTAGGGGTTACCCCGTTATGGTTTGTGAATGAAACGATGCAGAGCCATTCACTTACACAGACAACCCTCACAAAAGTTTTGTCTTTCTGTTTTTGCAAACTTAGATCAAATTTTGTCTTTCTGCAATGCAGTTTTGCAAATTTATGTCAAGATTTGTATTCCTCCAATGCAGTTTTGCAAATTTATGTCAAGTTTTGTATTTCTGCAGTGCAGTTTTGCAAATTTTTGTCAGATTTTGTATTTCTGCGATGCAGTTTTGCAAAAATAGATCAAATTTTGTCTTCCTGCAATGTAGTTTTGCAAATTTAGAACATTAAATGTAAACACCTACTCTCAGATACTTGTGGGCATAATACTCGCTGTTTGGAGTTTCCAGCGGACAATCTGAAGGAAACCTCCACAAACGAAATGATATAACTGTGTTAAGGTGTCCAGCAAACGCACAGGTGACGATTATGGCAGCTGAGTTCATCAACTTCGGGAGGTTTAAGTGAGAGCAGTTGTTTTGACATGTTTTGCATACCGTACTCATGAGTAAATCATTGAAGAGCTACCACCCAGAAATTGTGAAAAAACTTACTCGAATGTCAGAAAGAAGAAATTTTAATGCGTCAGTGATATAATATGAAGGTGGGGATAATGCTGCGCATTGGCGGGAATGAGGCTGTAATGGCTGTCAGAAGTTTTCTGTGCGCGAAAAACTCTTAGACGGTACAATGTGATATTGGTTGCTAGTTTTAGCTGCAAATCATGGAATAAGTCTTGAGAGGACTTCCTTTTCACAGCATGTTACTTTCGTAATTTTTTTTTCATTTTTAAAAATTGCAAGATGCTGCCATGTCGTGGCGAGCGAAATGTGCGGTGAATGTAGCTTGTCTTACTTAAGATGGGAGGGGTAGGGGAGGGTGGGGGTGTATACGACAGACTTCTAATCTAAATACTGCGCTTGCGAAAGTTGGGGCAGTAGCGCCATTCTCTGTCCGAGCATTCAGCGCATTCTTTTCTTTAAGTTGTGTATTGCCGGATTGAAGTGGTTCTTACTGTGGAGTGAGGGGGAGGAGGTTGGATGGATGGATATTTGGACTTAACAGTACTTGCTTAGGCATCTGGTGCATTTGCACGATGAGAACTTCAAAGGTCCCTAAGTGCAGATCTGACTTTCTCTCCCGTTCGCACCTGGTGCTTCTCCGAAAGTTCGTTGAGTATTTCAGAGGACTAGCTGCTGTTGTTACTTTTTTTAAAGGGACCATTATGTGGTGAAATTCCTAGCTGTAGACTTCTTTATTGTGATAGTGTTTACATGCACATGCATGGGGAAGCAAGCATGTGTGTGCGTACAAATGCTTATGTCTGTATGTCCGTGCATGTTTGTCCGTGTATGTTTGTATGTTGATGCGGTAGTTTCATCGAAGGGACAACTGCAGCTGCTGCTACGAAGTTTGGCAGTTATAGCCTCTACCCTTACATTCACTTTTCGTACATAGTATTAAGTCGATTGCATGACCCTGGAGAAGATATATAGGTACCGGAAGTGATAAAAAGCCTTGTGGCGACAGGTTGAATTGCATTGTTCACCTGTTGTGCCGTAGAAAAAACACTCTCGTTTCGATCATTTTGCAAGCGACTAATGAAGTTGGCTGGGCTCATGGATGAGTTATCGAAGCGCATTTCTATCCGCGTCCAGTCTTTGACATAATTGGTACATGGAGTTATGGAATTGTTATACGAGGTTTCCTGTACGATCGATTTGTTCGCGATAATTTGTGGATTGCGGGATGTTCGGCGTTTTAAAACTTACGATTTTTGAGACGTTGGCGTAGTGCTACTTCTGCGTTATAGCACGGAGAGGACCTAATGTACGAGGATGGAATAGGAAGTGACCGTGTTACGTATTTCTGCATCAGAGAAGCTTTTATTAAAGCAATAGAGCACGAGGTAATAACAATCATAAAAGCATTTATCTGCAGGAAATAAAAAGGGAGAGCACATAAAACTTCGACATCTAAACAGTGACATTCGCACTGAAATAGAATATAGAAGGGAAACAAAGAAACAAAAACGAGAGGATCTAAAATGCAATAAAAGAAACCAGACGAAGTAAAAAAATGATAAAACAGGAGAGATATGCTTAGTGTCAGAGTTTTGCAATTCAGTTATAAATGAATGAGCTGAGGCAGCAATGGTAATTACTATGTAGTTGTAATGGAGCGTTGCATATGAACATATGCGAACCTTATCCGCATCAATAGCTGCGTCGTAGTTCTTGTAAAGAGAAACGTCACCTCAAATGTCGAGTGATTAACAAGGTGACCGCATTACTTTTCCTTGCCGGTGGTGCATTTCGCACGTGAAATAAATGACGCATACGAAGTATCACTCGAATCGAATTACTTAACTCTTAAATCTTTAAAGAAGTTCACTTAATAAAGCTGTTATAGGTGAAAGATGTCGATGTTATAACTTCCGATACGAAAATCAAAAGTTGAGGTTGTAGCTGTAAATTCAAATGAGTTCCGGTAATCACTAAATTTGACGCTGCTATTTCGTAGTTGTCTATCGCTATACCCGATGATGATTTAAAGCAGGCGACTAGATCAGCCGGTTGTTTTTCGTTGACGCATAGATTGAACGTGCATTTCATGAGGAAGGAAAGCATCCCACCGGAACACGTTAACAATGATCGTTGCCTGTAGTTTTTTTTTGTGTTTTTCTTTTGGCATCTTATCCTTGTTTTTCCCGTTTATATCCCACCGTGTTTTTTGCTGGTTTTATTATAATTAGCATCAGTGGAAGGCATTACCTTAGCACGATGAATTTAACTTCCGGATGTTGTATTAGCTAAATTGCACGAAAATTCTCGTCTGAAAACTTACTCTTTGCGGCATACATTTGTTCTGCTGATCCATTCATCGCGCATTGAATACCCGTTGCGTGCGACACGTTGCAACGAATGATGATCCTGTTAGGCTTGTTGATTTCGTCAGTCTAATGACATTTTATTCCACCGTGCATCGATATCTCGTTGGGCGATGCGGCTGACGTAGTGATGAGTGGAACGGGTAATCGAGTGACTCTCTTGGCTATACCCATTTGTTGTTCGCTTGCATTCCATTGCTACGCTCATCCAGGTAGCTCGAGCGCAGATAGGTCATCGCTCGAACAACGAAGTGATCATGTTTGTTTCAAGTTGCAAGCGATGTTACTATACCAGTTGATTGCTGTGAATATTATGCTTCTTCGCATGGTACGAGCAGTGTATTTTACCATCGAGTTTCGCTGTAAAATGTCGATTTCAAATTATAAAAAAAGTTACCTCATTTCACCGCATCGGAATCATCGTGACGCTTATCTGAATTTAAAAAAAAAGCTGTTCTCTTGAAAAATTTCACACATTTTTCAG
The DNA here is from genome assembly GCA_000803305.1 of Toxocara canis. Classification (NCBI taxonomy): domain Eukaryota; kingdom Metazoa; phylum Nematoda; class Chromadorea; order Rhabditida; family Toxocaridae; genus Toxocara; species Toxocara canis. The sequence goes on along the minus strand of JPKZ01002486.1, from coordinate 403,291 downwards.
TGGAGCAATTTGAAAAATGAGTGGGAAGGCGAACCGTAAACGGAGGAAGAGAGTTGAGGAGGATGACGAAGACTACGTCGTCACGGACGATGACGAATGTGAGGACGAAGCCGACGTGTCAATATCTGTATGTTCTTCTTGTTGTTTTTCTTATTTATACAGCTGTAAAGGCATGGTGAGCTATGCAAATGTTATTTGACCGCACGCAGCAGATCGTGTAGGGTTGCAGTCCATGGTGATGCATTTATAAACACGGTGCTAAGGAGGTTGATGACATTCAAACAGAATGGTGAATAAACTGCTGGATCCACGGTAAGGACCCTGTGCATCTCTTTTTTTTTCCATCTGACTCTTAAATAAGGCCAAAGTGGCAGTCCACAAGTTTCCCGCACTGCCTATCCTCCAGGTCTAACTTCAACCTGTCATGCAGACATATTTAGTTCTGTTCAGTCCATAAATACCGCTCCATATGATTTCGTGGATTTCCCACGCTTACTTCGACTAAACGGCAGAACTTTGCTGTGCAAGCTAGTGGAAGGTGCATAGAGATGTAGGCAAAAGTACGCCGTTTCCCTCTCCGCCTCCCATTACAACGTTCTTGCACCATCTCCTTCAGAAGTGATGAGTATGGGGAAGTTTTGACTTTGATTTCCTCTTTGCACACAGTGAGGGTGGGAAAGGGGTGTGGAGGGATTGTTCACAGTGTGGACCCCGTAGTCCGTTTCTGGTTTCGTTATGCCTCGTTCATTGATTACAACAGCTATAAATATTGCTAAATCGACCGATGAAATAGAAAGAAATGGTGAGTGAATCAAAGAAATTCCTGGAGATCGTTGTCGCAGGCGTGTACTGTTTCTGCCAGAGGCGAGTTCGATAACAGCTTGTTATGATAGCTCAACAATGTGCTATACGTTTATAGTTTATAAGGAAGAGGTATAATTCTCTCGGTTTCCGGTTAATTTAATAAAAATTTCACAGGAGTGGTAATTTTACATGCGAGATAAATCCTACGAGCCTTCGTTTCTTACCACGCCCTATGAAATGAAGCTAGACGATCCGGCGCAGGACATTTAATAGCCTAAGATCTTTCTCCGATTGGGATGGTGATCTTGGTTGTGCTTACCGAATGTTCTGTTGGTGGGTATTGCCGATTCCGGACTTCTTGCTTGTTGTTTAATCTGGAATAGAGACCCCGAAGCGTTTATTGTTTTCGTTCTAAACAAATCGGAGCTACAGGGAGAGGAGAATAGATATCATCAATATCGGCGCTAGCATTATGAAAGAGAAGTGAAGAAGAGAGAGGGTTTCGAAAAAGAAAAAAAACCGAATATTTGCAAAAACATCCTCGAGGGACAGGGGAGTGTTGAAAGTTTACTGTAGTCATAGGACGAATTTGTTCTGGACATTAGAATGTCCACTTTTTCCCGTGCATGATTGTTACTAAAAATTTAAGAGGGGGGGGGGTGGGAGCAGGGATTTGTCTTTGTCGCAGATATAATTCCTTTTTTTTTTTCAGAGGCGCGAACTCGCAGAAGTGCAAGAAGCTACGATGAACGAGTCGATGGAAAGCACATCGGAAACAGTGAAAAGTGCTGCTTGCTATTTATAGAAAGGGTTTTTGCAGAAAAGTTACCATAACCTCGCGAATAAAGGCCCTCTTGTCGAAATTTTACAGAAAATATGCTGTTTTTCCATGGGTATTTCTTCACCACGTTACAGCGCGCGTGAATTCGACCTTCCTTTTCAAAGACGGTGCTTGGGTCCGGGGCATTTCTTTCGATAATATTGTCTCATGATACGGTGGACTTCTTGTTGTTTTTTTTTTGTCATCCAAGCGCTATACAGCGTATAGCACTTTGTCTAAACGACGTGTACAATGCGCAACTGCTTGTTTGTAGCACACGTATAGGGTGTAGTCGTTTTTGTGCTATAAAGAACATTTTTGCAATTGAAATCTGTTGTGGTGCAGCGAAATTTAACGTTAACGGTGTGGAGCTGTAGCGTTGATGCGCAACACGACCGTTGATTTTCACCGAATAAAGTAAAGCGCTAAAATTGTTGGTGCGATACGGTGGAGCGGAAATGATTTAGACAGGAGAAGATAGGATAAGCTATAGGTTTCCTAAGATGGTATATGCAGGGAGAAGTGGGAAATAACGGTTTTGCTTTTCTTCTTTTATATGTGCACATTTCTTAGGATCAGCTCGTTGCGCACACACTGCTTTCTTTGAATATGCCATTGTAAAGCCATATTTTGCGGTGACAGTTTAGCAGTCTGGTTCATCTTAGGTAAAAATCTGGTTGCGTAGCGGCG
>JPKZ01002486.1:383645-395364 GCA_000803305.1 Toxocara canis | reverse complement strand
CCACCCAGCCCTCGTTTTGGATCTCTTAGTGGGCATGCTACGCCACAGCTAGGTCATGACGCATCTTTTTAACAAGTTTAGGACCTCCACTTCAATGCATTGTCCCATTTTTTGGTGCTTCATTTTGTCACAGCTTCTGTTTTGACATCTAGTTACGGACTTTTCTTAACGCCGAGTTGCCGTTATGATTTTCCTTTGTTATTTTATGCGCTTTGACAAAATCGCATATGCAAGGTAGTTTGTGTTGACTTCTTGTCTGTGTCTTCATGTATGTGCATGTCGGTCTGTCTGACAGTCTTGACTGCTGAGCCATATAAGTTGAAGTCACGAAATACTTTCCATTGTTGGGTTATCTCTTAGACCCTGTTTGAAGTCGATTCACAGACCTCTAACGAAACTATAAGCATTTGGTACACTGTGCCGAAAAATTGGTGCGAGCTGTGCAACAGCTTGTAATTTATTTTTTACATATCTTGACACGGCAAAACGAATCGTTAATAGGTTTGCACGAGTGGACCAATGAGCTAAAATGTGAATGACTATCATGTGAAGACCAGCTGGCTGGCATTCTAACTTGTCATTATTTGCTCTGCACGTAACTTATGCAGAGATCCTCCCTCTCTGTGTGGCAATAAGATGTTTGTTGATAGTTCAGCATTTACACACAGGGGCCTTGATGAGGAATGCCAGTCATATGATAAAGAATTCTGTTTATTCGACATCCCGACACACCATCAGAAGTATGTGTAGACCCCGCAAAATACAAGAATTGCAGCGGTCCTTGTCATTGTTCTTTTGCGTAGCTAGAAAGCGTAAACTAGTAGCGCGTTCCTAGTGAACATTATTTGTTCTGCATATTCGAGATGATGGCCTAGGATGCAGAAATGTTGTTAAATAGAAAAGATTCGTTTTTTTTTTGCTCGTAACAGTATTGCCGCGTTTTTTTTTCGTTCCCCCCCCCCCTTTCTCCTTCTCCCTCTCCCTCTCCTCGCCTATACAAGTGTAGCTGTGCACATTTGCTTGTACTTCACGTATTATTCATCCGAACTAGAGTATTTCACTAGAGTATTTCTCCCTTGCCGCTTAAGTAGCACGCAGCGCTCATTTGTTCAATTCGCCTTTCGCATGTAATAAAACGTTGGCTATTTTATGTAACTGGGAGGCAAAAACGACGTACGGGATCAGATTTTGGATCTTGAGAGATTAAAAAACAATTGGATTTTCAAGCACTAGGCACAAATAAGAATTCCCTTACTTAGATCTCTCTACTGCAGACTTAGCCGGAGGAGACTTGAAGAGCAGCAGCATAAAAGCAAAACGTCGTCGAGTGGGTCGAATGATATCGGCCAGGAAGAACTGGTGAGTTTTTAATGTTTTATGAAGTTACTGAGAGCAACTGTTCTTATGAGAATTTTTTTTGTGGTGCGAAGAGAGTGTACCCACCTTTCTTCTCAAAAAATTTTAGCCACTATATGAGACATATGGAAGTGTGCTGAGTCATATTTGAGAAAAACGGATCCTGATATCAAACGATGCAGAAGAGTGTGGAAAGGCATAAGTGGAAATGTGTGAATAATTGTGTTTGGAGGTCTTACACGGATTTTCCATCTTTATGACTACATAATATAATATTGGCTTTGTGATTTGTAGTGGCCGAGTGTTGTCTCGAATTTGAGAGTATATTTAGAAATCATATAGAGCGAATTTTGTTCTTCTTTGTATGTTTCGATTTTTTTTTTGCAGTTTGCATACGCGGGAACCGCTAGATTTTGTGATTGAGTATCACAAAGATTTGAATATAGTTAAGTCGGGACAAGATAATCGCTGTATTATAACTACCATCACTTTTTAAAAGAATTTTCGGCGCATCAGTTTCTTACGATCTGAGGGAACTAGCCTCACTTAAGAAGTGGCTGGTGCTTTTCGCGTCTTTGTTTATCTTGCTTAAATTGCTTCGTAAATTAAAATTTGAATTCTGTTTGTGCTTAAGTTATTGTTTTTTGCCCGAATTGCTTAAACTAAATTATTATATAAATTGGAGTTTGAATTCACTTTGTGCATTTTATCGAACAACTATCAAAGTAAAATTTGCTGTGTAACATTTCATCATTTGAGAGTGCATATGAAAAGATCGTTGAACAGAGCGGCATTCGGGGTTGTTGTTCTCAATAGGAAGATTCTATTCGTCGAAACTTCCAGCTGAGGGCTGTTATTCAGTAGGAGACTTATCTTCGAGCAAATGGAGTATTTCAATGTGTTATCGTGCGTCTCAAGCTCATAATTTTCTAATTTCCGGAGCGATTTTTCCCTTTCCCTTCCTTCACTGCTTGATTCATTCCACTGTGTCATAAGAAGGAGTGTTGTGTTTGTACTGAAATTTGGAACCCAAGTGCGCACAGCTACTTCTTCAAAGCGGTTGGTTGAAGTAGTGAAATACTGATGTGAAATTAGATAATTTGACGAGTATACGTCAGATAACTTTGTGAGGAGTGAACTCTAAATCGTACTCCGACCTTTAAAAGCCGGAAGTGAGACCGTTATAAGCCATATGAGGCTTTTATTAGACGTTTTGTGGTAAAGAAGTTCTAGCTGTTTTAACAGTTTTGAGGGAATGGCCCTAGTGAAGCTTCCATCCTGCTAAACTTGATGGCTGAAAGAGCGCAGTGTAAAACATTTGCTTTGTGCGTATTGTTCTTTTCAGGAGAAACTGGAAGAAGATAATTTTGCCGTTATGACGGTTGATAAGCGCTTGGGACTGATTCGTTTACAGAGCATTCGTCGCGCTCTCATCCAACCCTCAAAGGTATATCGATCGTCTTGAGCTATTCTGACTTTTAAATACCATACAATCATGGTTCAACTTCTTGCAGCCCACTCCTCCGCGGCATTTTCTACTTTGAAGGGGTCATTTCACACAAATTCCCATTAACTCCGGCTCGAATTCCGTTTCTTAAAGTGCCACATATTCTCCTCGCGGAATTTAGTTTTCTCTTCTTCGTCAAACCGAAATGTTACAGTAGAGGGATATAGTTCGAACTTTGATTCGAAGGTTTATTGTTCAGTTGTTTTTGATATTTACTGGATTCGTATCTCAGCTTTCAATATAGGTATTGTTGTACGGTGCAAGTATAATGCGAGAATATTTCACATGGTTTGGTCACGTTTTATTCCCGACCATAACAGTATTATCGGATAACTGTCGAAGTTGAATTCTGCTCATGTTGACCAATCGTTTGCTCACAGTTGATGTTCCTTTCATCGCTCACGAGCACCAAAATGGGAGAGATAACTCTTGATCTCTAACATGCCCTTCGCGTTCCCTGATCGCTCTCACAAACGAACTGTCCCGAAGTTGGATAGTTACTTATTCGGGCACTTTTATCGTTTTGTTACGTATTTTGAGTCTAAAAGAAAGTTGCTTACAGGTGGACGAGGCAGAAACAGGAGGAGAACCGGATGATGAATCGCATACCGAGGAATGCTTAGCTGAAGAGAGTGGTGAAGAGCCGGATACTGTTCGGAGCAGCTGTAATTCGAAGGATAAAACGTCGAAATGGGATAAAAAAGAGAGCAGTGATGTAGGAAAGCGTGAAAAAACGTATAGGTTCCATTTCGATCCATCGATCAATTATGGCCATCAAAGCAAAATGATAAAGTGCTATATTTTACATCAGCTTGTCTATCATTTCGTCTACGGACTTCCGGAAGGCACCAAACCGACCATTTATGAAAGGTTAGGGATGATTACCCCTTCTTTTTTTGGTGATGGGGATGTAATAGAAAAGAATTTGAATAATAGTTTCTCGTTTTTGTGAGCAAATGAAAGAAGCGAATCTTTCGTTGTTTTATGGCAAGAGAATTAGGTGGGAGTCGAGAAGAATCGTTATTGTTGGATAGAATAGAATTGAGCCTTTCCCTGATCTTGTTAAAATATAGGTTCGGTTATTTATGTGCTTAATGTGCCACCAGAAGTGACTATTCTCTCATTGGAATAGGTTTAATAAGTATCTGAAAAAAACTCTGTTGGCATGATTATGTACTAACACGATAGAGTTTTTGCGAAGCGTACAAGGGTGTTCGTTAGTTTTTTGGCGTTCTTGGTCATTAGCATCACTCGCTTTTGATTAATTCTTTAATTCTGTTGCTAATCAGTGCAGTTAAAACTGCGCACTTAGGAGGGAGGGTGGAGAGGGGCTCGAGCTATTAACCCGAAATCCCCCGGGCGGTGTTTTATTTTATGATTTCGACAGTTTATCGAGTGAGTTCACTCAATTGGAGATGAAAAGCGGAAAGCCACGAGCTCAAATCCGGCTAGGAGACATATGTTGTCTTTGCCATAATTATCCTTGAATCTAAGGTTTCACTGAAACGATCTTCGTCATAAACTGTGAAGTTATATCGCTCGGGGATATCAACTGAGCGGAAAGCCACGAGCTCAAATCCGGCTAGGAGACATATGTTGTCTTTGCCATAATTATCCTTGAATCTAAGGTTTAACTGAAACGATCTTCGTCATAAATTGTGAAGTTATATCGCTCGGGGATATCAACTGAAAAAAAAAAACGACTTCGGCATTTATTGTTTGGACGCTTTCACGAGTGTGGGCAGGGGAGGAACTCATTGCTTTGAAATTTTACTCTAATTGTCGAACTTCGCGTTCTTCATTTCATACCCCTCGCCCCTCTTTCCCCTCCCCCTCTTCATTTATAAATATCTAAAGTGGAAACTTCGAAAATCTAAAGGAGTCTTGTCCTTTTACTTTGGTGGGTAGGCATAAATTGTGTTTGTGAAAACAGCGAGGTGATTGTTTAAAAGGCGTTTTTTTCTTTCAAGCTTTTTTGTTGTGACGCTGTTGTACAAGTCGATGGCCTGTTTAGTTCGCCCAATACTTAGATTTCCGCCATCGAAGCCAATGGCATGCTGGGAGGATAATAAGTCTATTGATGACTGTCCGGTGTATGTGGATGATGAATCGCCGTTCCGTTTTGTGCCACCCGTGCCGCAATTCCAAGGATTACCACGTGGATGGTTCATTTTGCAAGACTTGGTCAACGCTCTTCCGCTTTCCATTCTCGCGCTCACTGTGCGCATGAAGCGTCGAGTTAGTTCTTTAAATTTTACTTAGCCTTTTTGGATAAGAGATGTGTTCTCATAGAGGAAAGATTGAATTGGCAGATAGCAAGGAGAAAGGATGAGAGGGCAAAATATGTGCAGCAGTTAACGAGACGTTTCCATTTCTCCTCAGTACTTAAATTCAACTCGTTGAAAACGGTGCAAATTCTGTTTAGTACAATGATGGCAAGATATGAAACGCACACCATCAGTGGAGTCACCGCTACATCTGACTAAGCATATAATGGTATAAACGCATAGAAACGAAATATTATTTCATGTTTATTTTTATTTGCGGCAAACCTTGCAACTTGATATCACTAAGCGCCATGCTGTGCTAGGCACAGCATCAGCCGAGTTCTGCTGTGTATGGAAGAAGCTGCTGATATAATCTAACGTTCCAAGCTTAGCCTGATTGTTACCTGTTGTATTGATAATTATGTAGTTTTAAGTGTGAGACAGTGGAGGAGCTACTGAGAGACCCGCTGAAGCGTCATATGCTTGTTTTGGATCTCCCGCAGGAGGTGCGCCTGCATCTTCTCCATGATAAACGAGCGCTTCGTCAGGTATACACTGTATTTCCAATAGTTGGCCATCTCTTTTTTAGTGCGCGCGGTATCGGCTAACTGTAGAAGCATGACCAGAATTTCGTTCCTAAGGGTGCTTTTCGATTGAAGCCTGCTTTGAAGAGCAGTAAAAGGATCAAAATAAACTAAAGCGAAAAAAGATAACCAAAAAGTAAGGGTAAGGCTGTCCTTTGATTGCGTGCAACATAAGGGATGATCTTTCCTGATTATTTTATGCGGGAAGGCATCTCGTGTTCCATTGTATAAGTACATCAAAGGAATCACCCGCCGCTATCATCCTACTCTTCCTTTCCACCTTTCCGCTCGCCTTGTAGAACACTGCTTCAAACGTAGACGAAACAGTAACCTTACTTCTGCTTCCAAACTTCTGTACTCAGTTTATAGGGAGGAGTTTCTTTTATTCTCTGGACTCTCTGGATTTTTGGAATCGCGTGAGAATTCTCGACCTGTCCTCTGTTCACATGTCGCGTGAGGGATTTGTTGATTAACTTCCTGCCTTTGTTCGTTCCCGAGGGTCTTAAGTGTAGGTATTGTACAGAGGAGTCGAAGTGCCTTGCAGGAAGGTCGACTGAGTGATAACATTACGATATTCTGGTTGATCTCACTAGAGCCCTTGCAAATATGTCTGCAGTGTTTGTAATAGTAAAACTATTCGCAGATTTTGAGCCTTTCTTCGTACTAAAAGTTGAAATGTACGAGTTGCTCTGAAACTTCTCGTTTTATTTTTTTGCTTTATTGAGTTGTCGCCATCAAAAGGATTGCATGACCATTCCAGAAATGAACGTTGCTAACTCTCATGCATCCCTAGTATAACCGTTGTTGGCGGCTTTTTTGGTCATAATTTTTTAACGGAAGCCTAGGAACTTTTCAGAAGAGGGAGGGGGGAGTGGGAGGAAGGAAAGCGGCAGTAGTAAGATGAGATGAAAAGCTTCGAGTAATCATTAATTGATTTTCTGAAATGGCAACGAATAACGGATTCACTTTGGGTTTTCTAGAAGCTTTTTTTTTGAAACATTCATCGAGTGATCTGCAGAAGTGTAGTGGAAGAGAAAGTTGAAATATTGGTATTTTAAGGAGGTAATGAAGTCATGGAGAGTTCGGCTAAAAATGTCCATGCAGTAAATAAGCGAAACTAATTCGCTAATGGAAGAATCGCAGTAGTTAGCCTATAGATACAAATTTATCATTCTGTTGGCTTATAAATAAGAGCTAAAAAAGCGGCGATTGCCCTTCTTCTTTTCTTTATAGCTTGGCGATATTGAAATGACATAATTCGAGTCATAGGAGTAACTGCGATTGTGCTATAAGTCACATCCTTATGGCCATTTTTTGCGACCTACAAAATTTAACGTAACCACTTAGAACAGCCTTAGCACTCCGTTTCTTTTTCGAGAAGTGATAAGTCGGTGAAATAAACGAAGAAAACGTTTAGCGTAAAATATCCGTAAGGTCCTCCGTTTGCTCGAGTAAATTTAACGTTAGGCGATCAAAGAAGTGAGCAGAATATTTGAAAGTAAGGCGGACGAAGCGAACCAAAAAATTGATTTTCATTGCCAACTGTCTTTTTTCTTTTCACTGTTTCTGGGTTCTTCTGGGAGTGTTTGAAACGATGGCCTCGCCATCTAGTGAGGAGTAGGACTTTCGCCACGATTTGAAGCATACTTGAAGAGTTTCTATTCAAGAATCCGTTACTTTTACATTTGTAAATGTTTAAACACTAAGGTAGTAAGCAGCAAAAAGTTTTAGATAGAGCATTTGCTGCTGACGATGTGTGGGTTGGGACTGTTGCGAGTTGCGCCAAATCCTGATGCCAAGCGTTATCCGATGGCTGGAGCGGTATTTTTTTTAGATCGTTTTATTTCATTTTATCACTACTCTGTTTATGCAATAACAAGGTCATCATCGAAATAGGCGCCATCGTTGGGGAAGTGCAGAAAGGTCACTGTAAGGTTCGTTTTTTGCGACATGGAACGTTTACAGAGTTTAACTGCGGTCGTCGAATTTTAATTTATAACTTGGTTAAGTCAACGAGTCATTCTTGGTTGGATGCTTCATCCAGTCTTCCTTTTCCCTAGTCGAACACCTGCTTCTGTACTTATGGAAAGAGAGCTTTTCTATTAATCATAGGAGCGCGTATTATTCCCCATGTGGATGGAGACATTAACGGATGCGCAAACTGGCCGGATATAGGAAAGCGTAACTCTGCAACATCTCGAACAAGGGCCACATTTCTGTCCTCCTCACATACGTTTCTCTAACCCCCTCCCTTCCATCCTTTTCAAGGCCTTGTGAGAAACAAAGTAATAATGAAAGCATTTATTTGCAGGAAATAAACGGGGCTGTAGTCGCGATGATAGGTAGCTGCTATGATTAAAATGGCGAAGTAGAGCTGTCTTTGTTTTCATCATTTTATTTTTAAACCGATTATTCATTGTTTTTATATGACACAGTGGCTAGTAGTAGTAATTTATGGCTACGAGAGAATTCAAAGCATGATTTGTAGAAGAGAACGTAATTTTGAAAAATGTGGCCTGTGCAAAATGGCATCTGCAGATGGTGTTGCATTAGAAAAAGAATCAAGTTGTGTTGTATCGAAAGACGAAACTTTGAGGGCCTCATGCGAATTTCCATTTTCAGAAGGGGAGGGCTAAATTTGAGGGGAGGAGGAGAGCATGTTGAGGTGGGCTCAGTTCGAACGTTCACGGTAGATCTTTTTTTGGGATGTTTCTCGTCTGTTACAGCAGTTCTTTTTCGTGATGCACGGTGGTGTCCTTCGCGATACGAGCACTTCGGATCGTGGTTATGCGTGTGTGACACCGCCCATCGATCAATACAAACTTTACGATTACAGTTTTGATTCGCTACAGGTTTGTTGTTTGTTCTTTAATCGAGCGCATTGTTTGTATTTTTCTTTTCAATTTTGAATTGAAGCTGTCCATCGATCGGCAAGATCTTTACTGTTCGTTTAATAGAAGCAGTGTACATAAATGCGCGACAAAAATTGGGCCTTAAGAAGGGAGTGCTGCAAACTGTGTACTGAACTGAGTAAACATGAAAGTTCTGTTTTTGCAAAGCACACTTTAATGTGGAAAAAAACTGCAGCATAGACCGCCGTTAGACATTCATCTCTTTGCGGTATCGCTGTTCATAATATATAGATATTTATAACTGAAATAGTTGTAACAGTGCAGGGTAGTGCCCAAGAATATCGCTGAAAGTGAAACGCACGAATCATGGAGCATGAGCGCTTTTTATAAAGCAGTTGTCTTGCTTTAAGGAAGATGTATTCTTATCTTCTGGCCTTAATTTTAAATTTGACGTTTGTTATCGGTCATCTGCTTTTACCAGGACAGTCCCAGTAGTAACAGCCAGCCTTGAATTGAGAATGCCGATGATTTTCATTACAGGATATCAGACTTTATTGGCATCATTTTCGCGCCATCGTTCAGAGCACACCACTTGCGTTTAGACTTGGCGTTCCGGTTCGTTTATGGCTTTATCCTGAAATTGCCAGTTTTTTTTTTTTTTTGGGGGGGGGGGGTAGCATACGTATAATCAAACGCTTAAGAAGGATCACTGATTCGGTTTTCGCATAAGTCTTTTGAATAAGTCATTGGTCAGCGGTTCAGGTAGAATGTTGTTCATAGTTTGAACGGTTTTTTGCCGACTTACATCTTTTATACTTTTCCCGTGAAGTAATCTTGCAATTTTCAGATTGTTATTTTTATGTGTTTGAGCAGTCAACTACCTTATAGAGTAATTGTCGAATCGTTACCAACGGAGAAGGGAGTGAATTGCTCAAAGTGCTTGTAATACCAACAGTTTGGCAGTGGCTTTTAGCACTTGTCATTTTCGAACGCATGGTTTCATTTAGCCTAGCACAGTGCCTAGAAACATTTTTCTTTTTTTCTGATGAATAAATGATTTTGAGGCGGAAGATACGAATCCTGCTCGCATCAAGAAATATGCGATGGGCGTGACTGATAAAACGGACATGATCAAATGCTTCGATGACGTATCAGTGCGCGCTGATCCACTCTCGCCTCAAGATGGTTGCGCCGGCTTTGATTCGGCCCTTTTTGTGTATGTATATACTTTTACGGTCCATTGTTGTCGTTTCTTTTCAACCATATCTTGATACCGTTTCCTCGCCATCCCTGTCTCAGTCACTTCGATTCCACATATTTATCATCGGTTAGCGACTAATGAGGAATGAGTCTTATCGGTTCAACGAAGAGCTGTCGACAGAGTGTAGGTAACCAGTTAGCGGCAGCAACTGGATGCGATTAATCATCTTATCTCTGATTAAAGTAAGTAATGCTGACTAGACTCCAGAGACTAACTGTGCGACCTCGAAATACTTCTTGAATCACTCCTGAGCATGGTAGCATGACGGTCAAAAGTACTGTGCAATATTAATGACTTTGATTTCAGGGTATTTGCTGAGAGTGAAAAAAATGGACGCCCTTCCCTGGCCCTGTCCTCTGACATGGCCATCACATATATAACAAATTCCTTTCTAGGAAACTATGAAGTTTGTAGTCCACAAGGCCATATTCGAGGAAATAGGGTAATTTTTGGTAATGGAGGTAATCGTAACTATTTTACAGGGACAATTTAAAAAATTTTAGCCTTAACTTTGAGGTCTCTTGCTGTAGGCAGGACCATTTGCATAAGCCAAATTGAAGTGGGCTTTATCGCAGAGCATCACCCATGACTGTGTTAATCTGGTTTAAAGTAGTTGCACCAGAGTTTAAATTGTCATTGTGAATGAATTCCGGTGAACGGAGACTGGCCTGTTATAAACTTAGGTTGTCTGGAGGGGGGGGGGGGGGGGGGGAAGAAGGAAATTTTTACGAGAATACCAGCCGCTGATAAAGCCATATGAGATAATAATATTTAATCTCATGTATGGGCAAATCTGCTTCCATAATATTCAGTTTAGGTTTTCAGCATGAAGATTCGAAGAAAATAAGGTTAAGGAAAGAGATGTGAAAGTGTAGAATTTTGCTCTCCACATGCAGTTTTAGCTTAGAAATGACATAAAAGTTCCAGGTGTTGGGGGGGGGGGGGGGGGAGGAGGGAAGAAGGAAATTTTTACGAGAATACCAGCCGCTGATAAAGCCATATGAGATAATAATATTTAATCTCATGTATGGGCAAATCTGCTTCCATAATATTCAGTTTAGGTTTTCAGCATGAAGATTCGAAGAAAATAAGGTTAAGGAAAGAGATGTGAAAGTGTAGAATTTTGCTCTCCACATGCAGTTTTAGCTTAGAAATGACATAAAAGTTCCACTGCTTATGAATTTTCTTTCGGCCTACAATTTTTTTACTTTTCTTTTGAGAATAGAGACGCATAAAATTTGAGCCTCACCGAGTCCTTAAAGAAATTTGCTAAAAAATTAGGAGGGGAGAAGAATTCCTTCTTTCAAATAATGTGATATCGTGATGTTCTCCTATTTCAGACATCTTCGACGGCATTGGGACGTAAATCCACGGCCTTCCGATATGGTCAGCTGGTTTATGGTTGACTGGCGACGTTCGGCTGAAATGGCAAAGCCGGTTGTGGATGCTCGTGTTGAACGACTTCAGAAGACGTGGAACTCCTACATCAAGTCTTTGATGCCATCTGATATAGATCTATGGAAAAAGTTCGTCATTTTGCACCGTAGACTTAGTTGAAAGTTAGGGAAAAGGGCACTGCTGCGTTTTTTTTTTGAATTTCGACATTGAGCATGCCGACCCATTTAAAATATATACACTTCGTAATTTGTTTTGTCGGTTTCTGCATTATCTCATCTAAATTATGTGTGAATTTGATGAGTTGGAGATCTATTTCTTTCAAAATTTCCGACCTTGTTACTTCAATATTTCCGTACGATTTTTCTTGTTTTCAAAAAATCCGCTTCATGATTGAAAGGTGAGAGCGTCATGATTCATTACGAATTACCTTCATCGATTTCTCTAGTCCTTCGTCTCCTAGTTGCATCAACGAGTGGCTAGAACAATTTCTGAGA
>JPKZ01002486.1:343379-376897 GCA_000803305.1 Toxocara canis | reverse complement strand
AAAGAAGGACCAAGTCCTGGGACAATTCAACCAGCGAATGACTTGAATGAAGAAGTGAAAGAATCGTTCCTTGCTGGGAACTGTTAGCGGATGGAATGTCCTTGTCAAACCTAGTTTTACTTAAACCGTCATATCAGATATTCTGAAGTTGGTTAGAACGCTATGTGTCTAAATACATTAATTAGGCTGTTTTCAAGTTCTCATTCTTTACGTTCGACGGCATTTTGTGTAATAGGGTTGTTGCGAAAGCGAAACATTTGCAGCAGTCATACGTGAACATCTCACTCGTGCAGTTTTGAGAGGAGGATGGTGATTGGCAGAGTTTCCAAAAAGTTCGCAATAGACGGGTAAAAATAGTATCAGAAAGAGCTGAAAATTGTGACGACAGAAAAAAAATCGGAACTTAGAATTGTTGAGTGGTGAGAAATTATAATTTTCGGTGGCTTTACCCTTTAACAGAAATATTTGCGAGTCATTACTTCCCTTCTTCCAACTTTTTTGAGTATTTCAGACTTGTAGATCTGCACTTTCGTAGGTCTGCAAATCACTGGTGATGATTTGGGGCATGTCTGCAAAGTCGCTGTTGAAAAAACGTTGACCCTTAAAGTGAGAGGGAGGATAGGCATGAAAATGTACTTGGGAATTGGCTGCATTGTTTTGCTTCAGTCGTCGATTTCTCGCTACGACGCTGCAACGTTAATCGGTTTCATTTTTTTAAAATAACGTTCGTGTTGCCAGATTTTATAATGCAGTTACTTTGTTCCATATGAACTGATGGACGGTGCAAAATGGATTTGATAGTTGAAATAATTTTGTTAAGTGTTATGACATTTAATGTTATATTAGCATGAATGAGGCGAGGGTCTCGATGAATTTGGCTTTATTGACGTTGGATTGGTTGTATAAGTTCTACGCTTTCCAGGCAAAAGACACTGAACAGTAAAGTGAAATTATCATTAGCACTTCCGTGGAACTGTGATGTTTGAATTCACCGTATCCCTTCGTAAAGCCCTCATATCGACCTTCCACCAGTGGAGCAAAATTGTGTTGTTTTTATTTAATACTTGAGAGTGTTTCAGTTATTATTGGATTTGACAATGCCAGATGATCTTCTCAGCGTTTTCGATACAGGCCTCGATGTAGGTCACTTCTTAACTTTTAAATTTTCTCTTTTTGATCTTTTTATATATTGTTGATGGAAAAGTTTGCAGGTACGGTTGAACATGCTGGCGCGGTTCTTTGAATTCAGAGCCGATGTGCTTTCGGGAAATTTCATGTGTTTTTTGCTGTTTTCTTTCGCAGGATTTTCTTGAAGCTATTTAATGACATTAAACAACATGTTTTTGAGTTGAGAGTTTATAGGGTATTGAGAAAACCCTTCTGTATGGTACTGTTATATCTCAGCAGTCGTCCTGCCAATCAGAAGATTTTTAGCTTTCGTTGCCGGGCGCGTGTATAAATCAAATAAATTATTGTAAACTTTCAAATTCAAATTCATGGGTGTAGCATTTCGGCTTTCGAAGATAACACTTCTGAAAGGAGGACAGAGTTTGAAACGGAGACTGAGTTCGATGAGAGAGAATTTATCGAGTTTCCATCTCTGGAGGAGAGGAGAGGGAGAAGAGAGCGGAGGAGGCCGGGTTTATAGGGTGATTGAGGGAGGGGATCAAACTGAAGGGTTAAGGGTATGTAAATGAGTGTTTTTTTTTGTTTTCAGCAACTTGCTAATGCCACGAAGCGATTGCGTTATTTGGAATCCGTCCTGCCAATCAGAAGATTTTTAGCTTTCGTTGCCGGGCGCGTGTATAAATCAAATAAATTATTGTAAACTTTCAAATTCAAATTCATGGGTGTAGCATTTCGGCTTGATAAGATAACACTTCTGAAAGGAGGACAGAGTTTGAAACGGAGACTGAGTTCGATGAGAGAGAATTTATCGAGTTTCCATCTCTGGAGGAGAGGAGAGGGAGAAGAGAGCGGAGGAGGCCGGGTTTATAGGGTGATTGAGGGAGGGGATCAAACTGAAGGGTTAAGGGTATGTAAATGATTGTTTTTTTTTTTTGTTTTCAGCAACTTGCTAATGCCACGAAGCGATTGCGTTATTTGGAATCGGCAGATTTACATTTGGAGAAAATTGTCATAACGCCAATGAGGGAATCTCAACCTCAACCATCGCTTCCAAGTTTGGACGAACTGATAAGTTCAATGAAGAAGGTCATACCAAGGGGCAAGATGGGCGCGATATCTTTCGACGATTTTCTTTGTGGCTATCCGGTTGATCAGCGACCTCTACTACGTATCGTTCAAACGGCGGTCTCTGCAGCTGGCATATACGGTGCTTCGCTGCAAGACGTTAAGGTGAGAAACCCCTCATGAGCTTAGTAAATATGCATTTTAGGTTTTTGAATTTTCAGCCGATTGGTTGCGCTAACTAAGGCAGCAGTTTCTGTTGTTTTGGTTTTTCTGGGGTGGTTTAAACGACCACGAGCTTGTTAAGATACTCATAATAATGTCTTTCGTCAGAGTGCAGTCTGCATAAATATTCTGAAACGCATATTGTATGTTATGTTCTAACTTTTGTGTCCGTTGTGGCAACTTCCTCAACAGCCTTGAATATAGCAACATAAAATACGTATTTACAACTTTTTCCTCTCATAAAAATATGTATTTACAACTTTTTCCTCTCATACTCTATTACTTCTATGATGTGCCAACATTACGCTGGACGTCCGTTGTGGCCTTACCTGACGGGATATTTGATTTTGCATTCTGCGTTTCCACTTGGCAGTTGGGTGATTCTCTACCGCGCTAGGTGCCTTCACGGCAAAGGTGGCGGTGGGATAGCCGGTCCACAGTAAGATTTCAGGATGATTTCAGGATTTCAGGATCTCGATTAGAATATCGAAGGGAGAGAAGCTGAGTTCATGAGCTCAGTCTTGATCGTTCAAAGGATCAGTTTAGAAATGATCAGATCGCTACCTTGCACCTAAGCCGCTATACGCTCTAGCATGACAGTTACAACATTAGTGCGGCTAATCGTTCTTTCTGCCGTATTTTTCGTTAGTTTCTTTGACTGCGCGGTACGGATGGCACAGAAATGTGATACAGGCCACTTTCTTCCGGCTCTATGTTCATGTCTGGAAAATGACACCACTCACTGTAATTAATATCGCGGGTGGCTTTGCCATCCGAAAACTGAATATGCAAGCGCAGATACTGTCCTCATAACAGATGCAGATTACTTTATAGTCTACGCGACCACCATTTCTACGCGTCTCATATTTTCTTGAGCTGTACTTCGTTGGTTGTGTAGTATAAATTTGTTATTGAAAGGAAATGATAGGGAAAATGTTTGTGGCAGAAATCGGTGTTGAACGGAAGTGAGGAGAATATCAAGTGGGCGTTAAATGAAATGGAGAAGGACGCTCAAGTAGTGCTAGTGGGTGTCGACTGTCCGCGCTATGTGGTCGCAGCCAATGCTAGTTGTTGGATGCTCAACGGAGAGATGGGTTCGTTCTTCTGTTCACCGTGGACGACGCTTGCTGGCGATATACACAGATCAACTGTGCGGTTAGTGATTTGCGTCGGTATATACCTACCATAAGACGAGGGATCAGACCTCTCCCTCTCTTTTCTTTCCGAGCTTGATCGGAAGAATAAAATTTGAGGTGCAGTGAATTTCTTCAGAGCCTTCCGGTGTCTTTTTTTGCAAACATTCGATGATATACTGCATGAGGCATACTTGAGGGCGGAGTGTCGTTGTCTGGCCACATTCTAGTTCTAAACGCGCTCTTTTTTTGTTTTATATAGTTTATCAGATGGGCTTTAAAGTTTGCATCCGGCAAAGCATTACTTACGTTCCCTTCATCTTCAGTTGTTGGTTTTTTGTGATGAATTTAGTTCCTTGTCGTCCACTCAAGCTTGTGGCGCTACGCATTACCTCTCTTCCTATCCTTCCCACTCTCCCTCTCCTTCGTTTCGCCGATTATGGAATCAGTTCTAACAAAGTTCTTCCTGTGTTGAATAGAACCCCTTCTCGATATCTCGAGTACGTGGGTGACTCGCATGACTGGATTCCACCGTCGATGTAGTTTATAGCGTCGCCATGTTGTCACTTAATGACCATTCTCATCCAGCCATTGGCGAAGATCTTCGTTGGGTCCTTTCACACGAGGACGGCCTCCTCGTTTTCTCTGTCTCCAAATGATGTATTCAGTGAAGCGTTCTGCTCATCTCTTTGCTACATTTCTTACTCAGCGGTGCTTGCTGACATAACTCAGTTCAGTTATGTCGTTCGCGCTGCTTCTTTATCCGTATTGTTTCGTTGAGGATTCGATCCGCTGACAGAACGCAGCACATTGTCTTACTAGCGCGCTTCCTATCATTTGCGCATAATAATGCGGGTAGGATGTGCGTTTTAAACAGCTTCGCTTTCGAGCATTTATATGTTCTATTCTTTTCCAGCAGTCATGCATGCTTTCGAAAGCGGCCCGTCTCGTCTTAGTCTTACTATCTGTGCTATTTTCCTTTTTAGCCTGATGTTATAAGAACAGGTTTTTTAACCACTTCGTTTTTCCGGTTTGGATTTCGAAGTATTTTTTGGTTTCCGGGAATTTGCGCTGGCTTTGCAGTCAGAAGGAGCCGTTCACAAACAGCAGCACTTGAAAATTTTCTCGATATCTTGCCAAAAATGCAACGCCGTTCTCGATATGAGCGCATTCATCCTCCCCGTCCCCCTCCCCCCTCGCCCTCCTCCCGAACGTGCTTTCGTGGTATTTAAACGTTCTGCACTCCTGTGTCGTGAGAAATAGTTGCATTGGAAGTGATGCGATGTTTTTAAAGAATATAACATAAATTAGGATTTTTAGTTGGATGATGGAGGGAATACTGTTCTCGATAGTGAATCGTCCAGGAGGAACGTTGGATGAGCTGAAAGGTCGTTTTGCGTTCGCATTGCAGCCGCGCATGGTGGGCGAGTTAGTGAACTTATTGGAATGCTATGGATGTGTGCGTGTTTGCAGCACCAACGTTAAACCTATTAGGTTGAAGTCACCATTCGATCGAAGTTAGTTCGTTTTTTTTTCTCTCTCTGCTACTCAGTCTTTCTCCATTCGTTCTTACTATGTAGATTTCGTTTTTAAAGAATATCTTAGAATTTCAGATACACGTAAGAAATGAACCGCGAGCCGAACTAAAAAAATAACTTCTAGGCGCTCCGGAAGAAAACTTCCCAGTCGAATGAATCAAAATAAGCAACTTTCGAAAAGCGTTGTTTTCCTCCTTCACGTACGCTTGTTTGTTGTGAAGGGAAAGTTGTCACCTGTCTCCTCCGTTTCCTTCCATAGCAGTGATGTATAGCATGTGTAGTTTGCGCATAAATGATTTTCAGGTGTTTTTGTTGCCTCGCTAACATTAATCTTTTGTATTCGATCAATTAGTTTATGAGTTTTTTATTCTCATTTGTTATTAAGCCAAAGTACAGATGCTGCCCGAATTACGATATTTCGAACTTACTGTGATCATACTGATACGGCAAAATTGTAAAAATATTTTAAGTTTCACGCGGAAGGCAAAACGTAACGCCGTATGCGGTACGATACGTGGGGAACGATGTCGGCATGTGCGCATCTCTTGCCTTGTGAGATGCCAGTATATTGATCAACATTCCATGAGGCTCGTGGGGAGTCTAGGCCAGCTTCTGACTTACGATATTTTCAAGTTATGATAGGGTGGTCATAACGCATCTTCATCGTAAGTCGATGACCACTTGTAGAGACCAGCTTTCACATCTTCTCATTGTTGACTTGGCCTTATCTTGCAGCCCAGCTGCTACATGAGGCTGTCGCGCTGGGTAGAATGCACTAATCTTATTGTGAAGCATAATTCGGTGTTACTTTTACAGGTCTACCGGAGGAGTTGATGGAGTATATACTGCCAGCGGTAGATTGTATGGAACGTTTCGCGAAAATGTTCCATTCAGTACAGCTGTCCGAGATGCTTACCTCGAATCGAGTTGAATATGTATGAAGGGTATAAGAGAACGAGGTCTCGAAATATTGCACTTTCGCCGTCTCTAACGGTAACAACATGGTGTAAAGGACAGTTATGGAGGGGAGATTGTTTTAGTGCATTGCAATGAATAATTCTGCAAGAAAAAAAAACAGTTCCGCAAGAAAAATTTCGGGATTTTGCCGAGAATGTGAATTCAGCTGTTTGGAAGCGTTCTCATGGTCATTTTCGATAAGGCAGCAGATTTTCATGTTCATTATGCAGCAGTTATTTATGCGTTTATTATCGTAAATAATTGTTGGGTAGTGAAACGGAGTACAGTTCATTACCCAAGCAGTTAGTGCTTCTTTGCTGTGCTCGCCAAATTCGCTAGCAGAATAGGATCAGCTTTGGCCAGTGATTTGCAACGTATCTATTCGCTTGCACCACAGCTGCATCTTTTTAGCTAATGATTCTCCACCAGAAACACTTCAGTCCCGAATCGCTATAGAGAACACCTTTACAATAGTGTTATTGAAAGAAGGACCAAGTCCTGGGACAATTCAACCAGCGAATGACTTGAATGAAGAAGTGAAAGAATCGTTCCTTGCTGGGAACTGTTAGCGGATGGAATGTCCTTGTCAAACCTAGTTTTACTTAAACCGTCATATCAGATATTCTGAAGTTGGTTAGAACGCTATGTGTCTAAATACATTAATTAGGCTGTTTTCAAGTTCTCATTCTTTACGTTCGACGGCATTTTGTGTAATAGGGTTGTTGCGAAAGCGAAACATTTGCAGCAGTCATACGTGAACATCTCACTCGTGCAGTTTTGAGAGGAGGATGGTGATTGGCAGAGTTTCCAAAAAGTTCGCAATAGACGGGTAAAAATAGTATCAGAAAGAGCTGAAAATTGTGACGACAGAAAAAAAATCGGAACTTAGAATTGTTGAGTGGTGAGAAATTATAATTTTCGGTGGCTTTACCCTTTAACAGAAATATTTGCGAGTCATTACTTCCCTTCTTCCAACTTTTTTGAGTATTTCAGACTTGTAGATCTGCACTTTCGTAGGTCTGCAAATCACTGGTGATGATTTGGGGCATGTCTGCAAAGTCGCTGTTGAAAAAACGTTGACCCTTAAAGTGAGAGGGAGGATAGGCATGAAAATGTACTTGGGAATTGGCTGCATTGTTTTGCTTCAGTCGTCGATTTCTCGCTACGACGCTGCAACGTTAATCGGTTTCATTTTTTTAAAATAACGTTCGTGTTGCCAGATTTTATAATGCAGTTGCTTTGTTCCATATGAACTGATGGACGGTGCAAAATGGATTTGATAGTTGAAATAATTTTGTTAAGTGTTATGACATTTAATGTTATATTAGCATGAATGAGGCGAGGGTCTCGATGAATTTGGCTTTATTGACGTTGGATTGGTTGTATAAGTTCTACGCTTTCCAGGCAAAAGACATTGAACAGTAAAGTGAAATTATCATTAGCACTTCCGTGGAACTGTGATGTTTGAATTCACCGTATCCCTTCGTAAAGCCCTCATATCGACCTTCCACCAGTGGAGCAAAATTGTGTTGTTTTTATTTAATACTTGAGAGTGTTTCAGTTATTATTGGATTTGACAATGCCAGATGATCTTCTCAGCGTTTTCGATACAGGCCTCGATGTAGGTCACTTCTTAACTTTTAAATTTTCTCTTTTTGATCTTTTTATATATTGTTGATGGAAAAGTTTGCAGGTACGGTTGAACATGCTGGCGCGGTTCTTTGAATTCAGAGCCGATGTGCTTTCGGGAAATTTCATGTGTTTTTTGCTGTTTTCTTTCGCAGGATTTTCTTGAAGCTATTTAATGACATTAAACAACATGTTTTTGAGTTGAGAGTTTATAGGGTATTGAGAAAACCCTTCTGTATGGTACTGTTATATCTCAGCAGTCGTCCTGCCAATCAGAAGATTTTTAGCTTTCGTTGCCGGGCGCGTGTATAAATCAAATAAATTATTGTAAACTTTCAAATTCAAATTCATGGGTGTAGCATTTCGGCTTTCGAAGATAACACTTCTGAAAGGAGGACAGAGTTTGAAACGGAGACTGAGTTCGATGAGAGAGAATTTATCGAGTTTCCATCTCTGGAGGAGAGGAGAGGGAGAAGAGAGCGGAGGAGGCCGGGTTTATAGGGTGATTGAGGGAGGGGATCAAACTGAAGGGTTAAGGGTATGTAAATGAGTGTTTTTTTTTGTTTTCAGCAACTTGCTAATGCCACGAAGCGATTGCGTTATTTGGAATCGGCAGATTTACATTTGGAGAAAATTGTCATAACGCCAATGAGGGAATCTCAACCTCAACCATCGCTTCCAAGTTTGGACGAACTGATAAGTTCAATGAAGAAGGTCATACCAAGGGGCAAGATGGGCGCGATATCTTTCGACGATTTTCTTTGTGGCTATCCGGTTGATCAGCGACCTCTACTACGTATCGTTCAAACGGCGGTCTCTGCAGCTGGCATATACGGTGCTTCGCTGCAAGACGTTAAGGTGAGAAACCCCTCATGAGCTTAGTAAATATGCATTTTAGGTTTTTGAATTTTCAGCCGATTGGTTGCGCTAACTAAGGCAGCAGTTTCTGTTGTTTTGGTTTTTCTGGGGTGGTTTAAACGACCACGAGCTTGTTAAGATACTCATAATAATGTCTTTCGTCAGAGTGCAGTCTGCATAAATATTCTGAAACGCATATTGTATGTTATGTTCTAACTTTTGTGTCCGTTGTGGCAACTTCCTCAACAGCCTTGAATATAGCAACATAAAATACGTATTTACAACTTTTTCCTCTCATAAAAATATGTATTTACAACTTTTTCCTCTCATACTCTATTACTTCTATGATGTGCCAACATTACGCTGGACGTTTGTCTTGTAGCAGGAAGAGTTATGTTTTTGCAGAATTTTATCCCGTCCGTTGTGGCCTTACCTGACGGGATATTTGATTTTGCATTCTGCGTTTCCACTTGGCAGTTGGGTGATTCTCTACCGCGCTAGGTGCCTTCACGGCAAAGGTGGCGGTGGGATAGCCGGTCCACAGTAAGATTTCAGGATGATTTCAGGATTTCAGGATCTCGATTAGAATATCGAAGGGAGAGAAGCTGAGTTCATGAGCTCAGTCTTGATCGTTCAAAGGATCAGTTTAGAAATGATCAGATCGCTACCTTGCACCTAAGCCGCTATACGCTCTAGCATGACAGTTACAACATTAGTGCGGCTAATCGTTCTTTCTGCCGTATTTTTCGTTAGTTTCTTTGACTGCGCGGTACGGATGGCACAGAAATGTGATACAGGCCACTTTCTTCCGGCTCTATGTTCATGTCTGGAAAATGACACCACTCACTGTAATTAATATCGCGGGTGGCTTTGCCATCCGAAAACTGAATATGCAAGCGCAGATACTGTCCTCATAACAGATGCAGATTACTTTATAGTCTACGCGACCACCATTTCTACGCGTCTCATATTTTCTTGAGCTGTACTTCGTTGGTTGTGTAGTATAAATTTGTTATTGAAAGGAAATGATAGGGAAAATGTTTGTGGCAGAAATCGGTGTTGAACGGAAGTGAGGAGAATATCAAGTGGGCGTTAAATGAAATGGAGAAGGACGCTCAAGTAGTGCTAGTGGGTGTCGACTGTCCGCGCTATGTGGTCGCAGCCAATGCTAGTTGTTGGATGCTCAACGGAGAGATGGGTTCGTTCTTCTGTTCACCGTGGACGACGCTTGCTGGCGATATACACAGATCAACTGTGCGGTTAGTGATTTGCGTCGGTATATACCTACCATAAGACGAGGGATCAGACCTCTCCCTCTCTTTTCTTTCCGAGCTTGATCGGAAGAATAAAATTTGAGGTGCAGTGAATTTCTTCAGAGCCTTCCGGTGTCTTTTTTTGCAAACATTCGATGATATACTGCATGAGGCATACTTGAGGGCGGAGTGTCGTTGTCTGGCCACATTCTAGTTCTAAACGCGCTCTTTTTTTGTTTTATATAGTTTATCAGATGGGCTTTAAAGTTTGCATCCGGCAAAGCATTACTTACGTTCCCTTCATCTTCAGTTGTTGGTTTTTTGTGATGAATTTAGTTCCTTGTCGTCCACTCAAGCTTGTGGCGCTACGCATTACCTCTCTTCCTATCCTTCCCACTCTCCCTCTCCTTCGTTTCGCCGATTATGGAATCAGTTCTAACAAAGTTCTTCCTGTGTTGAATAGAACCCCTTCTCGATATCTCGAGTACGTGGGTGACTCGCATGACTGGATTCCACCGTCGATGTAGTTTATAGCGTCGCCATGTTGTCACTTAATGACCATTCTCATCCAGCCATTGGCGAAGATCTTCGTTGGGTCCTTTCACACGAGGACGGCCTCCTCGTTTTCTCTGTCTCCAAATGATGTATTCAGTGAAGCGTTCTGCTCATCTCTTTGCTACATTTCTTACTCAGCGGTGCTTGCTGACATAACTCAGTTCAGTTATGTCGTTCGCGCTGCTTCTTTATCCGTATTGTTTCGTTGAGGATTCGATCCGCTGACAGAACGCAGCACATTGTCTTACTAGCGCGCTTCCTATCATTTGCGCATAATAATGCGGGTAGGATGTGCGTTTTAAACAGCTTCGCTTTCGAGCATTTATATGTTCTATTCTTTTCCAGCAGTCATGCATGCTTTCGAAAGCGGCCCGTCTCGTCTTAGTCTTACTATCTGTGCTATTTTCCTTTTTAGCCTGATGTTATAAGAACAGGTTTTTTAACCACTTCGTTTTTCCGGTTTGGATTTCGAAGTATTTTTTGGTTTCCGGGAATCTGCGCTGGCTTTGCAGTCAGAAGGAGCCGTTCACAAACAGCAGCACTTGAAAATTTTCTCGATATCTTGCCAAAAATGCAACGCCGTTCTCGATATGAGCGCATTCATCCTCCCCGTCCCCCTCCCCCCTCGCCCTCCTCCCGAACGTGCTTTCGTGGTATTTAAACGTTCTGCACTCCTGTGTCGTGAGAAATAGTTGCATTGGAAGTGATGCGATGTTTTTAAAGAATATAACATAAATTAGGATTTTTAGTTGGATGATGGAGGGAATACTGTTCTCGATAGTGAATCGTCCAGGAGGAACGTTGGATGAGCTGAAAGGTCGTTTTGCGTTCGCATTGCAGCCGCGCATGGTGGGCGAGTTAGTGAACTTATTGGAATGCTATGGATGTGTGCGTGTTTGCAGCACCAACGTTAAACCTATTAGGTTGAAGTCACCATTCGATCGAAGTTAGTTCGTTTTTTTTTCTCTCTCTCTGCTACTCAGTCTTTCTCCATTCGTTCTTACTATGTAGATTTCGTTTTTAAAGAATATCTTAGAATTTCAGATACACGTAAGAAATGAACCGCGAGCCGAACTAAAAAAATAACTTCTAGGCGCTCCGGAAGAAAACTTCCCAGTCGAATGAATCAAAATAAGCAACTTTCGAAAAGCGTTGTTTTCCTCCTTCACGTACGCTTGTTTGTTGTGAAGGGAAAGTTGTCACCTGTCTCCTCCGTTTCCTTCCATAGCAGTGATGTATAGCATGTGTAGTTTGCGCATAAATGATTTTCAGGTGTTTTTGTTGCCTCGCTAACATTAATCTTTTGTATTCGATCAATTAGTTTATGAGTTTTTTATTCTCATTTGTTATTAAGCCAAAGTACAGATGCTGCCCGAATTACGATATTTCGAACTTACTGTGATCATACTGATACGGCAAAATTGTAAAAATATTTTAAGTTTCACGCGGAAGGCAAAACGTAACGCCGTATGCGGTACGATACGTGGGGAACGATGTCGGCATGTGCGCATCTCTTGCCTTGTGAGATGCCAGTATATTGATCAACATTCCATGAGGCTCGTGGGGAGTCTAGGCCAGCTTCTGACTTACGATATTTTCAAGTTATGATAGGGTGGTCATAACGCATCTTCATCGTAAGTCGATGACCACTTGTAGAGACCAGCTTTCACATCTTCTCATTGTTGACTTGGCCTTATCTTGCAGCCCAGCTGCTACATGAGGCTGTCGCGCTGGGTAGAATGCACTAATCTTATTGTGAAGCATAATTCGGTGTTACTTTTACAGGTCTACCGGAGGAGTTGATGGAGTATATACTGCCAGCGGTAGATTGTATGGAACGTTTCGCGAAAATGTTCCATTCAGTACAGCTGTCCGAGATGCTTACCTCGAATCGAGTTGAATATGTATGAAGGGTATAAGAGAACGAGGTCTCGAAATATTGCACTTTCGCCGTCTCTAACGGTAACAACATGGTGTAAAGGACAGTTATGGAGGGGAGATTGTTTTTAAACGCGCTCTTTTTTTGTTTTATATAGTTTATCAGATGGGCTTTAAAGTTTGCATCCGGCAAAGCATTACTTACGTTCCCTTCATCTTCAGTTGTTGGTTTTTTGTGATGAATTTAGTTCCTTGTCGTCCACTCAAGCTTGTGGCGCTACGCATTACCTCTCTTCCTATCCTTCCCACTCTCCCTCTCCTTCGTTTCGCCGATTATGGAATCAGTTCTAACAAAGTTCTTCCTGTGTTGAATAGAACCCCTTCTCGATATCTCGAGTACGTGGGTGACTCGCATGACTGGATTCCACCGTCGATGTAGTTTATAGCGTCGCCATGTTGTCACTTAATGACCATTCTCATCCAGCCATTGGCGAAGATCTTCGTTGGGTCCTTTCACACGAGGACGGCCTCCTCGTTTTCTCTGTCTCCAAATGATGTATTCAGTGAAGCGTTCTGCTCATCTCTTTGCTACATTTCTTACTCAGCGGTGCTTGCTGACATAACTCAGTTCAGTTATGTCGTTCGCGCTGCTTCTTTATCCGTATTGTTTCGTTGAGGATTCGATCCGCTGACAGAACGCAGCACATTGTCTTACTAGCGCGCTTCCTATCATTTGCGCATAATAATGCGGGTAGGATGTGCGTTTTAAACAGCTTCGCTTTCGAGCATTTATATGTTCTATTCTTTTCCAGCAGTCATGCATGCTTTCGAAAGCGGCCCGTCTCGTCTTAGTCTTACTATCTGTGCTATTTTCCTTTTTAGCCTGATGTTATAAGAACAGGTTTTTTAACCACTTCGTTTTTCCGGTTTGGATTTCGAAGTATTTTTTGGTTTCCGGGAATTTGCGCTGGCTTTGCAGTCAGAAGGAGCCGTTCACAAACAGCAGCACTTGAAAATTTTCTCGATATCTTGCCAAAAATGCAACGCCGTTCTCGATATGAGCGCATTCATCCTCCCCGTCCCCCTCCCCCCTCGCCCTCCTCCCGAACGTGCTTTCGTGGTATTTAAACGTTCTGCACTCCTGTGTCGTGAGAAATAGTTGCATTGGAAGTGATGCGATGTTTTTAAAGAATATAACATAAATTAGGATTTTTAGTTGGATGATGGAGGGAATACTGTTCTCGATAGTGAATCGTCCAGGAGGAACGTTGGATGAGCTGAAAGGTCGTTTTGCGTTCGCATTGCAGCCGCGCATGGTGGGCGAGTTAGTGAACTTATTGGAATGCTATGGATGTGTGCGTGTTTGCAGCACCAACGTTAAACCTATTAGGTTGAAGTCACCATTCGATCGAAGTTAGTTCGTTTTTTTTTCTCTCTCTCTGCTACTCAGTCTTTCTCCATTCGTTCTTACTATGTAGATTTCGTTTTTAAAGAATATCTTAGAATTTCAGATACACGTAAGAAATGAACCGCGAGCCGAACTAAAAAAATAACTTCTAGGCGCTCCGGAAGAAAACTTCCCAGTCGAATGAATCAAAATAAGCAACTTTCGAAAAGCGTTGTTTTCCTCCTTCACGTACGCTTGTTTGTTGTGAAGGGAAAGTTGTCACCTGTCTCCTCCGTTTCCTTCCATAGCAGTGATGTATAGCATGTGTAGTTTGCGCATAAATGATTTTCAGGTGTTTTTGTTGCCTCGCTAACATTAATCTTTTGTATTCGATCAATTAGTTTATGAGTTTTTTATTCTCATTTGTTATTAAGCCAAAGTACAGATGCTGCCCGAATTACGATATTTCGAACTTACTGTGATCATACTGATACGGCAAAATTGTAAAAATATTTTAAGTTTCACGCGGAAGGCAAAACGTAACGCCGTATGCGGTACGATACGTGGGGAACGATGTCGGCATGTGCGCATCTCTTGCCTTGTGAGATGCCAGTATATTGATCAACATTCCATGAGGCTCGTGGGGAGTCTAGGCCAGCTTCTGACTTACGATATTTTCAAGTTATGATAGGGTGGTCATAACGCATCTTCATCGTAAGTCGATGACCACTTGTAGAGACCAGCTTTCACATCTTCTCATTGTTGACTTGGCCTTATCTTGCAGCCCAGCTGCTACATGAGGCTGTCGCGCTGGGTAGAATGCACTAATCTTATTGTGAAGCATAATTCGGTGTTACTTTTACAGGTCTACCGGAGGAGTTGATGGAGTATATACTGCCAGCGGTAGATTGTATGGAACGTTTCGCGAAAATGTTCCATTCAGTACAGCTGTCCGAGATGCTTACCTCGAATCGAGTTGAATATGTATGAAGGGTATAAGAGAACGAGGTCTCGAAATATTGCACTTTCGCCGTCTCTAACGGTAACAATATGGTGTAAAGGACAGTTATGGAGGGGAGATTGTTTTAGTGCATTGCAATGAATAATTCTGCAAGAAAAAAAAAACAGTTCCGCAAGAAAAATTTCGGGATTTTGCCGAGAATGTGAATTCAGCTGTTTGGAAGCGTTCTCATGGTCATTTTCGATAAGGCAGCAGATTTTCATGTTCATTATGCAGCAGTTATTTATGCGTTTATTATCGTAAATAATTGTTGGGTAGTGAAACGGAGTACAGTTCATTACCCAAGCAGTTAGTGCTTCTTTGCTATGCTCGCCAAATTCGCTAGCAGAATAGGATCAGCTTTGGCCAGTGATTTGCAACGTATCTATTCGCTTGCACCACAGCTGCATCTTTTTAGCTAATGATTCTCCACCAGAAACACTTCAGTCCCGAATCGCTATAGAGAACACCTTTACAATAGTGTTATTGAGGTCACTTAAAAAAAAACGTTCGCTTAGATGTTCTGTTAATTATGACATAAGTAACGGTTTTGTTTTTTGCTCATTAAATCTCTAGAAGCGCTCAACGGTGAGTAATTAATTGCTTTAATGTTCTTTCGGCTTGAGGCTGTGTGCTTAAAAGGGTTAACAAACACAAAAAATCGCATATCAAAACCTACGCGTTGGCCTTAATGATTTTTCTTTTCACCGTGATAAACAATATTTCCGCTGTCAACTAGCTATAGAGAGCATTTTTATAGACAGACAAGTGAACCAAGCGATACAAAAGCTTAACAAAGGGTGAAATATGAATTTTTATGGTTTGATGTAGCGAATAAGTGGAAGCCGATTTAAATGTGAAGTTTGGTGAACGGTGAAAACGGTGAATGAGAGTGTGATAAAGGGATATATAGAGCAGCAAAACACCGCAAGCCGCAGCTGTAAATACAGCTGTAGTAATGATATTGTTTATGTGCATCAGCCATTGTCACCCCGCTCTAATAAATTGTTTTCAATCTTATGAGTAAATCGTGAGTTTTTTCTTTTAAGGATTTTTACCGAGGCGCTTCAATGTGGACTGTTTTATAACAGATTTAGCGTGTAACTTGCCTGAAGAATATAGTATTGCTTAGAGTCATTTTATTATTTTACCTATCGTTTTCCCACTTTCGACTTTATTGCTTTGTTGATTATGTGTTCTCTTGTTTTTTTTTAACCGAAATTTTCTTTTTTACTTCGCGGTATCTTTTCCCGATCCCCTGTAAGATTCATTTATTGGAATAGCCTAGATTAGTGTGAGAGCCTTGAAATGCGTCGAATGAGGTGACAGATGTAGAAATGTTCATGCTGACCTTTTGGCCCATCATCCATATATTTCGTTGTATCTTATTCCAGTTTGAAATTGAACTGTATCAAGAAGCTATGTTATTGGGGGAGAGAGGGAAGAGGGGGGAGTTCATTGTATCTAATCGCGATTGACGCGAATTGAATCACTCGTACGTAATGTGCTTTAGATTGAGAAAACGCGAATTTCTCCATTAATTATTCTTTTAAGAAACATGAACTAATTGTTTGCATTGATGTTACAAAGTGCGATCGTTTGTTTTGCTTTTCCTGTCGTTTTCCCTTATATCTGTTGTCCATGTTAGTTCACTCTGTTGATGATTTGTTAGCACTCGTTATGTGCCTTCAAAATATTTTTATACAGTTCCTCTTCTGTCCATCCCATTGAGCATCACTTTACAGCTTTATCTGATTCTTTCCCACCCTTCCACCATACTTCAGCCCAGTTCGGACAACATTACTCGTTTTAAATTTGTAACGCAGAGGGAACTGAGAGGCTGAACGCACCCCATATAAAGCAACAAATCCCATTGTACCATAGAACTAGTTTCTATGTTTCTCTTAACAGATCTTGGTGTTGACTGTTGAGGGGAATGTAGGAGTTGCGTAGATTTGCGTAACCGTGTCAAGTTGTAAACAATTCTATGAAAAGGGAGAGGTGAGACCGGCACTGAGCAAATTGATCGGAAAGAGAATCCCTGCGGGGAAGTCGGGGAAGTGATCTGTTGTGGGAGACTCCCTCAAAAAGCGATTTAGCCGGGTAGGGGCAAGAGGTCGAGGAGTTTCCTAAAGGCAATTACTGCTGTAAATTTACGAACCACAGAGGTCGAGGGGCGTTTTTACCATGAGCAGTGACCGTGATCTCGAGAGACCGTTGGCCGAGGAGGTGGCCCAATTGGAGGGCGTTTCGGCAGGAGAGGAGGGGGGGGGGGGGGGGGGGGGAGGAAAGTCCGGCCAAAATTTAGAGAATCCCCTCGATGTG
This sequence comes from Toxocara canis, assembly GCA_000803305.1. Taxonomy (NCBI): domain Eukaryota; kingdom Metazoa; phylum Nematoda; class Chromadorea; order Rhabditida; family Toxocaridae; genus Toxocara; species Toxocara canis. Next base: position 359,969 of record JPKZ01002486.1, on the reverse strand, counting down.
ACCCCATCCGGGAGCAGATATCTGCAAAACTACGGTGTGTCGTCGAATTCGTGTCCCGAAATTCGCCAATAGAAATGAGGGCTTAACATCGGGTTCGAGAAGACTTATGCGAACCCCCATTTTGCAGAAAAAGACTAATTCCGACGTTTATGGTTTTATGCGATGCATCTTTCCTTTTCTTTGTGGAAGAGAAGAATCCCCGTCCTCTTATCTTTACATCATAAGGTGGAAAGCTGACTTCCGCTTTTCGCGCGTTTGTACCCTGTCGCTGGGATGATCGCACACGAAACCGTATAACGAAAAGGGTTTTCATATATACGTGTATATGTATATATTTATATATGTATATATATACATATGTAATATATATATACATACATATACATGTATATATATGCATATATACGTGCATATATGTTAGTTTACAAAAACGATTGTTTGCAAGATGCGGCATCAAGAAATGCTAGTTGTGTATGTAGCTGTCCCACTTTGGTGGAACTCCGATTTCGGCGTATTTCATAGGTGGGTAGGCGTCGGCTTTCGTTGCGCATTGGCGGTGGACACCTAATACGAGGTGTTCTGTGACACCCTTATCGAGGCCTACCGATCTGCAAAATATGGCTAAAGTCGGATTTCTCATTGCCCAGTCCGTCCTTATTAGCAAAACTGAAAATATTTGTTGCTATGATCCATTTAATAAATATGTCTTGTTGGTGTACGTTCCGTTACAATCGTCTCTCGATTTTCGACACTGCTTAGGCATTTACGTTCTCTATTTATATGATATGAGTTTCAGCGTCCAACGGCACTGGGTCGTCCCAACTCTACAGTGGAGAGTGCTTCAATCATGCATGGATCATTGCTTAATGCGGTCATGCAGCACTCATGCGCGCCAACGTTTCGCGTAGTTTCCGTTTTCCGATGCTTAGGCATTCGTGAATATGTGCACTTTAAACTACACATCCAAAGATGACAATACCATACCGTACTGCATACAGAAGACTAATTCCGACGTTTATGGTTTTATGCGATGCATCTTTCCTTTTCTTTGTGGAAGAGAAGAATCCCCGTCCTCTTATCTTTACATCATAAGGTGGAAAGCTGACTTCCGCTTTTCGCGCGTTTGTACCCTGTCGCTGGGATGATCGCACACGAAACCGTATAACGAAAAGGGTTTTCATATATACGTGTATATGTATATATTTATATATGTATATATATACATATGTAATATATATATACATACATATACATGTATATATATGCATATATACGTGCATATATGTTAGTTTACAAAAACGATTGTTTGCAAGATGCGGCATCAAGAAATGCTAGTTGTGTATGTAGCTGTCCCACTTTGGTGGAACTCCGATTTCGGCGTATTTCATAGGTGGGTAGGCGTCGGCTTTCGTTGCGCATTGGCGGTGGACACCTAATACGAGGTGTTCTGTGACACCCTTATCGAGGCCTACCGATCTGCAAAATATGGCTAAAGTCGGATTTCTCATTGCCCAGTCAGTCCTTATTAGCAAAACTGAAAATATTTGTTGCTATGATCCATTTAATAAATATGTCTTGTTGGTGTACGTTCCGTTACAATCGTCTCTCGATTTTCGACACTGCTTAGGCATTTACGTTCTCTATTTATATGATATGAGTTTCAGCGTCCAACGGCACTGGGTCGTCCCAACTCTACAGTGGAGAGTGCTTCAATCATGCATGGATCATTGCTTAATGCGGTCATGCAGCACTCATGCGCGCCAACGTTTCGCGTAGTTTCCGTTTTCCGATGCTTAGGCATTCGTGAATATGTGCACTTTAAACTACACATCCAAAGATGACAATACCATACCGTACTGCATACAGTCCGCATCGTTTTTGGCTATGGTCGAGGGATCCATCGGCTGCATACGTCACATGTGAAATTGTCATGCACTTCGCTTTTCTAGATCGCAAATCACTGCTGCCTGCTCTCTTGAAACATCAGTCGCTTGCAAATTTAGTCCGGTTACATAAATACTTAATATAAGTTCTTTTAAAAAGTCATTGCAGTAAATTTAGCATGCTAATTATGCTAATTTTCTACCACCTTATCTCTTTTTTTTTATTCACCAGTGAATTGCATATTTCTCCCAAATTATGTATGCGTTTTGCATATGCAATACGTCAAGAAATTTGCATCTGCGATGCACTATCGCACTATGGCGATATCGAGCGTCTTTTTGTCAATCCATGTTCTTGGCTACTTCGAATCGTGTAAAGCGCCGAAGGCAAAGTTAAGTAATTTAATGAATGGTGAACTGTGCGTCAAGCATTCTCTGTAACCAGTTTCAGACCGATTTACCTACTCGGAAGGCTTGGAGTAGAAGTGCCAGCATTTTCGTTAATGTGGTCATCAGTGATTGGTTTTTAAACGATAAATCGTGTACTTCGATGGACATATTTTGTTTCTTTTTTCCCCTAGCTGTTGCATAAATCTAGTGTGTTGACTGTACTGGTTGAGAATGTGTATATCAAACAATGAAAATCTCTGAGGAGATCCTTACTTAAGGTTCCCTTCAACCGTTGTTGGTTTTTCGAGCGCTACGCGATTGTCTTGCTGACTTTGAAGTTCTGATCGATTAAGGCGCCATGCGCTATAGAAGTGACTAGTCATTTAGTCAATATTGAGTTTTCGCAGCTAAAAGTCGATCTTTTTCAGCAGTAGCGTAGCATAGGCACTTCACACATCGACCACTTTACCACACATAGTGCGATACAGCTGCTTAAATCAATAACGGCCACCAAGTAAGTGCGCGTTCTCATGCGACATAAAGACGATCAATTGCAGTCAATGAGTGCTTTTGCTTATTTTTGCGTATCATTGACAACAGCACAGAAACTACTTTAGCTGTTTACCGTTTCGTTTTTTACTTTTCAGCTTTCACTTATCACGAGTAGAATACATCACACTGCTCATTCTATTTGAATCGCCTTTAAAGTGCACGTACATTCTGCCAACATGGAAATGAAAGAAACGAGGAATAAGTGACCATTGCCCATTGAATTGTTTTGCTGAACTAACAAACATTGGTGTTATAAAGCAGTTGGCCTGAAACAGAAACGAACCGTTGCCTATTTACTTGTTTTGCAAAATAAAATAATGACAGTTATTGCTGTCATAGAGTCGTTGACCTGAAATAAAACCATTGCATATTGAGTTGTTTTTCGAAATTAACAATCATCGCAGCTATAAGTTGGCCTGAAATTTATTTCACTCCACCGTTCCGTAGCTGGTGAGCAAAATGAACTAAGAAATTCTATTTTGCGGTTTTCTTCGCTTTTAACTTTTCAGCAATTCGACGTTTTGAGAAAGTATAATTGAACAGTTTCGAACGTGGCTTTATTTATGGGGTGAGATGTTCAGTTATGGAGGTAAGCGTATGCAGTTACGATCAGCTAAATTTAATCCCTTCCTCTATTCATGTCTTGGCCATTTACTATATTGTATTGGTTTCTTTTCTAGGATGACAATTTTCCCTTGTTTTTGATTTTTCCTGAGACTGGTTGAGGTTGTTTTATTTGTACGGTCGTGGTACAACGACCTATGACATTTCGAATATTTGCTGCATGTCTGTTTCACTTTCAAGAAAAGGAACTTGGAAAAGCTCCAGTCCTGGGAAGACGGGGGAGAGAGGTTGTAGCAGGAGATATTTACTCCTTTGTTTAATTAAGTTGCTGGCAGACAACTTTCTTGGGTAGCGGGGCACAGTTATATTTGGTGGTTCAGAAAGCTTGCCACAGCTATGGCTCGTGGTCGCTACTTGCTTGCAGCATGAGGAGCTGGCTGGGAAGGTTCCTTGCATCACCGGTGATTGAAATATCCGTTGTTTTTTCTTCTCTTTACAAATTCCATGACAAATTCTAATGTTTTTTCTTTAGGGATTTTTCAGGATGGATGGTCGTGAGTCGCCAGTTTTCCAGTTCAGTCGAGATGAGAATGAACCACCAAAAATGATTCCGAATGGCGTGATCGACGGCAGCCGACAGTTCAAAGTAAGTCGCTGTTTCTTTGAGCACTGGCAATGTAACTGATGCTATTGTTGTGGAACCTACGCGCTTTCATAGTTTTTTTTTTCTGAAGACCCGCAGTGGAAGCGGACAACCTCGGGCTAAGGCTATGCAAGAAGTTTGGGAATTTCTTTTTGAGTAATCGACTAAGGAGCGAGTTTACAAATCGCTCATTCGCTACGTTTATTGCTTAGTAAACCTAAATATGCTTACCAATCTTTGTTTATATTTAAAATTTTCGATTCTTGTCTCTTTTATGCCAAAAATGATTGTTCGGACTACTTTATTAAAATTCGCCATTTTTCCAGACCTATATTGTGTTCTGAGATTGCTGTTTGGAGTTTTAGTTGCGAAGCTAGTGCTGTGAAGAACTAAAGTAGTTTTATTGCGGTGCCAGTATTTCTACGTGAAATTGAGGAGATTGCCACTGAGTATGATTGGACCGACTCGCAACCCCCAGTAATGATCTAAGCCTACTCGGCAGTTAGATGGCTGCCGTTCAACTCGTAACGATTGCCCACATCATATGGGCATGTGAACGTCACTTAGGAGGTGCTATGCCAGGCACTATAATTTTCGGCTGTGGTCTAGATATGAAGGCAACTTGCCCGTAAGTGTTAAGGAGGGGAGAGGCAAGGGGGTTATTATAACAGAGGCGGTAATTGATATGATAACTTCGTCGGGGAAATATTAAATGATTACTGTGTGTTTGTTTTCGTTTACCTAAAAGCTCACTCCGATTTATTGTGAACGTATCATATGTATAGTTGTAACCTATGGTTACGTAATTCCCCTTGCTTGCTTCCCCGTTATGTTTACACTTCAATGTTCTCACTGTTTCATGATTGTGGTATGAGTGTTGTACTGTATTGTGTTATAGCACACTACAAAAGGTTCTGTTACTTTCGGTACATTGAAGTCAATGCTTTTAACATTTATCAGTGTTTTCGAATCATAGACCGGCATACCATCGTTATGATTCTTTTCATTCCATGAACGTGTTACGATACCGAAATGAAGGAGAGAGAGGGCTCCATGATCCCATATTCGTTCAGCTGGGCACTCTTTCTACTTCACAGCGGACTATTTTTTTTTCGGAACACGTTTGAAATCCAAGTGCAGCAACGATTAAAGGCGTTTTCGTTTTTGCAGATTCATCGAATGCGAATTTCCCGATCTGCAACGTGCACTGTTTTGAATGTCATATCACCGAGTTGTATTTGGGTGAGACAAATAAACCACATCACCGATCAACTCCAGGTCACAGACTTGTAGGTGATTGAATTCTGCTTTAGGGGTCATCACCGATCGATAAGGAGAGTCAGGAGAGGGGAGGAGGGAGGGATTTAGCAAGTCTGGACTGGCGAAAGCGAAAAACTTCTTCGGCTAATACTACTATCTCATTTTTGTTGTATCATTTGCTGCTTCTTGTCCAAAAAAAACTTCCGGGAGCAGGGTGAAGTGTAAACAGTATAACTTGAGCGCAGTAAAGTTTAGATAGCGCGCATTGGGTAAGGCAGAAAGTGAACAGTTCTTCTGCAGTGATGTTTTGTGGAGCGGCTTTCGATTTCACCGAAGTAGATCTTGATTCTAAAGCTAAGGGGCAGTTTGGCAGGAGGAGGGACTCTTGAGTGAGGACTGTTGTTTGGAACAAAATGAGAACAGCATATATAGGATACTGTTTGCAATAATGTTTTCGGTTTAGTACGAATAGCTTTGTTTTTGCTTCCTTATTCATTCGTAGTCCTGCTCTGTTTTATAGACTTATTTTTTCCGAAATGTAATGCTGCCTCATGAACTTGTGATACTATCTATACTGTAAGGAAAAAATGTTATACTTATAAGGAAAAAATGTAATGTTTACTATAATAAACAATATATATACTATGCTGAAAAAATATATGGAAAAATGTAGTGCTATAACGCTACATTGTGCGATCATTGATTATTTGAAAAAACGACGTTTCCGTTACGGCGCAGTTTTTAATTTCATTGCTGCATAACAGATATAGTACTAATGGCGTTTGTTGCTGAAAGCTTTGTATTCCAGAAACACGCTTACATGCCTATCGGTTGCAAGAGAAGGCACCTATGTGATGGCTCCCCTACAACAAGGAATTTATGCAAGAGCAAGAGTCGTGCAAATAGCTACTGCTGAGGATAACAGTAGTGTTTGTATTTCTTTATATTATTATTTTATATTTGAGTTCGGTTGTCAGTTTTATAACGGACAAACACATGTTCATAACGATGCAGTTGCCTTTTATTCGTTTAATTGATGATATACTCTGTTATTTTTAGACTGCATTTTCTTTTTCATTTTCTTCGGAAGGGCTTATTTAGAATTTTCAGCCGTTACAGTAGTCTAAAACGTATAAGGAGAATCAACTGTATTGCTGTTTACGCTAATGCCGTAGTCGTGTTGCACGTATGTCTTATCTTGCAGCGGCAAGTTGCGCCTACAGGTTCTGCAGTGTGAAGCCCATCGTAGAAAAATATATGTATGCTTTATTTCTTTGTGTTTATATGTTTATACATGTGTAAATGGATTTACATATGTATGTATGTACATATTTATATGTGTATATATATACACGTGTATATATGTGTACATATGTATGTGTATATATATTTGCATATGTATGTGTATATCTATCTGTACATTTATGCACATATATATGCCTGGATACATGCACATATATGCACATATATATGCATATATATATACATATATATATTCGTCACTTTAATAAGTAGTTGCTAGGATGTTTTAGTGGACGAATTTCATTTTAGCAAGAAGAGCGGAAGGAATATGCGATGGTGCTGTTCATTGACGAGGGAACAGTGGCATGGGTATCGACAAAATGTCTTGCAAAAATGGACTTCATGCTGTCGTATCATCCATGGCAGGCAATCGCTACAGCATTGTTCAAGGTTTTTTTCTTTTGCAGCATCGTAATTGTTTTTTTTCTGTTTTTTATGTGATGCTATGACCACTGAGCAACTACAGAAGGGCATTTATATCGTGTTTGTTGAAAAAATGCGACACTTTATAGCTGTCATATTGAATTTCGAAAACTTTAGGCGCTAATTAGCGCCTAAAGCTTTTCTTTATCAGCTGATAAGATCACTGTTAGTTAGTGATATCTCTGAATCCGTCTAATGTACTTCGTTTTACTAAATCGTGCTGTTGCTGCTCAGTTCATGATGCCAAAACTTGGATGTCTGCCGTTGTATTAGAGTACTGTATAAGTCATTCAACTGTTCAGCATTTTCAGAACTGAAATATCGATTATAAAATTGCGAAGATTCAATTTTCAACAGATAATTGTGTTCTACAAAGGAATTCCAGAATGTTCCGTTAAAATATTCCAAAGCACGATCCGCCAAAAAAACGCCTTCGAAGTAAAATAAAGGACATTGAGTTAGTTAGATGACCGAAAGAGGTTATATTGTCGAATGATATATTTTTATGGGAAGATTTGCCTTCCACTAACTTAATGGCATCATCATGGCTTCCCACCTTGCATAAATAATGTTAACAGCTAGAAGAAGAGTAGCGGCAGCTCATTTACCTCTTAAGAAAGAAAAAACGAAGGTTTCTTCATGAAAAGAGGGCCGAATAAATTGTTTGCATCATGGCAGTAGAAAACTATCGAAATATCAATTGTTTTGGTCGACTCAGGCTCACAAGTACTCTCGATCTCACTGGTTTTATTTGTTTTATGACTTTGACCGCCTTTTAGTTTCCACTTGCCCTCTTCATTAAAAATGCTGCTTTGTACTTTCTCGTGTGACTAGGACTGCTGCTTAGTAGTACGTTGTGCAATATTATTGAATGCTGTGTATAGTCCGCAACTTCACAAAAGTATGATATTGTTCTCTTATGCGTTGGTCTAACGATGTCCACTACAAAAAGTATTTGCATATCTGTATTACGACTTTACTATCGTAATAGAATTTTTGCCCACGACTGTGATCAAGCAAGGGTTTTACCAAATCGCTCACCTGGGAGGGAATGGACAGAGATTCGGGGTGTGGGAGGGAGGGGTACGACGGGGGGATAAGCGATGTATTTTTAGAAATTAAAGATTCGAAACAATTGAAGAACTTCTGACGAACAGAAAGAAATTCTTCGCGTAAATAGCGTAAAAATGATTCCCAATTTCTTAAAGTGAAGCCGATGAAGAACAAGGATGCACATCCGCGGCAAACCTTGTCCAAAATTTGAGGAACTATCTGCTCATCAAAGTGAATCAAAAATTTTTTATGTTTCCGAAATCGGCGTCCTCCTTTTTGATATCAAAAGCGAAACTTTTATTCGAAAGAAGGAAACTGAGGGGTGTCAAAGTTATTTTAAAAAATACTTCTTCGGCCCTGGTCATCTTACCATTCTGTTCCGCGATTATAGCACATGATCAGCTTAGCCTGATTTCTAACGAAACTCGATGAAAATTGGGTTTAGGCAAACCTAAAATTCTAAAGCTTCGAATTTCCATATCGAACGCTGCATAATCCTCATTGGTCGATTCACAAATAAATAGCCTGTACATCATCGGATTTTCTTACTACCTTTGAGGTGGGCTGTTTTTTTTAGGTAAAACGCCTTTAAAAATAGCATTATTCGGCATTAATTTAGGGAGCTTTTGGCTTTTATTGGATCCGTTTGGCTCCAGCTGAGTTGCACTGCAAACGAGCTGCTCTAATGTGCTTAATTGTAGTAAAGAAGCGATATAAGTTCTCAAGAACTTTACCATACCCATTGTGCTGCTACCCTAAATATCAAATTTTCCGGCCGAAACATTGTTTATGATAATCTAGAAGCTACGTCGATCGTTAGCAGTGAAATTTTTTTTTAAATTTACATTTGAAAATTTGGTGAGACTGTAGTCCAAATCAAGTATGGCTCGTTAAGTAGGTCTCGTCAGTAGCGCATTCTCGGCTATGATAGCACAATATTGTTAGGGTGTGCAAGTGATTGCGATCAAAAATGGTGGATGGCTCTCTGAGTGGAATTTCCAAATCGTTTTTTTTGAAATTTAAGATAAGGCCTCGCCATGGTGAACAGTGGAATAGAGAGACGACTGAAACGCTACGAACGATCTTAAGCGAATATGAGTTTGTACGAATAAAACTAGTACAAAACAGCAAGGAGAGCTACAACAATTTTCATACTGTTCTTAAAGTGAGTGTGTTTTTGTTCATTTTTATGGTCATTCGTGGTTGTTATAGAGACTTTTTTTGTATGCATAGTCATCACATTTGAATAATATTTGGTAATATTGATAATGAACAAATTAAAAATGTTGGTAATTAAAGGTGATTGTATTACATTTAATAACTAATGCTGTTAATGAACAAAGTTAACGCAATAGTGAATATTCGTTTATTCGGCGGGCATTTTGGGCGGTTCTTTGTAGCGATACCAGCAACACGAACGATATATTATGATCATGTGAGTTAAGGTGGCGTATTTAGGTAAAAACTTGCGTTTGCGCAAGTTCCGGAGCTTTTTGTTAGTGCAATTTTGCGAACGACTGAAAGTGTTGTTTTTGGGGAGAATTTTCCTAAAACGAAGTTAATGCGTATTCCGCATTAACTTTAATTTTATGACATTCGTTATTTTTTCGCATATTTACTGACTTATGCATTAGTGCAATGCAAGCTTTGTGCAAAATAGCTTTGTGCAAAATGATTTTTTTAAAGCTTTACGATGATAACAATTGCTGTGGAGTATTCTAGTTTTTTTTTTTTGTCATCGAACATTCGACAGCGAATAGGCAAATGAATTAAGACGCACGCTTGAGCAGGAGCCGTTTGCTGTTGCATGTGTGATATGGTACGGGATATGTGAGGAGCGGTTTTGAAACGCCTCCTGTCCATTGGATCGTTCTCTGAAACGATCCGATCGAATTACGGTTTGGAGCCTCATGCCGAAACAAAGTTACGTATAAAACAGAAAGATATTTTTTGTGGTAATGTCGACAGCTAACACCCACACCTTTTCCTCTCGTTCACCGTGTCTTGTTGAGCAGTTCCCGAAGAGTTGTCTACTATCGACTGCAAATTCATCTCTTCATCCATCCTTCTCGCATCCTCCTTATCCCCATTTCTCATCATGCTGCCTGCTCAATCAAACCCACCTTTCCTTCATTTCGTCTTTTCTACCCACTCAAAGCCTGTGGCACGCCTTTGTTTATCGCGTTCTTCGCGATTATCTTACCCCTTCTATGCATTTATTGTTGTTGAGGTGAATATGGATGGCTTGCAATGGGTAAAGGACACGCTCGGCTGTTCAATAAGCTATGCATTGGCGCGCCGTTCACGTGATGTACTCTGCGATCGCTTGATGTTCGATGCATTCGAACAGTGCCTCTATCCATATGAAGGTCGATCGAGTGAATTTCCTTTTTCGGTCCCCGAAGAAACTTGGAGAAACGCGTTTCCGACTCCGGATGGTGTTAAGGAGATTGAATTTGAGGATCAATGTGCCCTGTGGAATGAAACTGGTTTAGGCCCTCAGGTATTTTTTAATACATTTTCATACCAACTAAATAAACAACCTAATATTGTTTGGAATAATTGGCATGAACTGTGATTGGCATTGTTTTGGAATAATTGCTTTGGTATCGGAAAAAAGTGGTTCTGGCTAAAAGGCAAACGCAGCTAAATCAGCAGGGTTAGTCTTCGTTTTGACAGTTTTTTACTCAGATTCGTATTTAAAGGAATCCACAGCTAACCCTCCTCGCCAGGCCACAAGTCGTCCCCAAATTTGAGCTGAAATCCTAGTTGGCTCAAGTGCAGAACAGAAAACGAGGAGAAAAAAATGAAAAGAAACAAATCGGAGAATGGGGAATAACTTTAAAAATGAGGTCGCTAATTGCCGCAATAGCTAGCCTCCGCTGAAGCCATATTTGCGCATGTGAGGTTGACAAACTGGTGTACCACGTATGAGTAGGGCTTCAACAAGGCTTTTTAGCTGCGGCTTCATGCAGAAGAAGCTAGGGTACTCTGTATCTTAGTTATATGGCGCTGGCTGTTCAATTGTAGCAAAAACGGCCATGCAAATAGTGCTCATTTTTGTTTACACCTGTACTTATTTTTACGCACTTTGTATGAGAATTATGTTGTATACGGTGCAACAGCAATTAACCGGTAATAATCATGCAACGTACTTCCCTGCGTTTGCCCAAGCGCAACTTTTTTGTATGCTTTCTTAAGTTTGCGGTTGCAAAACATGGGTGCGTCGTGTTTGTGCGTTTCTGTGTCTGTGGTGATTTCAACTAGAGATTATCTGAAGCCCGAGTTGAAAGGTTTAGTATTTGTAAACTGTATTCCCTGCACCCGTCTTCAAATTGGCTCACCACCTTTTGAAGAAGTTACAGGTATTTGAGCTTGTCTAAATACTTGAATGCATATTGCCGTTCGTCGGGTCACAGTTGTCGAGTCACCAGAAAAGCATGTCTTTAGCAAAAGTTTTCGAAAAGCAGTTGGATTAGTTGCTGTCTGAAGGAGTATACGAAGCGAGCTAATTTGATGGTTAGAATCACTAAAGAATATGTCATGCATTTATACTTATTTTTCTGTTGGATAACAAAAAGGAAAGGATGAAGTTCGGCGATAAGATTAGGTTGAAGCCAAGGATTATCCATAGACGAACTGACCACCTCGCCTTGCTTTCAACTCTTTCGATTTGCAAATTCCGTTTCTTTTTCTTATTTTTTTCCTCCAGTTAAAATCTCTTGTTGCTTTCTCCTTATATACCGTCCTTCACTTTTTTTTTTCAAGCGGATCCAGATGTGAGATTGAATTCGATTATGGCAACTTGTATGTGCCTGCCAGAATCGAGTTTATTGTTGCATATTAAAATTGTTGTAGTTTGCGTTGTCTTTATCTTCAGGTAAAGATGCCGTCAGATAGAGAAAGAACTTTCAGGTGAAGGTTGCAGATGTTGACTTCCTCAACGAAGCTGGCTATTTTACGAGGGGACTCTTTCTGGTGAATGTTGAGGCCACGTATGCTTTTGATTATATTTAACACTTTTTTAAAGCTTTTTCGTTCGTTCTTTTTATGAAAAACGGAATCAACATGGGAACATGCTCTTGTAATGCTGATAGAGGAAGCTCTCTCAGAGAATGTGGCACGTAATTTGCTCTTCCTGTTCTCCTTCTTCTCCTCCTGCTCAAAATACATTCTCGCTTTCTATTCAAATATAGCCCCCCCCCCCTCCAAGCAGGACAGAAAGATTCCAGTTTCTCTGCTGAACGTCTCTCCATTCCCTTATACTCAGAAATGCTGTAGAACACTGTGAATCTCTATACTTAAAATGCTACTGAAAATAGCCGTCATCTCATCTCTCACTCCTCGTCCGACACGGCTTCCTTTCGAATAAACATCATTTCTAGGAGGCGGTGGACTTTACAGCTACAAAAGCCTTTGCTTCGGGCAGTTAGGTGTTTCTTGCCTTTTCTTTCCTGTATTTACGCAGGCAAATGAGTTTATTGCTTAAATTTTCGGCTTTTTTTCATTCATTCTTTTTTAACTGATGTTTTTATTTTTTGCGTAGAAAGCATGGTGTAACTGTTGTTCTGTTGTCGTTGTTCCCTTCTCCTAATCATTTTTTCTCCTCCCCAAAGAATTGTCCTTTACCTGAGATTTGTGTCAATGAGTGGGCAGCACTGTTTGTTGTTTAGTCACACGATATCACCGTACGAATTTTACGCTCGCCCGCTGTTGGTGAAGGAAATGGATGGTGGAGGTTCGAACGAAGAAGATGCAAACAATTCGGAAGAGGCTTACCGTGAGGAGGATGACGCGATGATCGCAGCGAATGAAGAATTGCAGAGACACGCTTGCGAGCTGAACTCATTCTACGGATATCCCAGCAACAGGAAACGTATCGATATGGAGCGAGTGTCTGTTCCACTTTTATTCATTTTTTATTTTCTTGCATACGTTTCCGTTGATTATTATCTCCACGTATGCCGGTCCTAACTCTCAAGTTTTAAGAGTTTGGGCGTTTGAAGTTCAAGTTTTTCGCTAGTTTTTATAAGGAACATCCGAAAGTGACTGCGGGACTTTGTTCCTCCAGTAGAGCGAATATTGAGAGGAGCAAGGGTGATATGCATAATTACTTTATACTTGTGTAAGCGAGCATTCAAGAGAATTAGGTCAATAGGTTGCCTTATCAAAGGTCCTAATGTGCGTCAAAAAGACGTCATTTTGATTATAGAACTGAGAAGGTGCACGCGTGTAAACCGTTCGTCACTGCAGTTTTATAAGAGCCAGTCAGTGGTTTTGAAAATCAGCACAGTTGTTTGCAGAAACTTAACTTGAAAACAACGGAGGAAAAATCGATGTGAGTTAGAAAGTAGTGACGCTGAAAAAAAAGACCTTCCGAATATCGCATGCAAATTTGACTATTTTCTTATATGCCCATATGTAGGTGGTTTGAAGGAAGAAGGGTTTGGAAATGGGCACGAGAGTTTACGGTATTGCACAGATGCAAGGCGACCTTGCCGTTTTCACTGGCGTATGGCAACGAGTGGAAATTATTGGTCTCAAGGTAATGAGCGACTATCAGCTCCAAATTTAGCGTTTTTCTCGCGATTTTTTTTCCTCTTAATTGCTTTAAATATGCTCATTCTCTATCGGTCATAAAGAATGCTCGAATATCACCTAATCGCCAAAAGCCAGTAATGCAGCGTATTTCGACTGACTTTTCTCTAAAAATTTTTTCGTTATCCGAATTGCTCATGCAAAACCTTTGTATGAGAGTGCACTCCTTTGGGCTGGAATCCAACAGTAATAGAGCAAAAAAGAGAAGAGCTCAAGCAACTCAAGCACATTGATAGGCAGGTGAACGAGCGCCGGGGAATTTAACCATTTATGAATTTCTTTATATGCTTAAAGGAAAATGGTTGAATTGACGAATAGGAGAGACTTGACAGTATTGTGAAGGTCCAGCTCGCAAAATCAGCGTTTCTAGAGCCATGAAAGTGGTCGGCTGACAATTAGCTAACCAGAATAGAGAGTTCGATTGAAGCGTGAAGTTCTTTATTTTAGTTCGGCGTGACGGATTCTAGACCGTTTACTTGATCGGTTTCTATCATCCCATTGCCTTCATAGGTTTCGACATTCTGTGTTCTCATTCCTGCCCAAAAATCGCTCTTCATCCAGTTCCAGTTATGTCATTGTGACATCCCCCGAACGGAAACTGGTTTTAGGCGGCTTCAAACCAGGATGATTACTACTGTCGTATTCGTTTTCTCGATTCTGGTGGTACTGACATTCGTTTGCTTTCGACGATCCTGGAGATCCATCCCATGTAAGTCTTTTATGTGTGTGCATCATCCATTGTTCTTTTTCATCTGATCGAAATTTTGCGAATATCATATTTGCTTTGAGCATAATACTCTCGCATTATACTTTTCTCGAGCTGAAATTTATCATGTCACTCGGTTCTCTGCTATTTAAAAATGGTCTTATACCAAAGCACTATTCTGTTATTTCGAGTCCAGAAGCGGCAATGTTTTGCTTAAAAAGGTCTGTTTCAGTGGCTTTTTGTAAAAGCAACTGTGTAATATTATATAATGCATCTACGAAATGCTTCGTGTAGTGCTTCTAAAGAAGTTCTGAAAATTAAATCATTTTTTTTTCGCGATTTCTTAAAAGATTCTAAAGTGATCTAATTTTTCTCCATTTAAATTTCTTCAAATAGTTTCAAAAATGAGAATTCTCCTTTTCTTGAAATTTTTAAATAACTAAAAAACTTAAATGGTTCCCTTGTAATTCTCAAAAATCCGACTATTTTGGCCTTTTTATCGCTTCAGCAAAAACGATTTTGTTAGCAAAAACCGACGACATCGATGTTTATAGTTTCCTACGTTTGGAAAAGAAGGCGCACAATTTAAGAGCAATTGTGATTTTCGCAGTTTTTTTTTTGGTCAGGATTATTAGTCGAGCTGAAATTTATCGTGTTCTTCTGGAACGTACGGGCGTTGCGGTTCAAAAGGTGTTCATATTTTGCACTTATTATAATTGAAATACAGTAGCATAAAAGTATGTCAGCAGCAACTCTAAAATACGTTACGTACTCTGGAAGAGTTAGGGGCATCACATGGAAGGCACTTGTAATTGCGGTGGTCGCAGTTTTTCATGGAGGCGTTCACTCAAAATGATTCATACTAGGAGCTGAGTAAAAGGACCTTTAGTGAGGGTGTTACGGGAAACGGAGGTAAAGGGACCTATAGTGAGGCTTTTACGGGAGAACCGAGGTAGAGAGACCTATAGTGAGGGTATTACGGGAAAACCGGAAACACTCAGTTAATGTCGAGAAGCGATGTTGTTGCTCTTAATACTTTTCTCCTCCTCCTTGACAGTGCTGCAAAATTCGATTTTTTTTTTGTTGTTCAGCCTGGTTTCGTATTCGTAATGTCTGTCTTCTGTTTAAGGCACTGTGACCGGCCTCCTATGTGTCTTCAAATGTGTATGCATAGTATAGAGCCGGCTAACGACGAAAAGCAGTGGAGCCCAGAAGCACTAAAATTTTTCCGACGAGAATTGAGAGAGGATGTGCCAATCGGGATGAATGTACTTGGCCAGCTTAATAAGTATGTGTAATTGTAGTGTTTTTGTTTTCGGTGGAATTCAGGAAGCTGAGAAGTGAGAAGAGTGGGACCTCAGTTTCGTCATACATGGACATCCTTTCCTTTTCATCCTCCTCCTCCAGCTTCATCAAAAAAATCTAATCACCTCTTTTTACATCCTTTCAGCTTTGTGTATGATATCGCCCGAAATTCTATGAGATATTGATGTTTTGGCTAATACACAAGTTTTCAAAGACCTTGAAGGATGAGAATGACCTGGAAGTCGAAACTGCTAATGATTCGTAAATGTCTTGAAAAATTTTTAGTTTTGTTGCTTGTTGAAACCATCCGTCTGTCAACCTTTTTTTTCTAACGGATCGGTCTGTAGAAGAAATCTTGTGGTTCAAGGTGGTAATGTTAGGACAGCTGACTCGAATTACGTGGGTAATTGGTTTTTCGCCCCATTCGATGACTTACATACTATTTACAGGAGCAATGATGAGTTAAAGCTAGATTACAGCTGTACAGCTTATCGGCTTCCCAATGTTATATTTGTAAATCTGCTACAGGTGAGCTAATTTACAAAGTGCTACTCTTCCAACCGGTTTTGGCTGTTCCTGGACATTTTTGCAAAAGAGTTTAGTGGTACAGTCGAATGATGTCTTCCTCTCCATGCAACTTTCCAATGTTTTTGCAAATTGAAGCGAATGCCATCCAATTTCCAGGCAGCTGTTCTATTGCTGGGTCGTTGTGAGCGAGTTCTTCCCTCTTAGAGCTTGTTTTTTTTTTGCACAAACGGTACAACAGTGTGCGTAATGTTACAGGCTTGTTGGGTTCATCGTGCCACAGCTGGAGCAGAACTAGCATCACTTGCGACAACATCATATGCCCTTTAACCCCAAATTCAGTCTTGTTTCCTCCGGAAGTCAGTCTTCTCTCACTCATGTTCTCT
>JPKZ01002486.1:297491-320266 GCA_000803305.1 Toxocara canis | reverse complement strand
CTCAACACGACATCGCCATCAATTAATCACTTCCATAGGAAGTCGTCGATGGAATGCTAATTTTCACCAACAAAAAAATTAGGCAGGTTTTCTCCTAAAACGTCCAGCAACTGCACAAAAATGATGAACAATGCGGTTGGAAACGTCACTCAAGATTTAAAAAGAAAAACGCCAAATACTTCACAGATTAACCGTACAGACCTCTGCTGATTTACAAGAGTTCATTCTTTAGACAGAAGTGGTTAGCAACGAAAACAAAAAACCAAAAGACTCGCATACATAACACCGTATCACACTCCAAATTACTTTTTTTTGTGGGGACCCTGCTTGCATTAATTTGCCGAAATTTTTTTCGTCCACCCAGCTCTTTCTTGTTCAGCGACAAATACTGCTAAAATTAAACTAGTGTACTTCTAGAGAACACCTCCAAACTACAAACTCCTTAAACGGTTGTCTGCTACTGCCTACTTTCCAGCGATTATTTTGAGACCCATCAAAAATCAGAAGCTTTGTTGATAAAAATGAAAAATTTCGACCCGTTCTCAACCCATCCGAATTTTCCAATGATCATTCTCGCATTCTTTCGGAGTCAGCAAGTCGCCTAAAATGACATTCATTCCGAGCCAAGACACACATCCCTTACCACTCTGCGATGGAATACGCTATGCCTCACCATTCGCTCCCCCTCCCTTTCCACTTCAAATTCGTTTTAAATGGACAAAGGAATCTGATGAAAAAAAAAGATACCTACCCCATATCCCCTATTAGGCTCTCTCACAAATAGTCAAAGTTCCTCATAGTTGCCACTTCCATTCTTGAAGGTAATCAGATTCTCGACGACAAAGAAAATGAAGACGGCCACCACAGCGACGATTGGAATGGTGACATAGCGATTCCACGTATTGATTGGCGCATACTGTTTCAAGCGATGATTCACACCTACAGTTCGCGCTCCCATGTGCGAACCCTTATGCACTTCAGAGATGTAAGTCACAGACCGCGCAGTAGCATTCAGCCGCCCAATCTCTTCGGGTGTAAGCAGACGCGAACTCTCCTCGCCACAAAGATCGGACTCACTTGATGAAGAACGCTCGTTTTCACTACGTCTCTAAGATTATAAAAATATGGTGTTCGTTCAATATGAGGACGGCACATGACATAAGATAATGTGGCATGCGAGCAAGTAAATCAACTGTTTGGTGAGATCCTTAACTATGCATGAGGTACAGACTTGTTAAATTAAACTGATGATGTGCTTGATGTCAAATTATAAAATTGGACAAAATTGCGATCAGTCATTTAACAGATGCCGAAAAACGAAGGCATACGGAAGTTCCTCAAACGATTAGATCTTGCACATCAAAGTTAATGACCAGCCCAGAATTCCAAAAGAAGTCAGCAGAACATCTTCCTATGATTACTTTGATTGCTCGATTCGTGAATATTCTTGAATCCAAACAGTACTTAGAATTCCCCCCCTCAACACGACATCGCCATCAATTAATCACTTCCATAGGAAGTCGTCGATGGAATGCTAATTTTCACCAACAAAAAAATTAGGCAGGTTTTCTCCTAAAACGTCCAGCAACTGCACAAAAATGATGAACAATGCGGTTGGAAACGTCACTCAAGATTTAAAAAGAAAAACGCCAAATACTTCACAGATTAACCGTACAGACCTCTGCTGATTTATAAGAGTTCATTCTTTAGACAGAAGTGGTTAGCAACGAAAACAAAAAACCAAAAGACTCGCATACATAACACCGTATCACACTCCAAATTACTTTTTTTTGTGGGGACCCTGCTTGCATTAATTTGCCGAAATTTTTTTCGTCCACCCAGCTCTTTCTTGTTCAGCGACAAATACTGCTAAAATTAAACTAGTGTACTTCTAGAGAACACCTCCAAACTACAAACTCCTTAAACGGTTGTCTGCTACTGCCTACTTTCCAGCGATTATTTTGAGACCCATCAAAAATCAGAAGCTTTGTTGATAAAAATGAAAAATTTCGACCCGTTCTCAACCCATCCGAATTTTCCAATGATCATTCTCGCATTCTTTCGGAGTCAGCAAGTCGCCTAAAATGACATTCATTCCGAGCCAAGACACACATCCCTTACCACTCTGCGATGGAATACGCTATGCCTCACCATTCGCTCCCCCTCCCTTTCCACTTCAAATTCGTTTTAAATGGACAAAGGAATCTGATGAAAAAAAAAGATACCTACCCCATATCCCTATTAGGCTCTCTCACAAATAGTCAAAGTTCCTCATAGTTGCCACTTCCATTCTTGAAGGTAATCAGATTCTCGACGACAAAGAAAATGAAGACGGCCACCACAGCGACGATTGGAATGGTGACATAGCGATTCCACGTATTGATTGGCGCATACTGTTTCAAGCGATGATTCACACCTACAGTTCGCGCTCCCATGTGCGAACCCTTATGCACTTCAGAGATGTAAGTCACAGACCGCGCAGTAGCATTCAGCCGCCCAATCTCTTCGGGTGTAAGCAGACGCGAACTCTCCTCGCCACAAAGATCGGACTCACTTGATGAAGAACGCTCGTTTTCACTACGTCTCTAAGATTATAAAAATATGGTGTTCGTTCAATATGAGGACGGCACATGACATAAGATAATGTGGCATGCGAGCAAGTAAATCAACTGTTTGGTGAGATCCTTAACTATGCATGAGGTACAGACTTGTTAAATTAAACTGATGATGTGCTTGATGTCAAATTATAAAATTGGACAAAATTGCGATCAGTCATTTAACAGATGCCGAAAAACGAAGGCATACGGAAGTTCCTCAAACGATTAGATCTTGCACATCAAAGTTAATGACCAGCCCAGAATTCCAAAAGAAGTCAGCAGAACATCTTCCTATGATTACTTTGACAACCTTATTTTAAAGAAATTAGCTTTGACAAAACAGCAAAAATATTTACCCGGATTATTCGCGAAATTTGCTCGGGCGATATACGCTGTGTGGGACCAGTTCCCTCCTGTAATATTTCGATTCTGCTATTAAGTAGCAAGAATGCATCATCGACTGGCTAGAAGAGATGCTCTTATGAAAAACAGTCGAATTACGCAGCAAGATCAGTGATCTTAAACTAGCGGTAATGGAGCAGGATGCATATATCAGTTTAACTATTATTACACTAGCAAGCAGTTGTCATTTCACACTGCTCTCTCAAATTCAATACATAAGTTTTGACTGACTTTCAAGAATAATTCATTTCTTTAACAGAAATCAATACAATGAACTGAACACGTCCCTACGCATATTAGCAGTACGCTCAATGCATTTTTTGCGTACGAAAAGCATGCATATTACAAACACAAATCTAGAAAAGGAGAAATCTACATGCTTCATAAACATAGTGAACCAACCAAATCGAGAGCGCAAAGAAAGACGATGCTCACACTTTCAATTTGGAAAGACTAGGTGGATGGAGAAGAGAACGGCCGGAGAGGGAGGAAGAAGAGAGGAAAAGTACGAAGGGGAGAGGGGCAGAGGAGGAGGAAAGTTGAGATGGAGGTATGAAGTTGGACTTTCTAATGTGGAAAACGTTTCGAAATTTGAACTCAAGAGCCCAGAAACCTAGTCCCTTCTGCTCTCGTTGTCTGTGAAGCACTCAGGCTGCTCGCTTAGTCGATGCCTATCTGGCTACGAAACAGCGATATTGTGCTCTCAGTTTAGTGACTACTCTCCGACATTATCAAACAAAACTAGTCAATATCTGCCATTGACATCACTGTCCATTTCGTAACGAACATTGTGCGATGAACCACGGTACAGCACAAAACATTACAAAAAGTGCAACAGTTTTTGGATCAGTAGCACAGGAACATGACTACAGCTTTTAGAAAAACGACCTAAAGAACGTACCGTACTTCCGGACTCAACCTTGCTACAAGTATTTTTACCATACCCTACCGCGCACGCCACTGGTGGCTACTTTATGCAATAACAAGTACAGCATGCATACAAAGTCCGCAATAACTACAAACGTTAGAAGGAGACATGAGCAGACACAATCGAAGGCTCTGAAGCACGAAGTATGCAATCGCATTAGTTATATAACAGTTACAAAACTTCGCCGACCGAACAAAAAGACCAGAAGTACCCAGCTGCGAAGCCCCGCTAAACTGTTTTTACACTCTTTTACACAGCCAACAAAAACATACCATTCAAGCTGACAAGTTACCCGGACATGTCCATAAAGTGTTGCCGGCAACAAAATTGCAATTAGATCCTCTTCCGTAACCCCCGGAGGTACTCCTAGGCATTGTGAGGTCAACGATTCAAACATCCTAGTGTTACCGCAATGCGCTAAAAAAAAAAAGACATACCGGTGACTGAGATGACTGCACAGCTGCCATTCTCACATGCACGAACTCCTCGGTTCCTTCGTCCGGTGCACGACTATCAGCGTGTGCATCACCGCTCCCATACTTTTCCTCTAGTTTACGTTTTAGTTTGTTAGCGTAAACAGTGCGTGTCGTATTCAACACGGGACCAACGCTCACTCCTAACTCGATAAGCTGCTCTCGAATCTGATCATTGCTTAGCTCGTCAACGTTGATCATTCTCGACGTGCTCTTCAACTGGCTGAAATTCTCGAAGTGACCAACACCAGAAAAAATGTTAGTGGGGCTACCCAGCTCACATCTGAAAGCATGCCAAAGACGGGCGAAAGGAAACGAAATACTGAAGGCGAAAGAGGTCGAGAACTCAATCGATAGATCGCGCATGAGGCTGCACGCCAGCTTTAAAAATGGACAGCGTGCACCCTTTCTCAACAATTAGGTGTATACTGGATCGTTACCTAAACTTCTATTTGAACAATAAAACAAATCAAATCTTATGCATTAACATGCTCATCGACGCCCACAAGCAACAGTCTTGACGGAGACTGTTGCTTGTAGACGTTGTATTTTCTTCCATAACGTTATTCACAACTTACTTTCTTCTTACCAGCAGCTACTAGCGATTAGCACTCATCAGACGAGCTAACTTTATAAACCGCCTGCAAAATAAAGAAATGTGCTTAATGCGCACTCCTATGCTTCGAAATGGTATATGAATATATTCTATATACGAGTGCAAATGCGTATCAACATCTTACATAAAAGTGGAGAACGCAAAATTTTAACTGGCAGTTGTAAATCGTTTAATAATTCTGTTTAACGTGCAGTCATATTTCTAAGTCGCACCAGTAAATTCCCTCCTCACCTCCACCCCGACCAAACCCCTCCCCCCTTGCAATCTTAGAACTGATATCTACAACTAAGCGCGATGAGCATCAACTATAGCAATGACAAACCTCCATCCTCAAATCTGCGTGCCCAGCTATGATTTTATATTTATTCATGTAACTGTAACAGACACGGCAAATAAAGAAATGTGCTTAATGCGCACTCCTATGCTTCGAAATGGTATATGAATATATTCTATATACGAGTGCAAATGCGTATCAACATCTTACATAAAAGTGGAGAACGCAAAATTTTAACTGGCAGTTGTAAATCGTTTAATAATTCTGTTTAACGTGCAGTCATATTTCTAAGCCGCACCAGTAAATTCCCTCCTCACCTCCACCCCGACCAAACCCCTCCCCCCTTGCAATCTTAGAACTGATATCTACAACTAAGCGCGATGAGCATCAACTATAGCAATGACAAACCTCCATCCTCAAATCTGCGTGCCCAGCTATGATTTTATATTTATTCATGTAACTGTAACAGACACGGCAAAAAAAACACTCATAAAACACGTCCCTCTCCCCTTCATCCCCCCCTCCTACAACCCCTTCCCTATCATATCACCTCGGAAAAAGAAAATCGCACCAACTTCGTCTGACAGAGCGCGCCAAGAAAATAGGCGATTTTCAAACTTTCGTAATGTTTCGTCTACCGTTCATGGTTCGCAATTCTCTCTGAACGTTTCGAATTCTCCGACAAAGTTGTGCAGCTTAAAATTACACATGTGAATGGTGTTGAGAAGTATTGACCATTGACATGGTTCAAGATCACTTGACGCCGATATCGGTCAGTAAATTTTCGACTTTCAAGATCACTTGATGTCGATATCGATCAATAAATTTCCGACCTCTCGATGGCATTCATCATTCGTTGACGCAGTGGATCATACTTCGTTCGACCATTCATGTACGTTAATCTTGGTTATGTTAGTCCGAAATGCAGATATCTTTTATGCCGACCATATCAAGTTGTACAGTAACTGACAAAGACGCTGTAGAATCTGGCGAGGTCATATGGGGCCGCGACTTCGACCGTTCATCCCGGGTGGAGGGGGGAGGGGCGGGGACCACTGAAGGTCAATTTTGTGGGACAGTGACGCCCAACAGAAATACAAAAAAACGAAGAAAGGCTCAACGAAATTGTCTTTGGCGGTGACCCTACCGGAGAATGCGACAAGAGGAGATAGTACTGTGTTGGGCTTAACCGAAGAGCATTTGTCATGGAACACTTTCGCCAAGGATTGGAGAAGCTGGAGGAGAGGGTGTTGCCGCGGTCGCGGGACAGCTCGTCGGAAGAAACCTGACAACAAGAATCCCCGGGAGGGATCCCGACTAGAAAATGGAGCAGCAGGAACTCGGGGAATTGCTGCTAACGGGAGACCTTGTTAAAAGGCGGGAACCCCGCAGAATACTGTCTGGACGATCGCCTAGAGATGTGGTGCGCAGCAGTGTTAAGGCGTTTAAAAAATTTAAAAAACAGCTTATCTACTCTGTTACGTCAGAACTTGTTAGGATTAAGCTAAGACTTGTTATATGTTACCGTAAAATTTGTTATGGAAGTTGTTATACGTATATTTGAGTAGTAAAAAACCCAATTCCACCCGAAACTCCGCTCGATTCTTCTTGACATGATTAGTGGAACGAGCGATTTGAAAACGCTGCCGGCGTTTGCGGTGAACCAGCGTTCAGGCAGCACTGGGTTCAAGCTATACACCGGAGTTCAAAATGTTTTTTGCAGAGGTGATACGGAAGCTTGCATTATTGCTGCACATTTCAATGGTACATACCGTGCTACACATCTATTTAGCCAAAATCATTGCTGCGCCACCTGCCATTCATTCAGCGACACACAACTCGGCGGTACATTATACAGCCCAACACTGTGCAACAATTTCCTTACATATGGTGGCATTACGCAGCTGGCTGAATGGAATACAGCTGAGGAAAACTCAGTAGTCCCGGTCAGGATGCACATGATCAATTCCCTATTTGGCCCGGGGATTTGTTTATTCTGCTCTTCAGGTCCGGTCTGTTTTGAATCTCCTGGACGATTACAGTCCTAGCATGTCTGTCACAAAGGAGTGCCGACCTCTTTGTGATGGATGCAGAAAGTCACTAGCAGGTAGAGCGTCAGCTGAGAGATCCGACAGCCCCAAGGTATTGTCCGAACCAAACGGCTAAATAAAAAGCCAAGGAAGAAAAAACGTAATGTATTGGATGCGGACTTCCGCGTCGGTCTGAAAACCACTCACATGTCAAGCATGCTTGAGACGCATCTATAATCCCATCAAACTTATGGAACAGTCGAAATATCGATGAGAAATTATAAAATCAGAATACCGTACGCTGATCTACTTGTCGACCTGTATGTCAGGGGATAAACAAAATCTGGACGAAGATAATCGGGATTGGCTAAATGCGGAGACGAGAAGAAGTGATGAAATGGTACTGGAGTGGGTGGGAATTTCTTGCTTTCGAAAAAGGACGCCGAATATTTCGGTACAATATTTCAGTGCAGATGTTTCAGTACAACAGGTAGAAGATGAAAAGCTTAAGCGGTTCCTTGGAGCAGCTTGAATGGCGAGCAGCGTTTAGGTGCAAAATATTGCCTTGTCTTATCTTGTCTTGTAAGTTTCCTAAGACAAGACAAGACTGTGTTGTCTTGTCTTGTCTTAGGAAACTGGCGACTGCGCACTGGAAAATATAAAAGCTGTCAACGGAATGAGAGCAACTCGCAGCTAACTTTCGCTGAATATTGACCAAATATAAAATATGAATAAATTATTCTGTAAGGTCGAAAAGCATTACGGGACATAAAAGAACGTAGATGGTGTGATCCTAAATCAGATCGATTGTGCCCTAACCAAATATCAAAGCCCATATTCGAAAGCATGCCGGCCGTAGAAGAAACAGTTCGCAAGAGTTCAGATCGTCGTCGACTCCTGACGTCGTCGATCATCTTCTTCCTCATCGGAAGAGAGGACCGAATAGAACGGGTACAAGGGTGGAACTACGCAGAACACTTTGGCTGCCTTTTATATTCGAACGCAACTTTTCTTCGCAAAACAACATGGCTAGAACCCTTAACAGGGATTTGCATGCAAGCAGCGAATCTCATGAACACAAGGCGCGATCAAGATGTACTCTGCATTGGGCAAGTCGATCGGCGTTTATACAGCGTTTGTCAGATGGTGTATTGATTATCGTCTGCAGAGGCAGTCGAAGTTTCATTTCCCAGTGCGCGTGAAGATACACTGCCAAATGCGAAGATATTTGAATTTTAGCTGTACAACATGAAATATTCTCGGCTGGCAATCGCCATTCACATTTTACTTGCAAAAGTTAAGCAGTAATGTTGTGGTGTCATTTAAAAAAGCAAACATTAGATCAGAGTGCTCGTTTCTGTGGGACACAATTTTCAACTCAGATTTATGCTAGCTCCGAAACTCAGTAACGAAGATGTCAATAAGATTGTTAAATTATCCTGAAAAATTTTTTCAAAAAACCTTCTGAAGGTTTATCTGTTGTTGTTCGCGCACTTCTGCTACACCCCTTTCGAAAGATCTGTCGACACAGAAAGTTTTCCAGAACAAGGGATAGTTAGTTAATAGGGTTTGCCCCGGAAGATCCCTTGTAAACTTAGTTTGCTCGAGATGCTTTATGTCATGTGCGTAATACATGAATACCTGTGTTTTTACTTATGCTCTTATGTCGATATTGTGGTTGTATATATCATTACTGCCATTTGCAGTTTCCTTTTTTTCGTACGAATAAAGACTATTCAATTCAATTCAATCCTGCCTAGCCGCAACATAAATGATCCTTTATCTTGTTTATTTTCAGCTGTAAATGTTTTCAGTTCCTTTCATCGATTTTAATAATATTCAACCTTTCGCAAGTTATGGCTCGCCTAATTGTGTAGTTTGAAGGTGAATAAATCAGACATTTAAATCCATTCAAAAACGCCCAGAAAACCATCCCATAAAATTTCATGTGCAAGCTATCGTTTGAAAACCGATTTTACGAAAAAAGCACCCATCGCTAAAAATTACGATCACAGATGGAGTGAAAAATTTTCTCAGTTTTATAAAAATTCCACTGAACCATTAAAAGCAGACGTCGGAAAAAAATTTTCAGCATAATCTTTGTCCTCTGCATCCTAAAGCAGAATTGGTCAGTTCTGTTTTGGTACTATTTCCAGTCTAAGGCGATGCTAGAACCTTGTACGCCGTATGTGCTGGCGCTGCTGTTCGTTGGAAAAGAAAAGTGGTGGATCGCGTGCGCAGTTTTCAAATTTTCCGATAGGTGCAGCAAATGTATTGGCTGGAAATCCCCGCTCTCACTGGTACTACTGCCTTCATTACCGTCCATCCCTCCCCTCCCCCTCCCTTACCCCTCCCTTTTATGTGCGCATCCATACGTTGGGCTCACTCTGTACGAACCCGTTTATCATGAAATAGGTCCCTGCAATATGAGCGAAGAGACGTCTTAAGGCACTTAAAAGGTTAATTGGCATAAGTTGCGCGTCGCTTATTGAAAGCGACAAGTCTCCCTCATTTACTTTCCGGACATCGCACCATTCGCCGCAGCACAATACGTCTCAAACAAGGACCCATGAAATAGGTCCCTGCAATATGAGCGAAGAGACGTCTTAAGGCACTTAAAAGGTTAATTGGCATAAGTTGCGCGTCGCTTATTGAAAGCGACAAGTCTCCCTCATTTACTTTCCGGACATCGCACCATTCGCCGCAGCACAATACGTCTCAAACAAGGACCCATGAAATAGGTCCCGCAACGTTGAGCGAAGAGACGTCTTAAGGCACTTAAAAGGTTAATTGGCATAAGTTGCGCGTCGCTTATTGAAAGCGACAAGTCTCCCTCATTTACTTTCCGGACATCGCACCATTCGCCGCAGCACAATACGTCTCAAACAAGGACCCATGAAATAGGTCCCTGCAATATGAGCGAAGAGACGTCTTAAGGCACTTAAAAGGTTAATTGGCATAAGTTGCGCGTCGCTTATTGAAAGCGACAAGTCTCCCTCATTTACTTTCCGGACATCGCACCATTCGCCGCAGCACAACCATCGTATTCTAAACTGGCAAATTTGAAATCAAATCACCGTAGACATCTTCAGCTCTCGGACAGCTCGTGCTTTCCATGTTCAACTTTTTCGACATCCGCTCTCAAACTTATTCGCTTCTTTCTATGAGATATCGTACAAGAAGTTTTCATTTTTAGAATCTCTTCACAAAATAGTTTAAAAAAATGTAATGTTGTTCTTGTTGTTTGTTTTGTTGTTGTTTGTTGTTGCTGTTTGTTGTTGTCGTTGCTGTTGTTGTTGTTGCAAAATCTTTACTTCATCAAGCAAAATAATAAATGAATGGAGCATAAAATGAAACAAATAAGAACGACCGGAAGGAGCTCTCAACTGACACACGAACTTAGTGTTTTTTTTCAAGATCGAAAAGCTTTATATAGCTCATGGCAAAAAAAACGGTAGGCGCTGAAACAATAATACTGTGAAAGTTATTCGATATTCGGATGACTCGAAATGGGAAAGAATTGGAAATTGAATTTAAGGTAGAAACTCGAGGAAATAATTGAATGCTATAACTTCTGATAAATTACTATTGATTAGAATTAGAGAAAAAATTGAAAAAAATATAATATCAGAGTAAAGGTTCACAATTTTGTAACATCATTGTATGAGCTCCAACTCAACGCGAAAATATTCAAATGATTTTAGGCCGGAACCGGTTACGTAGACTGAACTATATGGATGCATAAAATTTCTCGAAATACGCTTCTCGGGAAATCTATGTGCACGTTTTTCAGTATCTCTATTTCCGATTTAAAAAACCGGTTACCAAACTAAACAACCATATTCAGTACTGGAGGAGCGCAATAGATAATGATGGCTTTCTTATAACGTTCATTGCAATTATATTGAACTGCTAATAGAATGAATACAGTTAGCCACCTCAAAACGTTTCATTTGTCGTTAACACACAATGAGTCTTCTAACAATGAGGTTTCGTAATGGGCATTCATGCTTAAGAGAAATATGTTTTTGAATATTAATTGCTCAACTATCAAGTATGACACCACTGAACGAGACGATTTAACTTGCACTGAAGCTTCACACAACTTAAAGTACGAGCAGCGGATTTATAAATCTTCAAGTCATCGGCAGTTCCATAGGTGATGGATGTCGACGCCATTCTCATAAACCAGAAGTAAAAGGGGCACACTCAATTTGCTGCATCGGAGAACGCCGCTAACGATACATACGACTGAAGAAGTATTCGATCCCCTCTAACTGGAAGGTTCTGATCGTGGCGGAAGTAAAGAATCCAACTTAAGATCTTTCCGAGTAGATAGTTAGAAGACAGCTCGATGCATAAGAGCTCACAAGCGAAACCGGAGTTTAAAGACTCAACTAGAGAGACGTCAAAATTGGAATTCAAGACTCAACTAGAGAGTCAACTAGAGAGACGTCAAGATCGGAATTTAAAGACTTAACTAGGGAGACGTCAAAATTGGAATTTAAAGACTCAACTAG
The DNA here is from genome assembly GCA_000803305.1 of Toxocara canis. NCBI lineage: Eukaryota > Metazoa > Nematoda > Chromadorea > Rhabditida > Toxocaridae > Toxocara > Toxocara canis. Next base: position 308,426 of record JPKZ01002486.1, on the reverse strand, counting down.
AGCGATGTCAAATTTTTTTCTATCAAAACAGCAACTCCTATATGTTGATGGGGGAAGATGTTGATCACTAGAAAAAATACAAAACAATGGGTAAAAAAGAAAACAAAGAATGGACATCACCATCTTCAAGCTATACATTAGCAGTGACAATAATGTCAAGTCTTAATAACCCTTTAACTAAGTTAAGTTTGTTTATTTGCGCTTCGACATGTGAACTATATAGAACTGATTATGGCGAGTCGATCTAGCGGTTCAACACAGACCAGAAGGATATTGCTGCCTGCTTTGAAGGAAAAGTGATCGTTGGCTCAACGCTGTTGCTTGGAAGGGTGGATTCATTCAAGACCTAAATTCGTTAATAAATTGTTTTATAATCATTAGTGAACAAGCTTCAACAGGCTTTTCTTCACCAGAAGCACCAGTCGGTCGTGGCAGCCGCTTAACAATTTTACTCCGATATTCGATAGATCAGACATTCGATATATTTATCACTCGATATATGGCCAGGTCTGGTTGAAGATTGTATTTTCTAAGCTTCCTCTACTCAACTGCTAATTGACGATGCTCTTCAAGCTCAAAGACATGCATCCGTCTATTGATTAAACATTTATGAGAACTTGAACAGGCGAGAATTGATGGGCGCTTGAGATCATAAGTGTTTTCTAAGCTTCCTCTACTCAACTGCTAATTGACGATGCTCTTCAAGCTCAAAGACATGCATCCGTCTATTGATTAAACATTTATGAGAACTTGAACAGGCGAGAATTGATGGGCGCTTGAGATCATAAGTGTTTGAAAAAAAATGCGACCCTTCCTTGGCGAATTCTATCCGAAATAACACCTACAAGAAAAAACGTCAACTGGTACACCATCAGAATCAAGTTCAACGAGCAAGGCTAACACAATATTACGATCCATAGCATTTCTGTTGTATGGAGCCACATTGGGAGCCTCAGACAAGTTCGAAATCACCATGGATCGTCGTCACGTTCGAAGACTTCAGCCAGATTTGTTGATAAAAGTTTCTTTGCTCTTCACAAAGCAGCCTTCGACCACCATCACACGAGCCAGCACATATAAGGGTCATAATATTGTCTAACTACAACATATTAGCATCGCCAGCATCACCACTACATGTATCTTCCAACATATTACTATTATATGACATTCACTGAGTATCTTATAAAATCTTTCCTTTTCTACTTTTCAGGTATGTTGAAATTTAGTTTCCCTTCTTCTCTCTCCTTATTCACTTCCCCCCCGGCTACCCTCCCTTCCCCCACATTACTCACAAACTGTCAGCTACCATGTTTCATACCCTTGCAAATTTTTTTGATGACTCAAGCTAAGAACTTGTTATTTGGGAACGATTATAGAAATAGGCGACGATTGGTTCAGCGTATGTGGAGATTCGCGTGAAATTAATTGCTTTTAATGGAGGATGTAATTAAAAATTTATATTTTACTAAGCAACAACACCAATGCGCCAATCGACTCTGAACATACCTGATTAAGAAATCACTTTTCGCTCGCATAATACACCCGGCACGAATAGAGACTACCAGATCAATGATGCATCAACCAAATTCACAGCAATGCTTCTCTTGGGAAAATGCATAGCAGCAGAAAAACCCGACCGAGTAGAATGTTGTATGCCATTCGAAATAACTGTCAGATAATTGTAGTAAAACTAACTGGTCGAAAACTGTATGCATATATGAGGAAAGCAAAATCGATAATGAATGTCAACTTTTTAAGTATCGAGTGACTGCTGCGATAACAAAACAAAGCAAACAAATCGCTTCACATTTTCGTCAGAATTGAAAAAATCGAAATAATTTTACCGGAATTTTTCGCTCATCATTCGTACTTTTTATGACAGCTAATCGCCTTCTACTATTCCGAGCTTTAACTCCACTGCAATATTTCGCTATTACCCATTGCAGCCATATATGGGTGTTCGTCGAGTTACGATGGAGATGCGTTACGACAACGCTCATCGTAACTAGAAAACATCGTGACTCGCAAATTGGCTTAGCCTAGCGACGAGTCTCATTGGATGTTGATCAATATACAGTAATACTGTATAGTGATATCTCATAAGCCGAGAGATGCGTGCACTCCACAATCTTTCCCAACGTATCGTACCGCATAAGGTGTTATGTTTTGCCTTCCGCGCGAAACTTTAAATATTTTTTACAAATTTGTCTTGTCACTATCGTCATTGTAAGCTCGAAATGTTGTAACTCGAACCATCGCAACTCGGCGAGCATCTATGTATACAAAAAAACAGAGGCACGTTTACGACGACAATCATGATGCGGAAATGGTTTAGCAATGAAAGCCGACCACATATATGCACGGATATTATTCCGCGACTTCCCGAGAGGTGGGTCGGGTCCGGTCGGGTCAGGTCATTCGTTTCGTATGCCAAAATTAATGGAAGGTCTTTCTCCGCGGCTGAAATAGTCCCTCATTTGAATGATGCATCGGCTTGCTTCGAGAGAGTTGGTTAAGAGATGTTATCAGCGCATAGATCGGATTTGTTTTAATCAACGTTTTGGCATAATGCCATTACTGCAAATAAACGGCTGTCCTGCTTCCACCTTTGATAATAGTACCGCGTGCCAGAACATTGGCTGAAAACATTTTTTCTTAAGTGTGCGCTGCGCTACTGTCTTTATCAATTCTTCCATACTATTCCTCAGTGCACAGGCGAATAGAAATACGGGAAAGAATAACAGTTGACGTAAACGGATGTTTGAACAAACGTATTGCTCAGAGCATATTTTCGGCACTTAAAATGAACCTAACCATAGCTCCGTTATTAAACTACCGATGGCGCTCAAAGAAAAATATTAGGTTTGTACGGAAACAAAGCAAAGCGTTAAATTTAAAAAAAGAGCAATAAAAACGTAATCTCAGTTGTAAAAGCAAGCTTGTCATTGCCCTCCTCGTAACAGTACACACAATTTTATTTGGCATTCACCTTTCATTACTATTTCTCAAACGATATCCTTTTCCTCAACATGTTGTGTTGGCCTTTGGGAGCTGAGTAGTGATACGTTTTGATGTAAAGATATCGAGTGGAGAAAAAAAATGTAAACTTAAGTGAGCGATCCTTCCGATTAAATGAGTTGCAAATCGGAAAGTGAATAATCTTCTTTGTGTTGTCTTTGTATCACCTTTCTACTATCATAAAGGTAGTCCTTGTCTAACGACTAAATAAGACATTCGATTCGATTCGATCGCCGCCAACACGAAGTCGGCCTTCAACGCTACTCATCTTGTTCACAACATTTGGTTAGCCCAACTGTCCACTCCATTTTCTGGTCATTCAGCAACTAGACAACGAAAACAATTAAACAAAGCTCTGTCAAATACCACCAGTTTAGCAGAACTCTATAGCAGCAAAGATCGTGGCCACACTAAAAAAAGATGACAAAAACATCCCACTGCGACTTTCATGCGGTACACTCTTTTCACCGTTCCCCACTTCGAATCCGTTTACTTAGTTCGCGATACCCTAAAATATAGTGCATTTGAGCATGTAAATCGCATAAAGATAATTCTCCAGTGCGCTTCGAGCAACTGCCTTCTATCTTCGAAACATTCAAGTACCGCTGACGACCAAGATGCAGTAACTTTTGGAAACAAATTCAAAGCCTTATTCTACCAACTAATTTCCACCATTCCAAGCAGTAACGACCAACTGAGCAGATTTTGAAATTCTGCTGCAGCCGGCTGAAATTCATTTTGAAATCCAGCTCCAGAGGAGTCGACTCCGAAAGCCAGACAATTTATTTTGGGTCAGGAAAGCAACTGAAGTACGGGAACGGAGTAGAGGAACTGACTCCGTAATGTCAGTTACGGACAGATTCTGGGTAGACTTTGGAGACCGAGAACACTAAGCGTCTCTCCATTGAAGGCGGCTATTCAGTGAGTGTTCAGAAGTAGCATTTCCAGTAATATCAGCACCAATGATGGTAATGAAGACATTAAGCAATGGGTCAAGGAAAGCGCGACACAGCGGCAGGAAAAGAAACAACCCGAACCTGGGTTCCGGTTCAGTCTCTTCAGTTGACACAGAAACTGAATCTGAACTTTGTGCGCGAAAATCAAAAGCGCCAACCGTTCGGTGCTGACCCTACTCTAACTTCCTCCCACCACCCCCTCAGTACTTACCTGAGATGTCTTCTCCCACATATGAAGTGTTCGTGAATATTGCTCTTCCATCATGCTGCACGGTCACCTGTTTCATCAACTGTCAAGGCGATTAAGTTCTGAAGACGTGTACGGATCGTTAAGAGGGAAAACGTTTATCTGCAACACGTAAGCGGAAAAAACACAAAAGACGATAAACGAACATGGACAAGTTGCCCTGCCTTCCAGTAGATTCATGTTTCAAACACTGGTATTATCCGATGGTCGTCTGCGTTATCTGTCCGTTGTGATCGACGGCAATCATTTTAAAATTGAAGCAATGCACCCATCAACACGTTGGCTGGTACGTGATGATGAGCATTAGTGATAAGCCCACGTGGCAAGCACTCTTTCGTTATCAACGGGGGGGCAAGCCTGTTTGCTCTACGAAATATCATTCGCAAAAACTGCTGCTGCGACGATGGCGAAGTGCTCATGTGTTTGTGAATTCCATTACTCTTCTTTGCATGACTCGATTCCGAAAACGGTATGTTCTACATGTGCACTTGCGTCGCACCTGCAAACCAACCATCAACAAAGGTTCGTGGATCTCCTCTACTCCCACATATCGTGCCACGCGCCCTCCGACCAGACGACCACTATTCGATTACTACTCGATCATAATGGTGCGTGTTGCGTAAGCGAGCATCTAAGAGCATTTAAAGAGCCACAGAAGGCAGCCATTAAATACCGTAGTGAATTCGAAAAGATTCGTGTCGGGAGATCATCGGGGATGCGCGTTTAGCGCAACAACCGATAAAGTGTGGGTGAGGGTGCACGACGGGCGCGCGCGCTAACGTTGCTAACCTCTCGTTCTTTGCGTTCTGTTTGATTCATCGAGAGTAACACGCCGCGTCGAAATAGTGTGCAAGTGGAAGAGCTCGAGACACGAGCAGACGATGGGACTGTTGGCGAGAGATATGCGCCCATCGGAGTGCCCTAGAGGGCGAAGGCATATCACATAAGCAGCACAAAAACATCGATAAAAGGTAGAGGGTACGGGTGCGAGAGTATGGAGAATGCGGAGTGTGTGAGACAAGCGCACGACGAGAGTGTAGAGCTAGCAGGCTGCCTGGTGCGTTGGAGTCGCCGGCCGCGATCTTACCACCACTCCCTGCGCACGAGATCATTTTTATTAGAACTTGGAGAGACCGTGCATTTTTGGCCCCCTTTCGCGTTAGCTGTTTCTAGAGGCCGATCGCTTCCGAGTACAAACCCCCGAGCGGTACTTCGACCCGGTCATCGCTATCCCCCCCCTCCCCACACTGCCTCCAATAGACAACTTTTGCCTAGTGTCGCTAGTGCGGCGTGCGGTGTGTGTTTTGTGCGTGTCTAGGACGCGCGTGTGCACCGGTGCGTCGAACTGCGCATTTTCTCATTGCCAGACGGTGGTGCAGGCGGTAGTGGCGGTGCGGTGCGGTCGGTCGTTATTGAGTGGTGTCTGTCTGTCGCGCTTGTTAGTTTGACTCGATTCGGAACTTGTCGTACGTAAGCGCTCTTTCTATGTGACATCCACATATCGTTTTCAGAGGCGGGTTGACACCGGAACGCGAGCCTCGCACTATCCGTCAACAATACAGTACAGCAGCAGCAGCATCAGCAGCAGCATCATCACCATCAGCAGCAGCAACAACAACAGCAACAGCAGCAGCAGCAGCAGCATTAATCGCAGAGGAAGAAGCTGTGCAGTGCAAGCGTGCGATCGCCAGATCGCCATGCAATGAGGTGCTGCCCCCCAAATCGACGACCACTTCATCCGCACGACAATATTTGTGTCGCCATCAACGGCTCATATCGTCGCTGCTGTTCGCATTCGTTGGTACTGGAGCGATTCATCCAATACTGTAACGATTGATCGGACAACAACAACAGCAACAACTGTTACGTAAAATCGACAAAACACCGTCAACTTGTTTATTCGCATTAACTCGCTTTACTTTGCTGGCAACTGGCTGCATTTTTTGGCCACTGTTAGTTGGCAGATTCCGCGGCGTGTTGTGCGTGACTTAGCTGGAATACGGTGGGCTGTCACCACTTTGTTTCATTTGCACAATTCTATTCCACCCATAAGGCATCGATCGGCCAACCTACAGTCCACTGGGTGAGCATCGTACGTCGGCTGCTCAGTCTGTCGTCGTGCCTCAGCTAGCGACTTGCTTAAAAAGAGCACACTATAAAGTTGAAGCCGCAGCAAGAGGAGCGCATCGTAAGGGCGCCAGATTGGGTTTGGTGCTTTGTTGTTTTTATTGTTTTGTTGTTGTTGTCGAGGGGTGCGTGCGTGTGTGTGCTTTGCGATCACGGCCATCAGAAGCCGAAAGCGTCTTTGTCGTGTCATCGTCACATTCTGAGCAACAGCTGGACGCGTTTAAGCGTTGTGCTGTGTTCATAATCAAAAAATTAACGAAACGATTGCCAGGGGGCATCTATTGTTGTTTAACGGGCGTCTAAGACGGCCCCCATGGCCTGTTGCCTAAGTGAGGAGGCTCGTGAGCAAAAGCGTATCAACCAGGAGATCGAAAAACAACTACAACGCGACAAACGCAATGCACGACGCGAACTCAAGCTTCTCCTGCTTGGTAAGTCTCAGTAGCCTTGCATAATCTTCATGTATGTTTGTTTGACTAAACCCAACTCCGTAACAGTGGGAAATCATAACGAATATGGTGCGTGCATACGGCTGTTGGTTGTTATAGTGCTCGTAGTGGGGCGGCCCATGCAAACAGTCTCAACTTCCTCACCAAGATTTGCCTGTTGTCGTCGTCTGTCTTACGCAGATTACGCATGTATTGCGAGTGATCGACCCCGTCCCCACTGCCTTTGAATGCTCTGCGTTGTTAATATTGAAACAGTCATTGTTTTATCTTTCTCTCATCAAAAATCTTATTTGACCATACGTTTGATTTAGCATTGTGAAGGTAGATCGAAAAGGCGTTTAGAATTTTGGAATCCTCAGGCGTTACGCGCAGGAAGAAATTGCCCTGATTATTTCATTTATCAGATCAAATCCTCGGATAGTATAGAATTTGATTGTAAATCGAGCTGTATGGCAGCACTGCGCATCCTAGCTTTCATGTCATTCTTGCTGCCATAGTCGAATATGGGGAATGGAACTGTAGAAGGTCCCCTTTGTCGATGCAGAATTAACTCTCTATTTTGCTGGAGTTCATGGTCTGGAAAGATTGAAGTGTGAACTTACACAGGACTTTTCTTCTCTGTTCTCAGAACAGCTAGGCTAACAAGACGCCGAAAACGCAGCAACCTTGAATGAGCTGGTTTCGATGTCTTGAGTTGTTACATGCGATTGTGCTCTTTTAAGCCCTACTGGAACAGACTTATTGCCACACAGAGAAGAATTCGTGGCTGCATGTCGCCTCAGACAGTTCAATGTATTTCAAGCAGGCAAAGGAAACTAATGTATTAAGGCGCACAGAGAATCCTCTGCTACTTGTTTGTGCAAAGTAATTTGTTTCTGGAACGCCTAATATCTCATAACATTCATACAGTTGGTGAACGCAAATAACTGTTTTGTAACCATTTTGTCTTGATAGCATAGAAAATCAATAGCCGCATTGTTTGACGATGTACTTTTGGTAAAATTAATAGCTGAATTATTGGAAGGCAGTTGCCCCAAGTAACGGTGGGAGGGGGGTGCTCCTGCAAGCGACAGTAACTGAAATTAATTTTTATTGTTTCTGAAAGTCTCCGGCATTATCTCTTCCATACAGTGAATTAAAGTGTGTCGACTGTTCAACAAGATACATGGTCAGCCACGACAAACTGAGCGCTTTGAATGAGCACCTCGAACGTAACCTAAATCACGTAAGTTGCTGTTCTCCTGCCACCTCCTCTCCTGCCCTTCCTTTTTCCCCTGCTACCCTCCCCTCCCGCCCTTCCTCCTTCCCTTGCCACCCTCCCCTCATCTAACCTCACTCCACCCTCCCTAGGCTTAATTGCAAAGAACTGCCGTATTTCCTAAATTTTCATTTGTTCTTTGATAGTCTGCAAGTTTAAATATTGCAACCTAGACAACAAGAAATTCAGTTAAAGAATCACACCACTGGGTAGAGTGAGGCTTAAACCGCGAAACGGTTCGTTCAGTCGTTGTGAGTTCTGTTTGCCTCCAACAGCAAAACGTGGTGTATTTCTGCTAGCATTTGTTATACGTTTGTTTCGGAAAACGGTATCGAAGATATTCTTATGCGGGATTCTGAAGGCGATCCAATGTTGTCGTTTTTTACGACCTTTTTATAAATAGGGAAATTAACGAAGTACTGCGATGATACGTTATACGTGTGTATATATATATATATATATATATATATATACATATATATATACATACATATATATGTATATATACATATATATATATATTCATCAACATTACATAAACGGATATTGGGTTTATCATGCGATTATTTTTTTGCATAAAAGTTACTTCAGATCAAACCGCAATTGTTTTGTTAGTTTTGCGCTAAGATGCGTCTCTATTACTGCTTTCTCCAGGCGATTCGAGAAAAAAAAATCGAAAGGCAGGAGAATGGTTGGCATCAAACAAAGAGGCTTTGATGTGCGAGAAAAAAAAAAGGAAAACGGGCACGAAGCAAGCGGTTGTTGATGATATTTGAATAGTTGAGTAACTTACGACGAGAACATGATTTTGTTTGTGGCTTTAGGGTGGCAATGATATAAGTTGATCCTCGCAGATTTATTGCGCTATACGTCTCGAGAATCTTTTCTCGTCACGATTTTCCGTTAAAGTGGCCAAAAAATTAAAGTGATCGCCCCACATCTTACAAATTCATTACTTATACGCTTTCCGGCTATCAGTCAGTGTGTTTGCAAATTGGAAAACTTCAAAAAAAGCAAAGCTAATGCAGCTGCACGTAACAAATGAAAAAAAAGCTTACCTCACGAATGAATAGCTTTATTGCCAGCTACTGGTTTTAAAGTTGTGACCATAAACTGTTTGATGGCTCTTCTGTCCATATGTGATCGAAATGTGATTTGCATATGTTTTTTTTTTAAATTTGAAATCTTAACATCTATAATTTTTGTAAGAAGGTAGCCGAGACGTTCTGCTTCAAAAAATATTTTGCACGAATATAACAGCACTTTAACGCAATGCAAGAAAAAAATCTAACGTTTGCATTGATGCGCTCGCTTCTTGTGTAGCTTGGATGTCACAAACATCTAAGTATGTAGGTATGTACGTGCACTTTCACGAGTGCGATGTCAAACGTGAATGCAACATTTTGAAGAAATTTTTGGGGTGTTACTTTCTCGCCGTTCATACACCCTCGCATACTCCCTCACTTCCTCCCTTCCACCCTCCACTCACCCCCATCGTTCATCCTCTTCCTCAATTCTTATCACTTCTGATTCGCTGATTCGCCTGTACACCTAGTTCGCTCCGTATTTCATGAAACGATCATGCAAGTAGACGGTCTCCAGCTTCTTGGGAGAAAAATTTTAGGCGTTCAACGGAGAACCATCTCGATTGAATTATAAAATGTGACTGCTTTTGTAGAGATAATTTTGGCAGCTCTAGGCAGACTTTGAGTGGATTTAAGTAATGGCTTCATTTTCTTATTCTAATAACTTGTTAACAGTTCTCTTTTATATTACAGACACATTCATATAAGGTAGCTTATAGTTGCGACTGTATAAAGCGTCGGGACGAGATCATACGATGGGTTTTGTGTGGCAGCTCGACTTCTTGAGCCATAGTCATAGTACAGTAAGCTCAGAAGTCGGTAATTAAACCTTTGGTTTAACCTGTTATACCGTTTTGCTCCGCCTTATTATTCGGTTTCGTCCCAACCACAATAAAGTAGGTTGTGGTCTCAACCACAATCTACCTTATACGAAGGTATCTGTCGAATACACGTCTCGGAAACAGCGGTGTTCTTAAGCATATTATAGATGTCTCATGAAACATTCATTTGCTCATCATTACCCTCTCATCTGCTTTCAGCACTTCACAAACGTATATTGACGTTCTTTTTCCTCTGTTTTAAACCGTCTTTTGATGATTCGCGTGCTAGTCAGTGAGAACCTTTGCTTTTGTATTTCACGCCTAACTCCTTTTATGCCTTGCCCTGATTCTCCTCATCGCAGTACATCCGTTTCAAATTAAATTGTGGCACGTTATGTTAAATAGCATCATCTAAAATTTATGCTCCCATCTTATGGTTATTCTAAGAAACGTCTAGGCCTGACGCTTGCCGAATAGGGCAATATCATTCAGGAATGATCGAATTCGCTTGACAGCAAAATATTTGCGTTGAAATACGCCTTTTAAATATCATTGGTTGAGTACTGTGTTGCTGAAAAATAATCTCGCGGAGAGCACTGTAAGGTGCAGAGCATAGCGCTGAAACCCGTTTGTGCAAAAATTTAGCACTCTTACAGCCGCAACGATTTATTCAAAAAAAAACTACCCATTTGTTTCGGTGTTGTTATCGCAAATAGAACGTTATCGAACGTGTGATGTACTTTCATAATGAAATTGGAAGTAAACAACGGAGTGTCGTTTAGTACTCTCTTGGCTTTCTTTCCAAACAAACCACAGAATAGTTTGATTCATCAACTGGGATTTTCAGCTTCCGGGTTCGTATAAACTCCTCGAATACTGATTTCTTTGGCTGGAAAAGATTTTGACATAGAAAGAGGGATGGGGGAAGGGGAACAGTGTAGATGGATGTGAAACTGACTGATGTAGATGGCAAG
>JPKZ01002486.1:280736-297464 GCA_000803305.1 Toxocara canis | reverse complement strand
GGTTTCCGTCGAGTACAGCACGTGTCGAGTACCGCAGTCGAGTACAGCACGTGCCGACCTTTGCGTAGAGTAACAGTCGGGAGCAGCCGATAACGTTTACATGTGAAAGAGCGCTGTAAGAGATTCAATGAATAAATTAATCAGACTTAGCTCAGTCAGTCATTTTTAGAATTTCTTTTTTCATGCCTGAGACTTTTGTTATATACTGGATACGTAACAGCTTGCGTTGTTATATTTATGATTACTAGGTGCTATTTCGTTGCACAACTCATTGTTAAAAGGTCGTCGTGCTGATTGCAGCGGTGACAGGCTTAACGTGCATCCGTGATGCTTCTTATGCAACACTGAACGAGCTAATCAAAACAAGAACATTTCTGTTACTCATATCACAGTAGTACCCATGTAGCACTCTGAGTTAATCAGAGCGCCAAATCTTTCACAGAACAGTTTATTAGTTCTTCGACGATTTCACATAAGCAAAATTCCTTGGAAGAGGAAATTAGATGAAAATTATAAAGTGGTTCTGCCGATAACAAATTTAGTTTCTGAGAACACAAGTAAGACAGTCGCATATTTGTACTTTTTCACTTCGGTTTACTAATGAAAAATTTCATGAGTTTATGTGTCGCAAAATGCTTAACAGTTTTCTTTACAGTTTCTTCGTTCGAAGCATAGCCATTTCTGAAAGTACGTAAAGGCTTTTATGAGTTGTTGTGTGTAGATAGTCGTCACAGACTTGATGGCGTACTACTTATCACTTTATGCGTTTAGCATTTGCTCTGAAAAGATTATGAAGAAACGATGCTTATATATTTTAACAACTGTGCGTAACCTGTTTTGGAAAAAAAAATTTAACATCCATCTTATCGTTCAGATTGTGCGTTTCATTGATTGTGGCGAATAAAATAACCAAACGGTTCACCTCATAAACGGTGGTCGATTTAGACGATCGGTTTCATTCCTTTTTTTTGTGCTCTGAATAAACGATGTGTTCTTCCAAACCTCTGAAACAGTCATTTTTTAATGAAACCATAATCGAAAGCATTTAGACGTTGAGATCGATGTCGGACTTCGTTTATGAAGATCTCTGACGTGTGAATAACAGGAAAAGTAGGAGCTTCACGTTATCAGCTTACGTATTTCATGGTACCTTTTGGGTGACAGCTTTTATTGTCCTCGACGCCGTCATATTTTCTACTTTAAGGTTTGCAGATGCCCCGTGCGTTGTTGATCTGACCCCCCATATGACCGCGTTGCGTATTATGCAGTTTCTTTTCTTAGTCCCAGCAGCTGCATTATTTCCACCTTAACGATTTCCTTCCGGTTCACCGTGCGTCCTCCTGTAATTCCGCGTTTTCAAACGCGCGTTGCTTTCACAGCAGCTCTAATAAAGTAAAGGTTCGCATCAGCTCTAATGAAGTAAAGGTTTCCACCAAAATCTAGGATTCTTATGAGAATATATATATTCGTTCATGTGTGAAGTTATTTCTTTCAGCTTTGTTGCTGATGCGAGCCAGTGTACGTGGCTGTCACTGGTTTATCCTGATTGCTTTAAACTCAAAGATGTGAACGGGTAGAAATGTGTAACTTTTGCAGTGTACCTATCAACAAATATAAAGAACCAACAGTGAAAGTGAACCGAAGGTGTATACGAATCAGTACTGGTTATTTGAGTCCCATTTTTAAATCTACATGTCATTCAGATGTCTTTGCCAAATATTTAGAGTAGTATGAATTATTATGTCTCTTGCAAGAAATCTTTGATAAGCTACCAAGATAGCCGTGAATTCTCGTTGGAAGACTATTATTGTTATATTCTTTCTCATTTAAAAAAAAATTCTCGACTACTACGAGAAGAAGTCGTGTTGCTTGTATCGCTTAGAGTGTCGTATCGACCCGTTGAATGGATGAAGCAAATAGCCAGGTAAAGATAACTGAATCGTTGTTAGAGTGATGGGCGATACGTGGCAAAATTACTTTGTGTAATAAATGCCATTTTGTAGAAGTTTTCATTGTTTTTATGAATGATGTGTTGTAAATTATGAAATAAGATTGCCAGTTTGTGTCGCTAATGTTTCTTGCAGCGACTGTTTACGGGTACTGTCGCTTCGCTTGCAAATTGTTGCGTATCTCAACTCGCGTATGGCTACTCACAATAGGGGGTAGGGGCGGGGGAGGTGAGTGATTGGAGCACAACAGGTCACTTTCAAATCATTTTCGTTTTTTAATACCAGTTTTGAAATATTTTCGGAAAATGGTTTTGAGAAAAAAAATTTCTCCACTGTTAGATGAAACAAAAAAAATGTTGCAAAATAATTCCGCCTTTTTTTTCGGAAATTTTTCCAATCGATCAACTTTGTGTGATGAACGCGTGGTAACAACTGCCTCTTGCGGTCCCTTTTGTCTTTCTCTCTCTCTGTCTCTCTCACTCTTTCTGTCCCATTTGCACGATTCTGCTACACCATCCTGCAAAAGTAGCTGATAAAAGTTTATGTGTGTCATTTCATTTTTCCTGCATTTTTTATTGGATCGGAATAGCCGTAGACGGGCAGGCCATTTTGTTTGAAATACACTCTCCAACGGCTGCAGACAGTAACTTGAGTTCCAGTGGGGGCTCAATAAAATAAGATCGCTTGAAGTAGAGCCTCTCCTGACTTGAGTAGAACCTCCTCAAGATGTCTTGCAAATCAAGAGTCTTCCTATTGAAGAATCCCGTCCTCGTACAGAGTTGACCTTATTGTGGTTTTTTTTTTAGAAATTAACCAACAGCGTCGCTTACTGGAATCTTATGTAGGTAGATGTTCCGCCTCGGAGTACTGTACAACGTGCAGCCCATTTAAAGGGGACCACATCCTCAGACAACAAGTAGAGTCATTTCATTTCTGAGACCTTGTCAAAACAACTTTCGGACTCTACTCGAGAAAATTTGTGCTCAGGCAGCTTACTCTGAGAACTCCAGATAGAAATCAGGTCATGCTAAGTGAAACAGTGAAACACCAAAAAGGTCTGTTGACCGTGACTCACCTGAAAAGTAAACATCGTCCATACCTCCTTTTTAGCAAACGTCATAGAATGGTCGATACTTGTATGCATGGCGGTGAATGTTGTAATGCAGTGCAGCACTGTATGAGCGTTCATGATTTTGCCATGCTTCATCAAACAACCACACGACCGAGCAATAGAGCCTTTATTCAACTCTCTTCCCCCTCCCTTCCTCCCCCCTTCCCCCCGCTCCAAAACTTCCAAACAGAGGAAGAAAACGAAAAAAGAGTTTAATGGCAGAGAGCAGGATTTCTGTCGGAGTTATTTAGTTGAAAATTGCGAAAGCGTCGTTGATAGAATGTTGAGAGTTTTTAGTTAGCGTTTTTCACGCGCATTATTGCTTTCGTTTAGTGTCATTGGACACTACACATATCTCAGTAGGTTTTATAGCGTTTTTTTTTTGAACTGAAAAGAAAAACATGCAGTTTTTTAAACTTTATTTACTTTGAAGCTATTTGGAAACAGTTTAGAACAAATATTAGCTAACTCATAATCTACTCAATTTATCTAGCAGAAATCTCTGCACTAGAATGTTTCGCAATAAATCCTCTCTCACTTACTATTTCATAAAAACCTTCCCGTTCACGCGGGTGTGAAGTATGGGATTGAAAAAATTCCGAAGTTCATGCAGATCGCATAAGCTTGTGAAGCCATAAACGATGTTGAGTATTACCGCAGATTCTTAGATCCGGTACTCTATCCCCTCTCCTCCTCTCTTCACTATCAAATTTAATCTTCCTTCATGTTGAGCCTAAAAGATCCCCTATAAAAAAAATCTGCGCTTCTGAACCTGTATTTGAGCTGGATAGAGCTTTTTGGAAAGTTCTATACGAATCAAACTGAGGAGGGAAATAAGTAAGTCGTAATCGCCACATCTGAAGTAGAAAGTCAATATGTTGATGATTTATTCGCCGAGCGCTTACCTAAACTTTATAGCATCGCAGTTAAAACATCCTTGGCGAAATCGCTGTATTTGTGCTCATTAGTAACTGTCTGTAGAAATTTTTGAGTACGGCCAGAGGAGCTAAACTTTCTCGTCGATCAGCATAACCTTCGAAGCATGAGATAAAAGAGTGCAGATAGTTCGAGCAGTCGACCACTTCAGCCAGCAATAACTCAACCACACAGATCATCTCGACCAACTTAGTGTGAAAAATTGTAACACCTGTGTCGCCATTCTTCCTTCCCCCTTCCTAAAACGTCATCGCATAAAATTGCAGCTCTCTGTTTCTCTTCATACCGTTATTGGTTGAGGCCGTCTAATGTGGGCTATGCTTACCGCACTGCTCACAAACAAATTCATCTACGTATTTCTTCGAGATATTGAAGAATCAGATCTGGTGGTGAGATGAGTGCTTTGAAAGCGCATTCCCAAAATCATGTTGTCTTTTTTCTATAGCTGATCCTCTCGTCTACCGAGATTACCTCATCGTTATCGTCATTATCGCAAGTCGATTTCATACTTTACTAAGCGAATTCGTGAAGACTTCATACGAAACCCGTCCAAAGAATACAATACTGTTGGGACTCACTCCCAGACATGGCCTTCATAGAATGTCAGCGATCTCTGATGCGCATTATCTTTATCTTAAATAATTTCCCTATTAGTTTCTTAAAAATTTCCTCATTAGCGATGCAAGTAAACCGCGTTATATATGCTGCTAGGAATGATATTCGATGTTTTGTGTTCTTTTTTTTCCATGTACTTTATATCAGTTAGTCGTCGAGGTGATATTAGGCAAAAACAGTACATCATAATTTCGGAAGGGAACTCATCGTTCGTATTGCTCAAAGATGAAATATTGAACGGGAAAGGAAAATTAATTGAACGAAGAGTGGGTTATGTCAAATGAACATTCATCGTATTTGAGAACTTTGAATTATGCTCATCGTTGCGATATCGAGGAAGCGTTATTTTATTCTACCGAAAACAAATATGCAAATTTAATACATAATTGTTGTTGTATGGACGTAAACAAGGAAATAGAAAACGTCTCACTTGTAAAGAAGCTGTAGGCAACACCAAAGTGGGTCGCTTAATTTTTTTAGTGCTTTTTTTCTTGATATTTTCTACTCTCAGCAGTTGTCTTTCCTTGTATTGTTTTATACCACCGCATAATATGTGGTTTTCACTAAAGCGAGAAACGCAGGACTGTGCGTGCAAAGTTCATACAATTCGATGGTTAGATTGCATATAACGCAGCAGTCATTTGGCAATATTTATTATCTATTTGGCGTATATTTTAGCTTCGGTCTATGCAGTCGACGTGCATGAGATCTCATGTCTTCTTGACTGTCTTTTTTTTGGAATTGGTCATCTACGACGACATACGGTCGTATGACCACTCAGAGGGCGGTTTTTTCCTACCCATACCTTACCATTCGCTTAAAGAAAACATTGTTCATATTTTCTGCTATCAGGAACTGAAACGTAACAAAAATCTCACCTAACTTTGCTGTGGCGATATCGCGATCACTACCACATAGCATCGACGAGCTTTGACAGTCATGGACGGCCGGCTTTTATTTTTACTTTGCATGATCGAATTATAGTGAAGACACTGTGTATGACTCGTCAGTTACTTTGTGCATAGAAGTGTTAGTTGGCTGAAGAACGAGATATCTTTTTAAAAAATATAAAACTGAGCGAAAGTTAAGAATTTTTGAATACGAGCGAATTTCATGTCAGCCTCTGAACGATGTTTCTATTTTTAGCGTTTTTGCTTATTTTCCCTTATTTTGCAGTTCGATATGAAGAAGTATATTTTTCTTTAAGACCATTTTTCTGAACGACAAATTTCTTTGGATGCAATGGAATAGCCGCTAATAATACGGTAAAATTGGAAGCGTTGTAAGCTGATTCACATGTCTTACTATGATGGTTCGCCTAAAAAGTACATAATAGGTGTGTATATTTGTTGTGGCCGTAAAGCTTATTTGAATGCGCTTTAATTTGTCTGTTTACGTTTTAAACGCTGTTCAAAGTTCGTTTGCCCTGCTAGCCGTTGTGGTTCCACTGACCAGTTCTACACGCACTCAAGTCCCTCCGTTTTATTCAGCATTTTTGGCAATACTTATTACGAGTTAGCTGTGTGCTGTTTATGCTGTGGCATATTTATGAACGTTCTTATTCATCCGCGATGCGCTTTTTTGTTTTTCTGGAATAGTTCATTTTATATTTCATGCTGAAGGCGTTTCATTGATCAACTTCAAATAAAAGTTCTATAAAACAGCGATAGATTCACTTCAACAATTGAGCTAAATTACTGCTTTAATCGCTTTAACACTACTATATTTATTATTTACTTTTTATGCAGTCTAAGAAATCCACAAATGGGCTCCTCTTGGGCTTATGAGAATCCTTCCAAGTAGATAGGAAAAAAAAACGAACAATTTGCGTACTTGCTAAAGTTGTTTTGTTAAAGAAAAGGAGGGAATTCGCCCAAAAAAATTCTGGTTCTGCTGGATTGAGATTGTTCGCACTCGTCCGCTAATCGATCACACTCGCCTAGATGAGCTGGAACAAAGGAGCTTAAAAATGAAATATTGAAAACCTTCTGAGTTCATTTTATGATAAAACATTCTCCGAGAAATTTCTTATGTAAATCTTTTATCCTTATAATTTGCCTGTGGGGGAAGGAAGTCGGGAATTTTTGAGAAAGATGAGGAAATCTTTTATTTCTCTAGTGATCGTTCTCTACGCTCTCGTGCATAACAACAATTTTCCGAAAGGCTTTAAAAATTCCAACATTTTCCTCTATTTTTATCAGTTTATTTTCGTCTGTATAGGTGGAATATGATGTTAAACAGACTTTTCTGCTTTACTTTCGTGTTCACATCACCTGCTAGTTCGTAACGTATAGTTGAACAAAAATTCTTGACTTTGNGGGAACAGGAAGAGAATGGGAAAGCAGAGAAGTTGGATACTATTTGAAAGAGTCTCTCTGTATTTTGAAGTTCAGAGGATAGCTGAAAAACTTCCAGAACAACGAAGTGCTCCTTATAATATATTCAGTTCTGTTAGACGGATTATCAGCCAAAAAAAAAACATTACAAACATTGCAGAAAAATTTTCAGCTAAAAATCATCGGACCATTCTCAAAAAGAAACTGAAGAAAGTTTTGAAAAAAATTTACTGCAGGCAGTTGGTTATCTAAAATTTACGCCGTTTTTACTAAATTTTCTTACTTTTGCTCTTTTTTTACTTTGTTGAATAATTTTTAAATTTTTTGCTAATTTTTTCCTCACCTTAACTTATTTTTCTCACCCTAATTGTCTTACTTTCAAAAGCTTCATTGTTGAACAGCTAAGCCGGGGTTGGCCAATAATTTCACATGAGCAACACCCAAATTGTACTGATTGTGAGTAGTGGATGGTCAGAGTTGTATGTGATCCGTACTGAAGCTATCGTTTTGTGTTCTATAACATCCGAAATGGACGACAAGTTTTGTTGGCAATTTTTTGTGTTTCGTTCGACTCTTTCATGCTTTAGCAGTATTTGAAGCGATCAATATCATACACTCACAATCAGAACTCTAATCAATCGATTGCGTAGAACAGTATAAGGTTGACAAAAGGAACAACTAAACACTGTGCCACGTTTTCAGTGAATTAGGAATTTATGAATACGTATTCCTATACTGATCTAACTAGTAATACACTGACTAACGGTACACTGCAATACGAATATTTTCTAGAAGAGATTAAATTATGATAGCGACTATTGTCGCTTTTTTTTTGTTCGCAAATCCTGCCCATCTTGATATGCGATTTCAAGTTTTCCACACTGTTTGCCGTTCATTTTTGTTATCTTCACATACTATTGCATATTCGTTGAACCTTTTGGCCATCTGTGTGCTGCAATGCTTCTGTGATACAACACGTTTAAACGATTGATCTGATGTGTATGAAATCTTAATTAATTAGGAACCAGGTGCTTCTCATACAAAGCTCCTATGCGATTTTGCATAGCTACTGTTTTCGACCTTCTCTCAACATGGTTCTTAAAAACAACGTTGTTCTTTTTTCGCACTAGGCGTACGTGAGTTTTCAAACAGATTTTCATCTGCCGGTTTCGGCTTCCTTTTCGTGTTGATCTCATATCAGCTTTCAGTGACCTCCTCAAATGGCTGCTTCTCTTTTAATAATTTTAAAAAATATGTAACGAAAAGCGAGTGATCCTTTGAACAATCCTGTTGCAGTCTTTCGATCAGCTGCAAACTGATTCGAACCAGATAACAATTGTTGTTTTAATTACATACCTACGTACATTCACGTATGCCTTCAACTTCTTGAAACTGAAGGCCTTCCGGACTCGTTGCTAAATTCGGTGAGTAAGCGTTTTCGGTCGATTGGCGCAGAACAGCGGTTGGCTTTGGCTAAAGCTCACCATTATATTTAGAGGCAGCAAGCAGCTCTTGCGCGTGCTTTCACAGATTGTACGCGACGGCGGATGGGATATACGGAGAGCGACGACGTCTGGCTGGGTCTGCCACCGAAACGAAGAGAAAGACAGGAAGAGAAGCACGAGCGTTAAAGCAGGGCTACCGTCTGGAGACAGCCGCTCAGCAGCTAGCAGTAGCGTTTGTGAGTGTGGGAGGTGATGAGAACATCGCTAGAGAGTGCTGCAAGACGCGAGACCGACATGAGTGCAAGCCGTCGGGGATAGGGCGTACGCACATTTGATGCAAAGGAGAGTCGTGACCGGCTGTGATGGCGAGCGGGTTGTCTCACTTCCCTCGTATCTAGCTGCCAGCTGCTTTCGGCAACTGGTGATAATCTATCTGCATGCCTCTATGTCAAGCAGCCAAGGGTCCAATCGCGCTTGCGTGAGTTCTTGAGGGAGAGTGAGGGAGAGAAAGCGACGAGTGAAGTGAACCCGCGAATGTGACGACCATACATGTGACATTGCGACATTACTTGGGACCTTGCCAAAGCGCGAACGACAGTGTTACCGTTCGTTTTCGGACTATCCTCCCGGCCATTAGGCAGTTGTCTCCAGACCGCCAAGTCGAGCGAGGTAACTAGCCGTTTGGACGCTTGTCAGGCAAGAAAAAGTCTCAGTTCAGTGCTTCTGCGAACTCCACCACTCTGCGTAGGGCAGCTTGGTCGTGTATGTATGTGTATATGTGTGTGTGTGTGTGTATGTGTATGTGTATGTGTGTGTGTGTGTGCTTGTGTACGCTGTCTGGGGTGCGCGTGCGCAATGGGCAGCGCTGCAGGGTGCAGCCGTCCGCCATCATGTCGATCGATATCCAGGAATTTCAGGCTCTCTCCGACCAGCCATCCATCTACCACCAGCACCAGCAGTAACGACTAGAAAAACGTGCGCTATGTACATACGCGTATGTGCATGCGGTGCGTAACCAAAACCAGCATATTTCTGATTGTTAGTGCTTCTCTGCCCAATGTATTTCACTGCGTCTACCAACCTTCAAGCGTGTATTTCTCAAACGGTCGTTTCACTTCCATCAATCCTTTCGATGCACTATGCATCATCTCGTCGTTGCATTTCGCCGTCGAGTTCGCTGTATGATTTCCATGGTTTTCGTCATTTGTTTTGCGTCTGGTCCCCAACGGCACTCGACTCGTTGGAAGCACCAGGAACGATGATGGGTGCAGGCGGCTATAGGGCTCGGCTTCGACCACGCCGAAGAGTGAAACGAAACGCTGTGTGCGCAATGAGAAAGAGCGATTGGCGGGCGCACAACCCAAGCAAAGCAAGTGAAAATGCGACGCACACCCCTCGAATATCGACGAACAATATTTTCGTTTTTTGCGCTTTTGTGTTGGGCAAATTTACCGAAGCGCTTTTATTCTGCAAAAGACCACTTTTTTCTTTCAGCAAAAAAAAAAACAGTGTGAAGCGTGTGCAGTTCTGCAAGAAAAATGAAGCGAGTGTTTGAAGAGTGGCGAAGGGAGGGTACTGGGATCTCGGGTTTACATGATGTAATTGGTAGATGAGCTGCCTTAGTGAGTGGCTTTTACCAATCGGTACACAACAACCCAAAACTACATGCGACACAAGCTGAAAGGTAATGGTACAGTGAGATCACTGAAATTAATCGTCTAAGCGATAACTAGCTGATCGAGCAACTGCGCAGAATGCGGCATCACATGATGCATTCACATACATTAGAAGATCATTTAGTTAATATCAGAATTTGATTAGTAATTGGATGGCTTGCTTGCTTTGTGATCGGTAAGACAGATCCTGGAAAACGATAGCATCAATCCTTGGTTCAAAAAAAAATGCATAACTGTTTCAGAAAAGCAAAAGGAAAGGCTCGGGGAAAAATGCTGTTGAATCAACTTAACGTGCATATATTGGAAGAGTTCTGAATGCGTCTAATTAAAGAGGTTTACTTGTAAGAAATAAATGGAAGAAATGCACAAAGGTTCAGGAAATAAATGCTGACGTGCGTGCTGAAATGCTCTATATAACTGTTTGGCCTTTCTCTGTGTTTAAAAGAAGAAAGCGAACGGAAGCTTTATGGAGGCATCAGTAAGCGCCAGTTAGCAGATTAGCTGTGCACACAGATGCTTTTATGCTATTCGAAAACGTTTATTGTTGCATATGCAGAAAAGAATATGCGAAACATATCCCACCCGCCCTGAGCGTCACTATATTCGATGTATTCTCGGCTAACTGATTTCCACAGGCGAAAGTAAATGGAAATATAAGCCAAGGGATTGACACGATGTGCGCTTTCGCGAGCTGTCCATCATCAACTGAAACAGTCAGTTTCATAAAGTGCTCGAAAGTTTAAATTTTCTCCTACCCGATTGCTTTTCCAAATTTTCTCCTACCCGATCGTTGTTACGAAAATTCGGATTTTATCCGATCCGATCGCTCATGTAACTCTGCTAAAGATTTTTTTTCTGCTCTTCAAATAGTGAAGCGTGGCATTCGAATGGCGGCAAAATGTATATGCAGATTTTTGCACCTTAGAATGGATGGAACTTCACTCGGATCGTTGAATCAATTTGGAAATGGGCATAGGAGAGGAGACGCTCGAGTGTAGATGGTATTTCCGAAATTTCATGAGTTGATGATTTCGAGCTATCTGCGAGACAGACAGATGCGCAAGCATACTTACCAACGGGAAAACGCAATGTACGGGTAGTGCTCTTTGCCAGTGCAAATTTGCTAAAGCGCGTAGAAATACTTGAAAACGTTTTGCTTATATAGGGATCGAACTAGAATCGTTTATTTTACGGAGTTCGATGCTCGCTAAAGGAAGCAATGTTGGATACTGTTTTCATCGTTTCTTTTGCTTAACAACGAAAAACGGCGAATTTAAATGTTTGTTTACATGCGTTTGATGCACTCATGTAACCGCTAACGCAAGAAAGGGAAATTATCTTTGATAAGATCTGTCTTGCTTATCACGAAAACTTTGACTCATCGATAAACATCACACACAGAATTTGGAAGATTTCCACGGGCTGATTTTACACATTATACATTACGAATTACTTTTTATTTTCCTTTTAAAGTTAACTATATGCTTTTGACACTTGAGGAGACCGTGAAAATGAGGAGACCAAAAATCTTAACTAAGTTCATGTTTTTGTTTCTCAACATTTTTTACTGACTCCATAAAGTGTTCCATGACCAGTTGCATCCGATCAGTTGGTACCGATCAGTTTTGATCGTACTTTTATCATTTGTGCATGGCCGATATTGATTACTCACCCTGTAATTCGAGCGCCCTTGAAGATCAGCAGCTAGCACGTATGCTGCTCGTTAGGGTGCCTATAGTCTGTTAATTTAACGACGTTGGTTTACATCGATATCTGATCAATTTTGAGTAATATTACTTTAATTTCTTAATCATACTTTATTATCAATTTTTTTTTGTCGTGCTGTACTTTTTGACAGTGTAACCCAGTGATTTTTTAATCCTGTTCTGCCTTTTTCCCAACGTATAAATCTTCGGCGGTTCCACACCGATTCGCTTTGAAATTTGCTTTTCCGTCGCATGATACGTTCACTCAGCTTGAGCTCATCTAAGTATTCTTCTATAGCGTTCGAGTGTTTTTTGCACTGCCATTTACAATGCAGCCGATCCTTTTTACCTCGCTTAGGGCATAGCTGGAATTTTGCTTCATAAATGCTACAAAGATCTGTGAGTTTTCTTGGTTTCTGTACCTGAACATTTTTGTTGACCAACTATTATCTCACCGCTCGTTTTAAAAATTGTTTTTGGCGCAGCAATCTAAGAAATGTTTGTATACGTAGCTCCTAGCGTAGCTGCTGCATCCAGTGATTAAGCTATTGTTCATTGCTACGTATGTTAAAATCAGATGGCGCCCAAGCATTTATTTTAAAGCGATATTTTAATTTGTTCGAGCAAAAATGACATGTTTCTCTGCAGTAAAGCGGTCGAGAAGAAATAAGTTTGAAATCAGTAATCAGGATGATCAACCTTTTGAATCGCTTCGGATACTTTGCTGTATTTGGTGAGTGAAATGCATGATGCGCGTTTCGTATCATGCGCATACTGTGCTATGGATGTTATTTATCACTATAACAATCTACCTGTTATAATCACCTCGACCTTCCTTTTATAGTTACCTTGCCCAGGCAAACTAACCGCTGTACAGTTACACGTGATAGAGCTCATATATCGCTCATCCCGTTCTCATCTTACGTATAATATGGTACAGAGGAGAACTGCTCATTTCTTGAAATGCGCTACGAAACTCTCAAAATGCCATTCCCATTGTTCAGCTTGTTATGGCCATTCCTGACAAATGAGAATTTGAAGCTGTCCTCGAGAATTTTTCGCACTTCAAATATCTATTCTTCACCTATCTCTCCCTCCCCCCTTCCCTTCCATTTCTAGCCACATATGCCATGATTCAGTTTTTATGGAAATAACTTGTGTATTTCTCATTGTTTATGAGCAGTGTGTTCGTGAAAATGCTTGTAGAGTTGGCCAAATGCTCTTAGCGTGCTTGTTTAGGGCAGTAATTAGTTAACCAAACCGATCTTTTTTTAAAAATAAATTTTGTATGTCTCTGAAAGCATTTAGCAGAGCATCTCGCCCAATCTGTAACCGGGCTGTACAGCCTCATTATTACACGCTTTTTTTTTTACTGTACAGCTGCGATAACCGTATTTGTAACCTCAGGTAATCGGATTTTATTCGAATACTCTTCGTGCACATTACAATGAACTTATGTTGAATGTTTAACGTTTTTTAGATTTATTTTAAGCTTTTTTTTAGCTTTAACTCGGACATGTAAAAATGTGGTCGTGTTGGGTAGTGTGAGATGGCAGAATTGACAACATGGCGATGCGCATATTGTGCCTTTTTAACCGGATACCATGCCTCTGTACGGCACTTCATTTATACGAAAATCATTCATTCATTTTTCAGCTCATTGATCAGCTCACATAAGTTTATCGGTTGTCGATTTTTTTTTTGAAATTTAGATAGCAAGCAGTTTTCAGAAATTTTTTTCTGATGGATCCATATCTTCATATTGTTTTTCTTTTTGAAATTCGGCCTTTTTTCTCATACTTTTTATGTTTTGGATTCTGGCTAGCCTATCGAATTTTGATTTTCGAGTAAGTCAATGCAGCAATAAAGTAGAATTAAAAATTTGCTATCACTGCATCAAGTAAAATTTTTATTTACATATGAATCTGCGAGAGCAAATTTTTAGTGTCATCACTGATCTTCATTTGAACAGTGAACGTTTTATGGCGAAAGCGGTCTTTTAAGCCTGATATAAGGCGAGAGATGAGTAATGCTTCTGGCCTGCCCTATTCGAGCAACTAACTGTTTAGTGCTTCAAAGCGTAACGTTGACCAAAAGACTCACTCGACCATCCATTTTTCATCTCTTTCAAGGAACAGTTTTGTAGTCTGGTGTCAGTCATTTTTAATTGGAGATGTGTTTTCCATCAAGCGCTGCATTGATTTTACTTTTTAAGGCTTCAGTGATTCTACCCAAAATGGTTGCTGCGTCTCAATCGTGCAAAAATTTTTTTCTCCACACCGATTTTTTCCTCCTGTTTTGAAATGTCAATTCGAAGAGCGGGCAATCGGTGGGGCCAACTTACAATCATACTGAGATTAGCTGAATAAATCGAATTTAATTCATTAATTAGCTTAATTAGCTCTACAAGACTGATGATTATTGTGCACATTTTTGTGTTTAATTTGATTCTCGAGCATGTACGCGATCGCTAGTTTGCTGTCAACCAGAACGCTTATAGCTAAAATCAGCTTGTTGACTTTTACCACTATTTCCCCTAGTCTAAGTAGGCACTTCATGAACTTTTCAGCAGCAGAATTGGAAAAGCTATCGAGGTGAAACTTTATTAAAGCAGTTGACTTGTAATGCCGATGCCTTCAGAGTAGCTGAACGCTTCAATTCTTTAATAAAGCAGCTCGCAAACATGAAACTGTATCCATCACCGATCACCTCTCTCATTTGTTTGACGACTCTCTCTGCATCAATTTAAAGCGTATTTTGGTGCACCGAAATAAAAGGATCTTTTACTGTGTTAATTTTTTCGCAATCCAAAAAGAATCTCAGTTTTGCATTACCAAAACTTGAGAGTTGTTGAATGAAATTTTTAGTTTCTCGTCGCCCATCGAGAGATTTTTTTACTTCAGATGACTTTCTCGCATCCATTTTTCGTTTTTGGCCACTAACAATCGCTTAAGAGTTTGTAATTTCCTTCAACGTATCGTTCATTCAAATCGGCTCCCCTTAAACCACTTTCTTCCAGTTGAACATTACAGCTGACTGCACAGCACGCGGCTGTGCTGTTCACTTGGGATTTAAAAAAAGTTTGCAGAGCAGGATTTGGCATTGTTTAGAGCTTTGTGTTAGACTGTTTCGCATCAATCGATTGCTGAAAAGATCGGTTCTATTCAATTATGGATTCTGTTCAATTTCTGTGCCGTTTCTCTACTTTGAAGAAAACCCCTAATTACTAAGGTAAGTAAATGAAAAGTTTTTCAAACTGAGCTTTTCGTATTGATGAGAGACAAGAAAGGAAAGATGCTTCCTGGAGTATTTGCTGTATCGCTCAGTGCGTGAATGTGTAAGAAATCGGAGGGAACACTTTTGCGATGTCATCGGATTGTCTTCAGTTGTTGAATTTCGTTGCAGGACAACCTTGTCAACTTGTTAGAGTTGGGCATTCTCTTAAAATTGTGATTGTTAAATTCCAACATATGCGTCGTACGACCTACTGTTCTTATGCGTCCACGGTGGACATACAGCTAAAGGGCTTAGTTCCTTCAGCCATTGAACTCAACCTTCTGTCCCGCATTCCAACCCCATCTGCGGTCTCGGCTTCTGAAGATGGAGTTCACATAATCCCTCCGCCAGGTTGGTTGATCGCTGGTTTTATCTGCTTCTGGACATATATCACTCCATAGAAGATCCCTAAATCTGGTTCTCATTTGAATTCGTCCAACGTTGGGGACGCCAGTTCGCTCGACCACTGCCCTCCCCTCCCCCTCCCCTCCCCCTTCAAATTCTGCCACTCATAGAATTCCAAGTATTTTTAAATGGCATACATAGACCACAAACTTGCGCGTTTGTTTATTAAAAGACGTTGGATCGAAGTGATTTTACTTGACAGTCTTATATATACGCACAATGCAATATTATTTCTGCGAGTTAGATCAATATATTGCAAAGCTGTTCCATTTCTCTTCCAGAAGTTCGACCGGTTCGCATAACTAAGTGCAACTGAAGTGCTTATAGAAATAGGTTGAAACTCTTAATATGCAAATTTGTTTATTTTTTCGGAATCCGTTTGAAGGGAGAGGGCGTTTCACCGATCATTATTCAGCCATACCAGTGACCCCGGAGTATTTCTGCACACTGAAATAAACTTTGTTAGTTGCATTTAAAAAATCGATTCATNNNNGATATTTGAAATGCGTTTTTTGATGGAAGTGAAAGCACTGCACAATTGCTGTGAAGAATCGGTTGCTGCATATTTCGGGGTTTTTTTTTGCAAGTGAATGTGAAGTTAATATTTGATGAACCTCTGGAGTCTATTAGCCGTCCCCATATCAGCAACCTTTTTCTCTATTTTTTTTTTTTGAAAATTTGCATTATGTAAGGGAGAAGACTTTTTCCGTTGAGTTTTTTCGAAAGTTTTAAAAATTTCCTGATTAAAATTCTAGGTTCATATATCCTAACCTCTTTAGTGTGCCGCTTGGTGACCAAATTTATGGGCTGCGCCTTCTACCATCTAACGATTATATTTCCTCGAGCATATTTAAATTTGCCGTCTTTTTATTTCTGTTTTTCATTCTTATCAATCTTTAATGACGTTTATATAATTATGCACGCGTAGCTCCATGACGCCGTTGCATGTGCACGCAAGGATAGCGGGTATGGCAGAAGGCAGCTATTCGGAAATCTTTCTTTGCAGACTGGAAAAGCCGAGAATTTTTGTGGAATGGCCATGATGAGAATCACTTTTTGTGGTTAAATAAATTTCGCGCTTATATTGTTGATTATCTTTGGTTTTATATGATCACATTCTCAAAGCGACGTTTCATCCGTTATCAGTAAATAGCACTCACGGGCCTTGCTTACGGGTTCGCTTCGTTGATGAGTATGTAAGCGATATGCTTGTTTGTTGAATTTT
The DNA here is from genome assembly GCA_000803305.1 of Toxocara canis. Classification (NCBI taxonomy): domain Eukaryota; kingdom Metazoa; phylum Nematoda; class Chromadorea; order Rhabditida; family Toxocaridae; genus Toxocara; species Toxocara canis. The sequence goes on along the minus strand of JPKZ01002486.1, from coordinate 280,784 downwards.
TACTTAAAGGGCATGGACGCTGGCATTTTATGGGGTGAGGGGAGGGGG
>JPKZ01002486.1:264664-280660 GCA_000803305.1 Toxocara canis | reverse complement strand
GGGGGGGGGGGGGGGGGGGGGGAGGGGAGTGGTTTATTTTCTCGTTTGTCGGCTTCATTTTGTTTGCTGAGCGCTCGCTGTTTTGGGGCAACGAGAGAACAATGCAGGAGCAACACCAACCCAGTTACACATATGACTGCGGAAGTTTATTATTGCCTATCTGAAAATTTAAAAAAAAAAATTGTGACGTTTTTTCAGCAGCGATAACTTAAAAAAATTTCGGAGAAATGAGCATAAATAGTGAAGAACATACATGGTTCATTCGATGAGCGTTGACGGTGGCCATTTAAGAGGGCGTAAGAGGGGTTTCATTATTTACATTCTGGGAAAGTCTCATATCATTTTTTTTAAAATTAGTAGCAGAAATTTTTCGGGAAATTTCTGTTCGGTTTTTAAAAAAAATAAAATTTGCATGGGACTCTTGGCCGTTTTGATGAATTTTGCTAATGGAAATGTTGTGCGCTCCTATGAGGTAAATGAGTAAACAAAAGAATGTTTAAGGGCGTGCAGTACGCTTATGGTGTTAGCCGTTAATAACGTTTTGTGGATGCTATATATAAACGTGACATTTATCTCTTCAGTTTCTTCGAATTTGAAATGTGAAAGTGAAAGATTCTATTGTAAAACGTAAAACTGTTGTGCAGTAATGTTGCTTTTTAAGGATTATGCGCTAGCAAAAGATGGTTGTTGAAGCTGACTGGTACATAGCTTTTTCAGGGTGCTTGTATCTTCAAGTCGAATTTATTTAGTCGACAAGCTTTTTTTTTGAGGAATAATACTATTCAATATTTGAGATATATATATATACATACATATATGTATATATACATATATATATATATATACATACATATATACACATATATATATATATATACATATACAATACTCAATTCTTTCAATTAATTCTTCGACTCTGTTTGCAGTTAATTTGGTTGTGCAGCAGCTTGCATCATACCTAAACAACACTATCGTCACTAGCAACGTTGTACAGTACGGTAGAGGAGAAGCGCTGAAGAGTCCGTTTCGTTTTTTTCTCTGTTGCTGCTGCTTTTTCGAACTGCTTGAATAAGATCGCTACTTATTGCTAACAGTTTTGCATAATATAAAATAGTTTTGCATGCTATGGAAAAATTGTTTAGCAAATAGCGCGGTTAGTGTCTCTAAGTCGTAGTTAACTAGAACATTTTCTTTGCACCAATTGTCTGCAAATAATCAGTGCGCATTTGGTGTTATAACTTCTTTTGGAATGCAGAGGTATTCAGTTTTTTTTAATATCGTTATTACTTGTCCTGTCAAATTTTCGAATTTCTTTGGCCACTTCTCGTCATAATAAGAGGACGAAAATTTGTGCTATTTTTTACAAATGAACTCATGTCCCTCTCATAATCAATTGTGCAGATTTCGTGATAGTTTTTTGAAGCATTTTTTTCCAAAGAATTTCGCTATCAAAAAGACCATAGGAAAATTTAAAAAATTGTTTTTTGTTATAGTGGAAAAATGCGAATATAAATTTTCACTCATTTTCGCATCGAAGAGTGAAATTTGCTTCCGTTTTTTTTCTAGTTTATGACAGTGGCACCTTTAATTATCCATTTGAGCGTCGTCCATTAAGCTCTTGCATGTTATTTTTTTGTAGCTCTAATGAATTGTTTTGTTTCATACACACAAAAAAATGAAGATTACTAGCAAACAAAAATGTCAGATGAGCAATTCTGCCTTCCTCGTTTGGTCTTTTTTGTGATCTTTCTTGAAATTTGAGCATTTGTTCATCCTGAATGCTGTTTTTAAAAAGTCATCCTCTCCATCCGCTGAAGTTACGCCTTGTTGAGAATTATTTCATGCGCACCTAAACGCGACGATAGATTTTGAAAATGCTTAATTAATCTAGCCATCCGTGGAGCTTGATGTTAGCGCTTTCGAAGAGTGTTATTCGTTGACTTGTTTTGCCGTCATAAGTGATTTTGGTCGTAGACGGTTGTGTTAATTTTGTTGTGCACTCTACAGGGGAAAGCATGAGTGATTTGAACAACACTTAGTGTAAAAAGTTGAATTAAACTGAAATGCTAATTTCATTGTTTTGTATTCATTGAAAATACGAATATATATAAAGAACGAAGAAAATATCAAATATATTTGCATAAGAAGATCGCCTTTAGTTTGTTTTAGCAGCATACGTTTGCGGCATGCACGCAGTTCACGTGATAACAACAACATTTGAATGCGACGTTCCCCACTTCCCACCCCCTTCCCCTATCCCCATACACCCACCCCCCTCACCTTCAAGAAAAAATATGTGGTACATTTGTGTAGCAGCTAGCACAAATTTAATAGCCGATATGTGCTAGTCTTTCCATTGTAAACCGCTAATGGTTCACCAGATGCCCAGCAAGTCAGAATTCGTGACCTTTATTCCAAATTCTAAATAATAGCTCTCGGTTTTTACTGTTACTTTTTTGCAAGTTGAGCGCGTCCCGTCGTAGTCGAGTTGTGACCAGTGCGAGGACATTAGCTAGTTTCTTTCCATTATTTCATATATATATATATATATATATACGTATACATATATATACATATATGAATTGCTTCCGGTACGGCGTACAGCCTGTTCTTCTGTTTTATACTGTTTGCAACACTATAGCCCTTTTAACAGTGGAACTGAAAAGGAATTAAGGGTCTTTATCAAAATACTCATATTGCGTCTATACACAATTAAATCTCGATCGGATTTGCAAATGAACGTAGTAATAATTTAGAAATAGCAACCCTTATTCGCGATGCATAGCGGGTTCTCTAGCTAAATTTATTTATTTAGAATGGAAAGAATTTCGGCACTATATTTTTCGACACATTACTCGGAACTTTAAATAATTATGGGCCGTTAATTTCATTTCTTTCTTTCATTTTTCGGCGGAATACATCTTTGGCGATGAGGCCAATAAATAAATTTCTTGCCCAAGATGCCAAATTCTTGCCCAAAATCAGTTCAGCTATTACTGGATTGCTTTTTTTTTTTAAAATTTTAGCACACACGCTCTTTTTTGTGACCCTTCTTTCTCTTCTTCACTAGAGTCTGTGGTCTCACCATCGTACGGATTCTACGTGACTATGCGTTTGCGATCGGAGTTTTTCATACTTTGCCACACCATTGTTGTGTCCGATTCAGTCTTATATGGCGGACTTTGCCTCTCGGGTGAATAACTTTTTAAAGAGGAGTGTCCGTCGTACTGAATTCGTTTAGAGCGAACGTATTTCCGGTTGTCTTTGTAATTCTTAACAACTAACATGTTAAATTTACTCGTTACTTTTGTAAATTCATAAATTTTACAGTTTTTTGTTCATCAGCATGGAATTCAGCGGTCTTTTCGATAATCGTTCATTTTTATCGATAATTACTCGAGCGATATTAGTTGCATATCGATCGATTGATATGCTTGTGTGCTAAGCACATGTCTCATCCGCTTCACATTTCACACCTCACTGATGATGATTCCTCGGTCAGTCTTCAGGTGCTGTAGCGACCATTGTTTCTTTTGCGGTCGCTGATCAGCTTTCATTGTCACTTTAGGCCCTCATTTCGCTAAGTGTTGACCATTGCAAAATTTCGTTGCTTCATTTTCGCTCGATTGTTCCGTTCTGTTCTCTGCCATTCTCTTGCCACATTATGTGTTTGGGACAATGATCCGCTTGTTTTCTTCTCTTCTACTTTCCGCTCTTGCCGGCCATCCCACCACTTCCCCTCCCGCTTGCTCCCATACAGATTGAGAAGTAACAGTGATAAGTTATATCCACCCATGATTTCACACTGACAAATTGTTCGTTTGATTTGGTGTTGGGAATTGTAAAGGTCGGAAAAATCCTGAATGCGTTGGCGTAACTTTGGCTTCATTGGATTGGCAGTTCAGCTGGGTTCCTTGAGGTGGCAGTTATAGATGTTACACGGTCGTCTGTAGTCGTTATAAGCTGTAAATTAATGGAGTAACATGGATTTGCGAGTTTGATCGTTTGCTTGGAGGTGGTACACTTCGCGAATTTTTCGCGTCCTTATTAGCTTCGAACGTCGTCACTGCACCTCGGGTGGATGAGGTCGTTTGGTCTTTTACCATCACTTACTCGGTAACTTTGATGCGCCGATGAAAATGCCTCTGCAATATCGCCATAGCATCTCACATAACATCTCACAAGATTTTGCCTTCAGTGACAGTATGATTGACTCCGTAGGTAGCACATTGTTTTCAGTAGACGTTTCCTTTTCTAAACACGACGATCGTGCGCTATAGGGATTCACTCAGAGAGGCCTTCACTTACATGGTAGTATCCCCGTTAAAAAAAGCAAGTAAATTGAAGCGATTACAAATAAAACTGTTCGATAAACGAGCGTGAATAGTCGTGAAATGTTAATAGCCGTGAAACCAAACATCGAAACACTGCATCGTCAAATTGAAGAGAAAGCCATCGCTCAGTTTGGAGAGGATCAAAGATTCTTTATCACTTATAAATTTCGGGACCTTCAAAAATGGCTTGTGTTTTAAGCGCACATCGATAGGAGACAGCTACAGTTTTGAAACATAGGGCCTTTATTGAAGAGGATGAGATTATGCTTTCGATACATCTGCGAAAAGTTTACGTTCGAGTGACTCAGAGAAAAAGAGAGATACATTCAAAGCTTTACTCGGGTTTAATATAAAATTTTTTTGCATGTGGTTTGTTAATCAAAAGTACATGTAAATGTAGATACTGCGGAGTCCCGAGTTTTATTAGAGGAGGGCAAACGAGCTTACATCGACAAAGAGGTAGGTAGTGGTGGTTTTGAAAGTTGGCCAGTCTTATACATATACGAAGCTTTTGCTACCTTTTGCATCATTTGTTATTCGTGTCTTTAACCTATTGCGGTGCATTTTGCATTGGCGAGAGTTTTTATAGAGGCCAGGAGTATAGGAATTAGGGAGGATGAAAGAATGGGACAACGGGGACTAGAATGAGGCTTGTATTGAAGGGTGGAGCCTAATTTAGAGTTTTTATACGGTACTAATTTGTTGTGTTCAGGTACGGGAGAGTCAGGGAAGTCGACGTTTATCAAGCAGATGCGTATCATTCATGGCAATGGCTACTCGGATGAGGATAAACGTGGCTATATCAGACTCGTCTACCAGAACGTGTTCATGGCAATGCAGGCTATGATACGCGCAATGGATACTCTGGCCATCCCTTATGGCGACCCCTCTTCCGATGTGCGTTTTCTTTACTTTTACTTAATGCTTCTTTGAATCTTGTGTACCCTTCTATGAAAACAAACTTGAAATGTGAGGCGAACCATATGGAGAAGAGATAAAAGAACGCTAACGAATATGAATGAGAGGAGGGAAGTAGGTCGAGTTTGATTGAATTCGAGAGCTACATGTATATGAAACGTTTTTTGTAGTTTTGCAGCCTTATATATCGTTTTCAGTTACAGGACAAAGCGAATGTGGTGCGTGCAATAGACTACGAGAATGTGACATCATTCGAAGAGCCATATGTTAGCTATATAAAAGATTTATGGGAAGATAGTGGCATCCAAGAGTGCTACGATCGCCGAAGAGAATATCAGCTCACCGATTCTGCTAAGTAGTAAGCTTTTACCTTTTCTGCTTTGCTTTCCTCTTCCCTCTGCGTTCATTGCCTTACGTTTGAGTTCATAAATAATAGTGGCTTAAGGAGTACTTGTTTCTACGGACGTTTGAGGCAACGCAAAACATTAAATGTTTGAGCTGAAATTTTCGCATATTTTCTCACAGTTTGCGTTGGTTCGTAAAAGTACTGCCATGCTGATGTTCTTTGCCTATATGACTTAAATTTAGTTAGTGACAATAGATAGTTCGTGCCCTATATTTTTTTAAATGGGCAGAGTGGTGCTGAGGATAGTGCTTAGTATAACTTCAGTCATGACATTACATTTTAGTATTTACTTTAATCTATACAGAAGGCGGTATACCGATATTGTGTGCATCAGGCAACGCAAAGCATGTGTGTAATAGCGATTTTTTTTTATTTGTATTCTTTATTCGGTAGCATTGATAAATGTAGTAAGGCAGCAGCAGTTCGGTTGAGTACACATGACTGTAATAAATTAGTCTGAAAATTTATATATGTATAACAACACTTGTTATGAATGAGAATAGATAACATGATATATGGTTAAGTTTTCATAAGAAGAGTGATCTTACTTGAGGTCACACTTAAGGATAAAATTAAGTGATAGCGAGTGGAAATCGTATCAGCAAGCGGGACTCAAACTCGTAGCGTTGAGTACCTGCGCGGAAATCACAAGTTCAAGCCCATCTTGCGAGTACACGCCTCATCCACTACAATGCCTGGCAACATGTTAAAGATAAGGCACAAACGGTAACTATGTTATAGGTACATTTAGGAGTGAGCTGTACCGAAATGCGAAGGACTGATTGCTATTAATAATTTTAAAATTATCACAATGCTATAGTAATTCGAATTGCATAAACCTAAAAGGAGTTAAATTGGTTGGAGTCGGTAGGTGTGTCTGTGTTTAGAAACGTTCGAACTAAACACTCCGCTATGGGTGCTTATTGAGTTAGATGTTTGAAAGCGTGATACGGATGGGATGACAAATTGCAGTTACCTGTCTGACTTGAGGAGGTTAGCGGCACCGAACTATTTACCTACAGAGCAGGATATTCTCCGTGTTCGAGTACCCACTACGGGTATTATCGAATATCCGTTCGATTTGGAGCAGATTATTTTCAGGTATCATTATCTTTGTTGCTTTTATACCACAGTAGAGGTTTTTATGCATCCTTCAACTTCTCTTAATAGAAATTTATTTTCTTTACGTTTTTTGCATTTTTCAAAACTGATGCGTCTGTATGGCAGTGCGCCGAATGGGCGGAGAAGACATGGAGCAGCTGAACTGTAATCCTATATGTATTCAAAAACTAACTTAACGTCGACAAACTCGGCAGGTTCAGAGACATAGAACCCGCCTTTTTTGCAGTTAGAGAGCGTGACTGAGGGGCAAGGCAAGACAACCTGAGGAGTCGACGTGGGGAAGGGGCGATAGAGGAAACCGCGAGATCTTGTAGTGACGTGGTGGCCACGCATGAGGGATTTTTTATTTTTCCCGATCACTTCCCGATTATCGGTCATTTGGCGATTGGCGACGCTCTTTATATCTAGCATCCGCCTCACCTCGAATTTCGATGCCTGTATAGCAGCAGTCTTAAAAACATTGGTGGATAGTGGGAAGAGCATTTTTGCAAGATTTTCGTTTTCTTGCATGGAAGAATTCGTGGAGAACGCACAATGCGAAGTATTACTATAACGAAAACAGTGTACTATAGTGGTAATAAGTAATTAATTAGTTAATTGTTTTAGTTCTAAATAAATGAAGCCAATGAATTTAAGAATGGTTGACGTGGGAGGGCAGAGGTCGGAACGGCGAAAGTGGATTCATTGTTTCGAGAATGTCACTTCGATTATGTTTCTAGTCGCTCTCTCCGAGTACGATCAGGTTCTTGTCGAATGCGATAACGAGGCAAGTAAATACAACACATTTAAAACTCAACAATAACGAGTAGTTTTTCATTTTGGAGTGAAGAAACTGCACGTTGATATTTGCAGTTGCCTTTTGCACCCTTTCGGTTGTTCTCACAAATGTTTTCGTTCGTCATCCATTCCCACCCGCAAATTCTCGACCGCACGTCCGTCTCGAAAGTCTCGACTGTCTTAAGACTGACTGTTCGCTTGAAAATTTCAGAGAATTATACTGATCGCTTGAAAATTTCAGAGAATTATAAGTGCTGGAACTCATTCTAAAGGTTGAACACCACAGCCTTAGTCATACGAGAGTGCATAAAATTTTCATGAAATTAGAAGCGCCTTTGTGATCTCAAAATTGAACCATGCATTATGGGCCAGTTGAGCTGATCGAGTTTGTATGTGAGTTGAAGAAGGTGCTGCATTTAAAGACCGATCGATAATGTACGGATACATATGTGTATGTGCATGCGTGTATGCGCACACGCCTCTTTAAGAATGCGTTGCGCATGTGCGTGTGCTTGAATATATGCACGTTTGTGAGCGTCTGTGTGTGCGTGTGTGTATGTGTGTTTGTGCATGTGCGCAAAGAACCAGGATGGCGGCCAACGGAGAGAAATGCCATTTTTAGAGCTTGCAATCTCTCTGCGCTTAATTTTCGGGTTTCTGTTAAAGTGGAGACGGAACGAGAGGAATATCTAAGTGTAGGATTTCTATATATATATATATGTACAAATACAGCCGACAACTTTGCTAACTGTTCGTTGAGAACTTGTTTAAAAACGCATTTGCATTCAAAGGTGGTGGTTGCGGAGGGGGAGAGCAATATGTAGATAGCAGCAACGAATTCTTAGCTAATATTTTGGAACATCAACAACTCCATGCAACTTTAGAGTGTTTGAGCGTTTTTTGTTTCTGGTGAGCGGTTTTTACGGTATTTGCTATATATTCCCAGTAGGAGATGGGGCGTTGTTTCTTCTGATTACCCCCTTCCTACCACCCCCTTCGCTTCCTCTTCCCTGAGCATCACTTTGCTGCATCTTTCGGCGCTTCCGTTTCTGAAGACTAAACAGGTTATGTTTCAGATACGGAGAATATTCGTTTCGTATTTGCTGCGGTGAAGGATACAATATTGCAACATAATCTAAAGGAGTACAATTTAGTCTGATAGTTCGCGCCATATGCCTTCCTTCGTCCCATTCCCTTGTTCCCTCAACACAAGCCCTACGATCGACTTCTAGCGCTTTCCGAACGGATTCCATTTACGAAACACTGATGCCGTTACTGTAAGCCGCTACCGTATGCACGAATAAATATGAACATCCCAAACCGAGACGAGTACGATAACATCGCGAATATTTGGCATCATCACATTCTAGTAGAAGCAAAGCATTCTGTTTGCGGATCGTGATTGAGGGAAGCGTCGCAAGGCATAAGCGCGCTTATTTCTAGTCTCTGCAACAACCGTGCGGTCGGTTGGACACGTTCACGCTTGGCATACCATACTGCTAGACGAATGCTACTCGTTGATATGGAACTACCGCCGGAATTTGTTGGCGTTGCGTATCCTGCTGTTTGGTTCGTACAAGTCTTTCTTTGCCTACAACACCAAGCGAAACGAATTTTGCTTTTTTATGACGAGCTTTGCAGGACTGGAAGGTTATTCTGGCTTCATATAATAGTTAAGATCAAAAATCATAAGAATTTTTTTTAATCGCTGTGGGAATTGCCGATTAGTACCACTGTGAAATTTATTGAAGAATTTCGACAGAAAAATTAATTGCATATGTTAGACGCAGACAGGTTCAGTCGAGTAGTCGGTCTGATGGGAGTGATTTAAGGTTGAGTTAGAAGCCGTCTACAGAGGTTGCCTGTTTTGGGAATAAAAGTTTTTTCGGCAAGCTACGCCAGCGGTAGTTTGAACTCCTATGAGCCACACTCATCTATGTGGCAACTGGCGTTGAAGTGCAAACCACTATCACCTCTCGCCGTTGTTGAGTTTGGTTCTCTCCACTATGAGTTCGGGTAGGCGTTTCGGTTTCCGTACGGTGTACTCCTCCTCCTCTAGGCACTAAGCGCCCCTCCATTTCCTTCATTGATTAATACTTGGCACTCTTTTACTTTAGGGGTGTTGCACACGTGCTCGCCCGTAATGTCTATATGTGCGTACGGCAATGAGCCATCTTCCGTTAGCGCTAGCCCCCCTATGTAAGGGAGTGCCTTTTATTCGGATTATTATTATTACTATTGCTATTATTATTATTATTATTATTACTATTATTATTATTATTACTATTTTGATTGTGAAATCGCGTTGTCCCCCGCTGCCGTGTATTTTAAAACGTTGTTTATTTCGCTCATCCGCGAATTTTGCTTTTTTATGACGAGCTTTGCAGGACTGGAAGGTTATTCTGGCTTCATATAATAGTTAAGATCAAAAATCATAAGAATTTTTTTTAATCGCTGTGGGAATTGCCGATTAGTACCACTGTGAAATTTATTGAAGAATTTCGACAGAAAAATTAATTGCATATGTTAGACGCAGACAGGTTCAGTCGAGTAGTCGGTCTGATGGGAGTGATTTAAGGTTGAGTTAGAAGCCGTCTACAGAGGTTGCCTGTTTTGGGAATAAAAGTTTTTTCGGCAAGCTACGCCAGCGGTAGTTTGAACTCCTATGAGCCACACTCATCTATGTGGCAACTGGCGTTGAAGTGCAAACCACTATCACCTCTCGCCGTTGTTGAGTTTGGTTCTCTCCACTATGAGTTCGGGTAGGCGTTTCGGTTTCCGTACGGTGTACTCCTCCTCCTCTAGGCACTAAGCGCCCCTCCATTTCCTTCATTGATTAATACTTGGCACTCTTTTACTTTAGGGGTGTTGCACACGTGCTCGCCCGTAATGTCTATATGTGCGTACGGCAATGAGCCATCTTCCGTTAGCGCTAGCCCCCCTATGTAAGGGAGTGCCTTTTATTCGGATTATTATTATTATTATTGCTATTATTATTATTATTACTATTATTATTATTATTACTATTTTGATTGTGAAATCGCGTTGTCCCCCGCTGCCGTGTATTTTAAAACGTTGTTTATTTCGCTCATCCGTTGAAGTCGTCTTTGAATTGTGAATTCTTCCGCAAGAGATATTATAGATTGAGACATCTGGTTTTCTTGTTTTGTTTTTTTTTCTTCATTTTCATACGCTGAATTTTTTTTTCAATACGACAGCCTACAGTATTTGGCGGCTGCTCCCCTCGTGGACAATGTGACCGTCTCTTTTGTACATACAGATCACTTCAGGTCTAGTTCGCGTCCATTTCAGTATGGAAAGGAAATGGTGATGAGACGAATGAAAATTTTTCATTTATTCCTCGTACATTTTAAAGATTTGACTGTTTTCGGACTGTTCCTATGACCAATTATGACGTTTAGGCTATCGCTATTTTAATCTTAAACTTCATTATGAATGCGGATTTCAAAAGTAATTTCGAATTGATCGAAAGCAGTAAAATGGTCGGAATCGATGGCGATAAGTAAGCTGCTGCCATCGATGGTCGTCGAACGGGGGGATTGTTTGTTTTACTGAGAATGTGGTCAGCGTCAAGCCTATATTCTTCTCGATATTTGTTGTCCGGAAATTTTACACCTTTAACAAATGCTCTGTTGGTATTTATTTTGGATTATCATATAATGATGATAATGCTGCACCAACAACTAACCACATTCGTTTTTTTTTTCTCTTTTTTTTGTTTCTTACGCTTTTTATCGAGTGTAATTTTCTCTTCGATCATCTCTCTCCCATACACTCCCTCTCTCTCTCTCTCTCTCTCTCTCTCTCTCTTGCCCGCTCTCCTTTTTTCTCATCGGATTCAATAGCAAATGCCAGCCAGACAAGCATATTCTCATGCGTAGAATTTCGCATCCATTCTCTCATTTCGCGCTGCCTCTGCTATTTTTTTCTTGGCTAGAGCTCTCTATTGTTCCCCGAATTTTCTAAGTTGTTTGACCGTCTGTTGCAGTTAAGCGATAACTGGACGATCAATGTTGATTGTCTAACGTTATTTGCGCTTTTGAATCTGCCTGCCAAAATTGTTATTGCATCTTTTTGGCGGAAATATCTGCTCCCTTGTTACAACATTTTTTTGGTCACTTTATTTGTTCTCAATCCCCTCCATCCCTTCCATTCTCTCTCACCACCATCCCCTCCCACTTCCATGCAAATAGCACGCAATCGACACCCCTCTCCCCCTCCCATCTACAATCACGCACACATCCTCTCATTTCTTTCTCTTCTTTCCTATTGTTTTTTAAAAAATATTTTATAAATAATGTATTTTTTATAAATATTGCTATAGTTCGTTTTTTTTTACTCATATTTATTGAGCTGTTGTCTTTGTATTATGAGAAGTGGTTAAATTTTCAAGTCTTATTATTTTGATGTTGGAAAGCGCCAATGAAAAAGCTGCATTCGCCTAACAGCATTTCTCCTTCAGATCAACAGTAATATATTCGATCGAAAATCCTCTCAAGTATCGCTCATTTTATGTGCTTGTATTGTTCACCAAACGCGATGTGCCCGAGTACGCACGATTCACACATACGATAGGTGGTAGATCGTGGTAAGGACTTGGCCACCAGGCACTTCATATGTGGGGAGGTGGGGGGGGGGAGGGCTACGGTACAAATCGTATGCAGGTACGAAGGAATATGTGTCAGTAGGTGGCATGAAATCCGCTTTGTATCCCAGCTTGGCGGAACAGCAAGAGAGATGAACAATTGTCGGGAATAATCGAACATTTTTGGCGATACGTTATGGTGATAATGCATTGTTATCACAAAATGGAAAGTTCGCTGCACAAAATTTCTGAGCATTTTAGCCATGTTGCTGCGGAAATTGATAGAGGAAACTCTGCTTAGGTGGATGCTTCAGTGATCGTCGGTCGACTCGGACGATGCCTCTGTATAAGAAATGATCGTACAGTAACGCCGCGGTGATGCGCTTTAAAGGAGCAATTTGCAAAGGCACAAAGTCAAGACTTCTGTTTTACAGTTGATTTTCATCAGATTTAATCAGATATGTGAAGCTTTTGTGTCGTCGCATCGGATCTACGCTACCGATTGTACAATAACATTATATTTTAGAAAATTGGTTACCGTAGGGCAAACTTGTTTTTAAATTTTCAGCCGAAAACTGCTAAATGATGATACTTGACGGTGGACTTATCCATTATCTATTCCTCACTGGTCAATATTTTGACCTAGATGGTCAGGACGTGACGACTATGTTCACGGACTTGCGAGTTTTATCTACGGTCTAAAAAAGTGCAGCCAACAAATCGTCTGTATGATGAGTGGTTGTTTCACTCTAAGTGACAATCAAACAGTGAATGCGACCGCTATCCGCAATACACCACAGGAAGAGCGACATCGTCGATGGGCGAACGAACAATCCCTTTCGATTTCGACTGTTGTCGACGCGTGTTAGCCACTGAGCGTTCACGCAGTTGTTTATAAACTTGTGGCACGCTCAGATCGTTTCGCTTAGTGCCTCGTCGGGTTACCTGCTAGCTCCATTAGAGGAAACTCTGCTTAGGTGGATGCTTCAGTGATCGTCGGTCGACTCGGACGATGCCTCTGTATAAGAAATGATCGTACAGTAACGCCGCGGTGATGCGCTTTAAAGGAGCAATTTGCAAAGGCACAAAGTCAAGACTTCTGTTTTACAGTTGATTTTCATCAGATTTAATCAGATATGTGAAGCTTTTGTGTCGTCGCATCGGATCTACGCTACCGATTGTACAATAACATTATATTTTAGAAAATTGGTTACCGTAGGGCAAACTTGTTTTTAAATTTTCAGCCGAAAACTGCTAAATGATGATACTTGACGGTGGACTTATCCATTATCTATTCCTCACTGGTCAATATTTTGACCTAGATGGTCAGGACGTGACGACTATGTTCACGGACTTGCGAGTTTTATCTACGGTCTAAAAAAGTGCAGCCAACAAATCGTCTGTATGATGAGTGGTTGTTTCACTCTAAGTGACAATCAAACAGTGAATGCGACCGCTATCCGCAATACACCACAGGAAGAGCGACATCGTCGATGGGCGAACGAACAATCCCTTTCGATTTCGACTGTTGTCGACGCGTGTTAGCCACTGAGCGTTCACGCAGTTGTTTATAAACTTGTGGCACGCTCAGATCGTTTCGCTTAGTGCCTCGTCGGGTTACCTGCTAGCTCCAGATGAATAGCGTTTAGCAACCAACTCTCAAGGACAAGCATGCGACAACATAAAATTGTTACCTGAGCAGTCTTACGCTTCTGCAGTCGAACAACAATCTAGATGTTTCTAACGGTTATGCTAACGGCAAAGTGTTAACTTTAAAACGGCAAGTTCAAATTCCGTTGTACGGAAATAGACGGGACGACCCTATCCAACATATGATAACAATTCCGCTGCTGCACGTCCTTTTGACGGTGACACGCCCCCTAGGCTAAATTTCCCCCGTGGAACCCTGCCATCTTTTAAATCGAGCGAATTTCGCACTGGGAGAGCCGGTGGCACATGGAGAGAGATATAAATGCGATGGACGAGTGCGAGTGCGAGCGGTGCTCAGTCCTATCATTTCTGTCCACACATACGACTCAGTAAAGAATTGGCTCTTTTGCAACATCACAGCACGCCGCGTCACCGAACCCACCAGTGTTTAGTCGTCAGAACGCCTACAAACCACTTGGCCAATGGGTCGTGGATGGTTGAGCTTGTGACGGCTACATGCAAATACGCGATGCATAATTCACCCGCCTTAAACGAACGAATAAATGTTGACAAAATCATCAATTTTTGCGTTGTTGATCAGCTGGGATCCATCAAGCTAGGATATCTCACATTGGTTGCTTCGTTAAATATGTTCGATTTCAATTTGGGGACTTGAACGAAACGGATGATGGAAGTCATTCAGATGCACTTTAATTTTGCTGCACTGGAATGTGGACGAATACTGCAACTTAAAAAAGCGATACCCGACAGTGTTTGAAAGCGGATGAGTGCCAGTAGCTGTAACGGAGTAGTGTGCAAACAAACTCCCCCTGATCTTTCCATTCCACTCTCTACGCTCGACCCCCTTCCCCCTACTTCCGAATACTGCAAGGGATGAAGGTTATGAGTCGTTATTAACTAAAAAGGTGTTCCAACATCAGCGTTACATCATCTCCCTCTGAATTGAAAAAAAACAAATCACAAATATTGCATGATTTCCAACAGCTTTTTTACTCTCTTTCCGTTATTCGTTTCATTCCTCTTACTCATACTCTATTTTTCTGAAGGACGTTGGCTTAAGAAACGTTGGCTTAAGAGTATTAAGCTTTTGAACGATTCGTAGTAAGTAATAAAATGGGATTCAAATGCTTTAAAATACCGAAGCATTCTTTCGAAATCGACCAAAGCAAACTTCGTTGGTTGTCACAGCGGATTTCAGTTGTTTCGATTATGCACGTCCATGCAACGGTTCATATTGCTACTCGATTGCACCTATTCGAAGTGACTTATTCGACCCTCTTATAATTCTTGTTCCCCAAGTGGGGCGAAAAATTTCTAGTAAATATCGCGCTTTGAAAAATTTACATCCGGCAAAAACAAGATAACAATTTTCACTTTGGGATCATCCTTAAAGAGGGGATTTTCAACAGGTTTTTACGTGAGTCACTAGAGTGTTTTCTTAAAGATGATTGTGTTTTCCTATGGCGTCCGATCAGGCTGGATTAGTAAACAGTAGATGCCCGACAAAGGATCACATAACAATAACGAACGAGGTTTTCAGCATGAAAACATAAATCACAAATATTGCATGATTTCCAACAGCTTTTTTACTCTCTTTCCGTCATTCGTTTCATTCCTCTTACTCATACTCCATTTTTCCACCTCTTGTTGAAATTTCATTCTCTCGCAAGACGGGTTTTTCATCTTTCTCGCCTTCCTCCCTCCCCCCCCCTCCCCCGCTCACATCGACCCCGTCGTAAGACAGTGTATTGGAATTATAGATAGCTGTGCATAAAACATGAACACTTATGATTATGGAACGGCGATCCTGTTGTGGATGTATGCGCATTCCATTAAAAAGGCAATAAGTTCATTGGGCGAGTTGAGTAATGCGCACAAAGGAACAGGTTCAATGTTATTCAAAGGGAACAAATTACAAACAAATTTGCCCATTTTGGGACGTCAAGGAAGAATGAGAGGGGAAAGAGTATATCGCGTTTAGGAGCTGGTTTCGGAGTCATTTGCTGTCCTCAGTGGAGACGTTCGATCGTCGAAATTGCTATATTCGGAATTTTCACTTCATGAAACACTTTTCGTTTGAAGAACGAAATGAAATACATCCGCTTTTCCTTCTCTTTTTTTCTAACTTCACAATTTTTAGTTTTCACGTACAAAAGTCGCCT